>CM053607.1:31727053-31767165 GCA_028646535.1 Procyon lotor | reverse complement strand
AGAATATTTATCACAGCATTATTCATAACTGCCAAAAACTGGAAGCAACCAAGATGTCCTTCTATAGGTGAACTGATAAAAACTGTGGTAGAGCCATGCAATGGAATATAATTTAGTGAGAAAAAGAAATTGTCTAAAGAATGTATTCGAAAATTACATAATCTGAAAAGGGACATCCAGAATATATAGAGAATCACTAAAATTCAACAACAAAATAACAACTAACCCAAATAAAAAAGTAGCGGAGGACTTGAACAGATATTTCTCAAAGGGAGATACACGAATGGTCAATAAACACATGAACAGCTATTAAATACAACACTAGTTATCAGGGAGACGCAAATGAAAACCAAAAGACACAACGTGATACTCATTAGAATGAGGAAGGAAGGAAAGGAGGGAACAAAGGGAAGAGAGTAAGTGCTAGCATGGACGTGAAGAAAATGGAACTGCTGTTGGTCAATGTAAAATGGTACAGATGCTATGGAAAATAATATGCCAATTCATTAAAAAATTAACAATTACCATATTATCCAGCAAGTCTACTTCCAAATACATATCCTGAAGAACTGAGAGCAGGGACCTGACTAGATTATTTGCTCACTAATATTTATAGCATTATTCACAGTAACCAAAAGGGGGAAGAAACCCACAGATGGATGGATTAAAAATAATTTATTATATACATACAACAAACAATTATTCAGTCTTAAAAAGAAAGGAATTTCTAACACATGCTAGAACACGGATGAAACTTGAAGAAATGATAAGTGATATAAGTCAATCACAAAAAGACAGTATATGAGTCCACTCATATGAAGTACCTAGAGTAGCGAAATTCATAAAAACAAAAAGTACAATGGTGGTTGCCAAGGACTGGGGAGAGAGAAGAGAGAGTTATTGTTTAATGAGTAGAGAGTTTCAGTTTTAGAAGATGAAAAAACTATCTGGAGATGTATGGTGGTGATGGTTACACAGCAATGTGAATGTACTTAATGTCCCTGAACTACACTTAAAAATGGTTAAAAATGGTAAATTTTGCATTATGTGTATTTTACAATCTTTAAAAAAGAATACGCCTTGTAAAGAAACTGTTGACCCTGTTTATAACCTCTAATAAGGAAGAATATGCATATATAAGTTTGTCAAAGCCAAAAATGTATAGCTTTGCCTAGAAAAAGCTGCTTCATGTATGTATGTAGAAGTCTATCTATAATTAATCATTTCTTCACAAATTCCTAGAAGATCAAATTGAAGCTGTTAAACTTTAATACAATCACTCTCTTTACTGCCTCAGGTAGTATATTTTCCAAAAAAAATCTCTAGTGCATGTCTGTGTAACACAAAATGAATGAAACTTTACTAACACACTTAATACCAATTACTATCCTAGTGATTTTTCAGACCGTTGCTTTAGCACCATTTTTCAACCTGTTTTACATAATAGTTGACACTTTTTATGTCATCAATAGTGGTTAAAAGCAAAACTTCCTAATATATTTATGAAGTTATAAAGAATCAAACACAAGGAAAAGCAAGCCCAGATGAAAAAACTGGTTAAATAAATAACTACTAGACATTTTCAGTTATCTACCTTGCTTACCTTTCAGCATCAAGATCCTTAATTCATCACATTAGTATTATTTCATAGGTAGTATTTAAAAAAAAAAAAATCTGGGATGCCTGGGTAGCTCTGCGGTTAAGCATCTGCCTTTGGCTCAGAGTCATGATCCCAGGGTCCTGGGGATTGAGTCCCACATCAGGCTCCTTGCTCAGTGGAGAGTCTGGTTCTCCCTCTGCCTGTTGCTCCCCCTGCTTGTTCTCCCTCTCTCTCTCTGACAAATTAAATAAAATCTTTTAAAAAAAATTGTATTTATTAATCAACTACACAAAATTCTCTATGTTCAGGATGCTTGTGTGGCTCAGGGGGTTAAGTGTCTGCCTTCAGCTCAGGTGATGATACCAGAGTCCTGGGATCAAGTCCCGCATCAGGCTTCTTGCTTAGAGGCAAGCCTGCTTCTCCTGCCTGCTGCTCCCTGAGTTTGTGCACTCACACGTGGGTGCTTTGTCTCTCTGACATATAAATAAAATCTTTAAAAAAAATTCTCTATGTTCTTCATAAGATTTATATATTAATCATTATAGCTGTGCCCAGTAATTTAGCTCTCATTTCAAACATATGGTAAGATTACGCTTCACTGCTATCTCTGAAGTTTGGTGTGGGCATGTGACTTATTTCAATCACTGAAAGAAAAAGAAGTGACACTATCTAGTAGCCTTAAAGGTCAGTGTATAAATGCCTATCTCTTTTCCCCTGTCAGAGAAACCAACAGTAGTTAGTCTCAGTCCCCAAGTGAGGACTGGAACAGAGCTTCTGGTTATTCCACTAGGTACACGAAACACGAACAAGAAATAAATCTTTGTTAGTTTAAGCCACAGATATTTTTGAGTTTAGTATCTTGACTGATACAGCTTGATAAGCAATTCTCTATTCATGTACTTCTCTAGGGAATGCCATATCAGAACTTAAATTGTATGATGTCTGTTTCACATTGACTGAGATTGGGAGTATTACATATTAAGAGTTTACTATTTTCAAGTGAATCAAGATGTCACTTTTAAAAAGCATGTTTTTGGTCTTTAAGGGCAACATGATTTATTTTCTTATAGCTCCAGCTTAGAGGGATGAGCTATGAGATAATTTGCTTCATACCAGCTTTAATGCTACTGTTTCATCTTGGGACAGCTTACCTAACTGGGGAAAAAAAAAAAAAAAAAGGTATGTATTTTATCCTCATTTATCTTCATTTTGAAGTATTCCTACTTGTTACTTATTTCCTTCAATTTAGGAATCTTTTGGTTTAAAACTTTTAACTGCCATAAAACCACTAGAATTAATATCGTATCATATATATTTAAATGATAATAAACAATAAATCCAATCACAGGCAATGTACTGAAATTACAAGACATGAAAACTGAACAGATTAATATTCATCATCTAGCAATACTCCCATCACAGAGAAAGCTAGTTGGTACGTGCTGCTTACTCTTCAATTCAAAGATGAAGTATCTGTCCCTTAGCAAACCTGGTATTCTTGGGCACACAATTTCTTAAAGGCTGATGATTACATCATTAAGAGTAATTACAAATACATTCAGAAGAAAAAAAAACACTAACATTTAATTTTTTTTAAACTTCATGAAACAATTTGGGAAACAGTCACATAGTGACAGACCCATGTTAAAATTCCAGATCTGCCACTTAAGAGCAATATGATCTTGAACAAATTACTTCACAACTCTGCACTTCAATTTCCTCATCTGCAAAAATAAGGATAATAATATCTCACAGAATGACTGGCAGAATTAAATAGCATGTTAAGTAATTGGCATGGAGTGCCTGCTGTAGAGAGAATGTTCACTTCTCTCCCTCTGGTAACAACATTACCAGCTCACTTAGGGGCAAGAGAGGAAAGGGAACCCTACGAAAGATGAACAAACACATCTTTTCCAGAGTCTCTCTAGAAAATGTAAACAGTTTTTTTCTGTCCAATTAACTACAAAGCAGTACCAAATCCACTGATTCAATCCTTATTCCCTCCCACCTGGACTAACACAACACTTAATTGGTCTCCCTCACTCTAGTTTTATTATCCTTAAAGGCATCTTCCACTTCACCAAGTAATTACGCCCAATCACTCCATTCCTTCTTAAAATACATCATTGGCTGGTGGTAATTTATCTTTAAATATGAAAAGTATTCAGGGGACGCTTAGGTGGCTCAGTTGGTTAAGCAGCTGCCTTCGGCTCAGGTCATGATCCCAGGGTGCTGGGATCAAGTCCCACATTGGGCTCCTTGCTCAGCCTGCTTCTCCCTCACCTCTACCTGCCACTCTCTGCCTGCTTGTGCACGCTCTCTCTCTCTCTCTCTCTGACAAATAAATAAATAATCTTAGAAAGACAGACAGAAAGACAGAAAGAGAAAGAAAGAAAGAAAGAAAGAAAGAAAGAAAGAAAGAAAGAAAGAAAAGAAAGAGAGAGAGAGAGAGAGAGAGAGAGAGAGAGAAAGAAAGAAAGAAAGAAAGAAAGAAAGAAAGAAAGAAAGAAAGAAAGAAAGAAAGAAAGAAAGAAAGAAAGAAAGAAAGAAAGAAAAAGTATTCAGGGATAGAGTACCGTAACTTTTATAATTTACTTTAAAATAGCTTGGGTAAAAAATATATGTGTTTGTACATTTTGCATACACACACACACACACACGCATTTTGCTTACCTATATACATGTTACACAAAACCAAAATGAGCAAAAAAACACCAAACACCAAAATCTTAACAATGGTAAATCTAGGTGGTGGGTTTATGGATTCATTGTAGTCTAACTTTATTATATATATAAATATTTTAATAAAAAGTTGAAAACTTGAGAGGCACCTGGCTGACTCAGTCAGTGGAACATGCAACTCTTGGTCTCAGGGTTGTAGGTTTGAGCCTTATGTTGGGTGCAGAGATTACTTAAAAAGAAAAAAGGTTGAAAAACTGAAAGGAAAATGAAAAATATTATTAGTATGCTTTATTTACGGAAAAATGCAAAGGAGTAAAAATGTATTTGCCTGAATAAGCACAAACTCCAAGCATAAGAAACTACTAACAATGATTTCTTGGGGGGTGTGGGAGAGCAGTGATAAATGAGCAAACTTTGGAAACAGAGATGAAAAAGACTCTTACAATTTACTTTATACAGAATTCTATGACTGCATTATCTCTTCAAAATATTACATTAAAAAGTAATGTTGACCATACTTTTACTCACTGCATATGGTTACTGTGAGGATTAAATGAGACAATGTATATAAAGCTTTAGTAAGTGCTTGGCACTTGATCAAGACTCGATAAATGTTAGCTAGTCCAGCTGCTGAAGTAAGAAAAAATAAATCTCCAGTATTAATAGTACCATCTAATACCTACAAGTTCATTTTAATCCATACCCAAGGATGGTTAGTTGTGCTCTCCAGAAGTGGCTACTTGTGTATGTGGTCTGAAGTGGCAAGGTTTGGAGCCAACAGCCAACAAAAAATTCTTGAGATATCTTCGGAGCAAAAAGGTGTTTTGTTTTCTTTTTAAGATTATATTTATTTGAGAGAGAGAAAGACAGAGAGTACAGGTACAACTGAAGAAAGCTTAACAAAAGCTTAACAATTTAGGGGCAGAGGAACAAGAACACTTTCTGCTGAGTCCGGAGCAGATGCAGGCAGGACTTGACTCCAGGACCCGGACATGAATGACATCATGACCTGTGCCCAAGTGAGGCACCTCAAAAGATGTCTTTTAATATTCTCAGTAGCATGAGGACAGGATCCATGGGCAGAAAGAACTACACTGGGGTCATACAGACTGGCTAATTATATACTTCCAAGTTGGGAGAAGGTGAGGGATAGCGTAAGTCTAAGGAATTTTAGAAGCAAGGTTTCCAGTACCTTGAGTGGGCTAGCTATTGTTAGGAAAAGGTCACTTATTACTGTTCAGTAAAAACTCAAGTCATGAGACCCTGCAGATATCTCAGTGGGCCATATGCCTGGAGGATGATTACCAACCTGTATCTTGGGGAACAGAGATAAAGGAAATTTCCAAAGGAATTTTTATATGTTTAAAGAAGACTTAAAGGATTCTCGGGGGGTCAGGATAAGATTGCCTCTTATGCTTAGCAAAGTATTAACATAGAGACAGCTGAGTTTGTAGAGAAAGGTCACTCTGCCTGTTTCAAGGACTTGTCAATGGGCTATAAGTAGTAAGGAAATTTAATTTTTCTTTTGCCTTTGTTTCCACATCACTTATGGACATGAATTCCAAATTTCACTATCAAAATTTATATCAAAAGATTTTCTTGATTGGTGTAAAGCAAGATTGAAATTATTTTTCTTGGATGCCTGGGTGGCTCAGTTAAGTGCCTTCAGCTCAGGTCATGATCCCAGGGTCCTGGGATCAAGTTCCACATCAGGCTCCTTGCTTGATGATGAGCCTGCTTCTCCCTCTGCCTGTTGCTCCCCCTGCTTGCACTCTCTCTTTGACAAATAAATAATATCTTAAAAATATATATATTTTATCTTGATAAAATGAATGATATTTGAAAAATATGACTGCAAGGAAAACTATATAGGCACCACTGAAGAAAGCTTAACAATTCAGCAAGCTCACCAGCCTATACTTTTAAAACACTCAAGGTCATATGGGCCTAGGATCTCCCACTTAAAAGACTACACTGTTTGGGCGTGTAGGTGGCTCAGTCAGTTAAGGATCTGACTTCTGCTTAGGTCATGATCTAAGGATCCTGGGATGGAGCCGAAGGCCCTGCTTGTCCCTCTGCCCCTCCTCCTGCTCATGCTTGCCCACTCTCTTTCTCTCTCCCTCCCTCTGTAATAAATAAATAAAATCTTTTTAAAATGAGAATACACTGTTATCTGACATAACCATTCTTGCTATCAGGCTAATGCTATTGTTCATCTTTAGTGAACCAAGTCTCTCATCATAGGGCTTGTGACAAACCTCTTCATGGAGGACCCTGCTACCTGACCTGACAGCACACCATTCTGTTAAAACACACACACACACACACACACACACACACACACACACACACACACAGCACAGGCCTAAAATGTAGTCATTTATGCTGGGCCAAGTCACCAAACTGGGGCTTAATATCCAACTAACTGCAGTTTCAACCTCCCCCAGAAACGTGGTTTTAAACAGTCAGTTTGGAATTTACTGGTCAGCACCAATGAGGTAATACAGGCCTTTCTCCACCCCACAAAGGAAGATGAGATAATCAATCTAATAAGACACCCCTCTTCCCTGCCCAAAAGGCGACCTTACCCAAAAGAACTCTTTGTTCTGTTCATAACCTTTTTAAAAACCTTTCCCTTTCTGTACCCTCTGAAGCATCTTCCTACTTGCTAGATGGCATGTTGCCTAATTCATGAATCAATTAATAAAGCCAATTAGATCTTCAAAATTTACTTCATTGAATTTCTGTCCTTTAACAATTCTTACCATCGGAAGTTGTTACCATCTACCCTTAGTGAGCTAAGGCATCACCTCCCAGAGCTACTGAGAAGATTAAATCAGGTATAAATGATAACAAGCACTTAGCACAGTCCCCGATCTATTCCAAATAACATTATTAACAATCATTATTATTTTTGAGAAACTAAATTTGTTAAATTAACAATTCCATTTAGTTGTTTTAAGTTTTTAGGGCACCTGGGTGGCTGAGTCAGTTGAGTGTCTGATTCTTGATTTTGGTTCAGGTCATGATCTCTGAGTAGTTAGATCCAGGCTCACACTGGGCTCCCCACTCAGTACAGAGTCTGCCTGTCCCTTGCCCTCTGCTCTTCCCCTTCTCCCCGACTTGCATGTGTGTTATCAAATAAATAAAGCTTTAAGTTTTTATGAGATTAACTCTAAAAAGATTCAACTGTAAGACACAGATTGAACTACAAAAAATTTTCAGATTACAAATAACTAAATAGGGGCCCCTGGGTGTCTCAAGTGGGTTAAGCCTCTGCCTTCAGCTCAGGTCATGATCTCAGGGTCCTGGGATCAAGCCCCATATCGGGCTCTCTGCTCAGCGGGAGCCTGCCTCCCCTTCTCCCTCCCCTGCTTCTCTTGTGATCTCTTTCTCTGCCTACTTGTGATCTCTTTCTCTCCCAAATAAATAAATAAAATCTTAAAAAAAAAAAATAAAAAATAAGAACAATTCATTTACCAAAATAGCTGTAGATGTTTGCTACCTGTATCCTGTTTTAGAGCAGTCATTTTTTTGAACTCAGGCACAAATCAAGTAAAGATTTAGTAATAAATTACTGCAACTAAAAATGAATTGTTAATAAAAGAAAAACTGAAAATATTCTGTACTAGTTTAGCAAAGCAGTGCCACTTTGAAATACAGTGTATTTTTTAAATAATGTATGTTTGTGTAAAGTTAACAGACCTATTAATTTGTTTAAGTTCAGATAAGGGCACCTGGGTGGCTCAGTCCATTAAGCATCTGCCTTCAGCTCAGGTCATGATCCCAAGGTCCTAGGATGGCCTGCTTCTCCCTCTCCCTCTGCCACTATCCCTGCTTAGCTCTTTCCTGCTCTCTCTGTCAAATAAATAAAATCTAAAACAACGAAAAGTATAAAATACAATCTGGACTTTTATCATTTTGCAAAAACAACAAAATACACATGCACAAGAGCACAAAAGGCTACATAAATACAAAGACACACACATACATACACACACACACACACACACAAAACTTCACAGTGGTTAGCTTAATAAAGAAAATAGGCTGCTAATTATTCAACTAATCATTGTATAGGCCTTCATGCCATTAAAAAAACAGCAACACTTTAAAATTTTCCAAATCCAGTCAGTAAAACTGTAGACTGATAATCCTGAACAAAGTAATTAAAAATCCCACTGACTTCCTTAAGAAAATTATTTAGCTAAACCTGAGACGACAGACCTAAGTCAATGATGTTTAAATAAATACTGTCATATGAATATATAATTTGATTTCAATCACAAAACTAATATAATCAATAAGAAAATGAGACATGAAACCAGTGCTTTCTCCATTGACTTTTCATAATTACATTTCATCTTTTAAAAATATTCACAAGGGGCACCTGGGTGGCCCAATTGTTAAGCTTCTGACTTCAGCTCAGGTCAAGATCTCAGGGTCCTAGGGACGCCTGGGTGGCTCAGTCAGTTAAGCATCTGCCTCTGGCTCAGGTCACGATCCCAGAGTCCTGGGATAGAGTCTCAGGGTTGGCTCCCTACTCAGCCGGGGAGCCTGCTTCTCCCTCTCCCTCTGCCTTCCTCTCCCTCTCCTTCTGCCTGCGGCTCCCCCTGCTTATGCTCTCTCTCTCTCACTTTCTCTCTCTCTGTGTCAAATAAATAAAAAGATCTTAAAAAAAAAAAAACTACAAAGAGTAAAAATTATCTTTGGAAATCTTCTAGGAAGCCCCTACCAGTAAAGATATACCACCTCTTTTTTTTATTTCAAGATTTTGTTTAAATTCTAGTTAATTAACATATATGATAAAATTGTTTTCAGATGTAGAATTGACTGACTCATCACTTACATATAACACCCAGTGCTCATCACAAAGGATATACCATCTCTTCATAACCAGTCCTCTAGCACTGGAACAATTGCAATTTCTTGATTGAGTACTAAATAACTAAGTAGAATAATGAGAAAATTAAGTTGTATTTTCAAATGTTTTTACAGCATTTTCAGGACACCTGGGTGGCTCAGTTGGTTAAGCATCTGCCTTCAGCTCAGGTCATGATCCTAAGTCTTGGAATGGACTCCTTCGTTGGACTACCTGCTCAGTGGGGAGCCTGCTTCTCCCCCACCTGCTACTGCTCCCCCGTTTATGCTTGCTCTCTCTCTGTCAAATAAATAAATAATATCTTTTAAAAAAAAAGGGAACTTCCAAAAAAAGTATATATGATGCAAATGAACTACATTTACGCTTTAGTGGAAACAGATGGTAACTGAAGTCATGGTAGATAATGAGATACAAGATCATATTAGTTTTCTATGCCACTGTAACAAATTACCACAAAGTTGGTGGATTAAAACATAAATTTATTCTCTTACAGTTCTGGAGGTCAGAAGTCCAAAATGAGTCTCACAGATTAATAATATGTCAATCAAGACTGGTTCCTTCTGGTGATTCCAAGAGAGAAGCTGTTTCTTGTCTTTTTTAGCTTTCAGAAGCTGCTGGCATTATTCCTTAGCATATAGTCACATCACTCCAGTTTCTGCTTCCATGGTCACATTACTTCCTCCTCGGACTCATTCTGAGTCCTTAAGAGAATCACTGTGATTACACTGGGCTCACCAGGATTATCTCCCATTTCAAGATCCTCAACTTAATCCTATCTGCAAAATCCCTTTTGCCATCTAAGGTAACATTCACAAGTTCTGAGAGAGGAGATGGATATATTTGGGAAGAAGGAACAACTCTAGTCAGCCTACCACAGAGAGTATGCAAAGAATAAAGGTATTAGTAATTCTGCAGTTCTTCAACTGGATGGTGGGCCCACATGAATTCATTGTGTCATTATGCTTCTTAAAGTAGATATGTTACATATATTCAAGTGTATATAAAATATATAGTATAAAATATTTTTAAAAGAATAAAGATTAAATCAAATGAGAAATACTGACAGCTCAAGGAATGGGCAAAAAATGATGGGACATTCAAAGGTAACTGAGAAGGAAGAGAGCCAAAGTATAAGACAAAGGAAGAATCTTTCAATAATCATAAAGTCATCTCTTTGGATTGTAAAGGTCACGTAAGATAAGGACTGAAATGAGCTTATTAATTTAGCAACAGGGTCACTGTCAACCTTGATGAAAGCTATTTCAGTGAAATGGTGGATGCCAAAAATAGACTGCATTGAGCTGAAGAGTGCATGGGAGGTCACAATCTGGAAAAAGCCAGGTGCAGATAATTCTTTTAGATACTCGTTAATAAAATATTGTAAATAAACAAACAAAATCCAGGTTGCTCTCATAATCCAGGAAGAAGAACTAGAATCCAGGTAAGACTTATGAAAGGAAAAAAAGAATGGGGAGGAAGGAAGAAAGGAACAAAAAGGAGAAGAAAAAAGCCGCAAAAGAATAATAATGATGATGATAACGTTATTGTTATAATTTATCAGGCACTTAGCATACACCAAGCACTGCCCTAAGCACTTCATATACTTTATGAAAGAGAGATTATGATGTCCATTTTATAAAACAGAAAACAGGCACAAGGTAAGTAGGCAAAGAGCTAGAAAGTGGCATAGGCAGGACTCAAATGTAGGTGGAGCTGACTCCAAAATGTGTACTTCTAACTGCTATGTTGGACTGAAATGTTTGACTGGACTGGTAAATGAAGTAAAGTAGAATAGTTCAACTATGAGGCTAAGAATATAGCCTGGTAGCATGGCTAATATCAAGACTTAATACATTTGTCTCTGGAAAACAGTTTTTCCTGCAGTTTGGGTCAAGAACACTAGCAAGAGTTTATTAAAGAGACTGGCCAAATTAATAGTCTGAACTTGGAAGTCGAAAGGTAAATTTGAGACCAAAATAAAAACTTGAGCCTTAATGAGGGGTCACTTACAAGCAGTAACTAAGATGTACTTAAACCATGAACTTCATTAGCAACAGAATAACCATGTTTTAAGTCTCAAGGGAAGAGGAAACTGAATTTGTAAAATAACCTCAGATGCATGTTATTTCTGAACCAACTATGCACCAGTTCCATTCCAGAACCAACTATGCACTAAAGTGGTAGCTGAAACACATTAGTAAGATGGAAGACAAAACAACCACCATATTAATAGTCAGAGATGACAACGGGACAGGAACAAGAGCCTAAAATGCAGCTGTAGGAAAAAATTTTTAGGTATCTTTGAATCATTCAGGGAGTATCAGTGAAAATATATGCTCAACCCAGAGAATGAGATCATGTAAGTTACCAGCCACTAGCCTTATCTGTTGACATCCTCAAATTCAAAAGAAAATCTGTAAATTGATTTTAACTGTCAACTGTGGATGTCAACTACCTAGTACATAATTCAGCAGTATTCTGCCATCATGAATTCCTTAAACATGATATTTTACAAAGAAACCATCTCTTTCCTAGGGAACTTCTATTATTATTTAGTTGAGTTGTAAGACCTCAGTTTCCCAATCCTTTGTCATTTCCTTTAGAGTACTGGTGAATAAACCAAATTCTAATAAATGTGAATTATTTACAACCCTAGGAATAAACTACAATTGGCAACAGATCACCTAAAATGAGATCATTCATTTTCACAATATGAAATAACACTTAAAGCACTTACCTCAGTGCTTAAGTGCTCAATAAATAATAGCTACTAGAATTCTTACTATTAGTACCCTCTGCCAAAAAATCGATTAGAGATCCATGAGTTATAAGGAAACCTATAACAAACACCCTCAGTGCTCATGTCACACCCCCTTGGCCCATTTGTCATTTGCCACAGCTACAAAAACTCTGACTCAGGTTATCCACCAACACCCCATGTCAAGTGAACCCATAAGCCTCAGGTCTTCAGGAGCACAAGTATAGCTCAAAGTACAGAAGAGTTAATACCTTCCAACCACAGGTGAAAGAAAATCAGTGGATACATGTTCAAGACTTCCATCTTTCAAATGGACAATACTGAAAGGCATTTCTGTATGTTTCTCAGGAGTTTCCGGGAGGAACTAACCCTCTATTGCTTACAGGAGTAATTTCAGTATCATGCTTTTTTCTTCCTTGCCTATCTCCCAAACTCCTCACTCTAGTTCCTAGGTCAACTCAAATAAATCATTTATACCCATATCCCTGACTCAGACTCTACTTTAAAAAATGCCAATCTAAGACAAAGCCCATCCACAAGACCTAAGAAATAATCATCTAGCCTTTGCTTGAATACTTCTATCCTACACATTCATCCTCAATGTTCCAAAAAACATTAAGGCAGGTGTTCCTAGTAAAAGCCTATAGAAATGCAGTGTTCAGTGAGTAAAAAAAAATATATAAATATTTGCTGAATGTGTGAATAAACTTTAGCAAACAAAATCCCAGGGTTCATTAAGAAAAAAGGTAAAAAAGGGGCATCTGGGTAGGTCAGTTGGTTAAATGTGTGACTTCGGCTCAGATTAAGCCCTCTGTCATGTTCCACATTCTGTAGGGAGTCTGCTTCTCCCTCTACACCTCCCCCTGCTCCTGAGCTCGCTCACTCTCTCACATAAATAAAATCATTAAAAAAAAAAAAGAAAAGAAAAAAAAGGTACAAGTCAGCCCACACAATATATACACAAATTATTTGTTCCCTAAAGCTCCCTAAAGATAACTCAATATAAAATACTCTTATTGCTAATTTTTGTTCAGAGGGCCTAGCTTTCATTACACCTAACTGCCAGAGTTGTTATATGTGTATATAACAGTTCTGATATATACATATGATATAAGTAGAATTATGAACAATGACATAATTACTATAGTAAACCCTTAGTCTGTTTAACCTGACTCACTGATTATTTCCCTAAGATTTTTATTTTTTAAAGATTTTATTTATTTATTTATTTATTTAGGAGAGTGGGAGGGGCAGAGGGAGATGAAGAAGCAGATTTCCCACTGAGCAGGAAGCCAGACAAAATGTGGGCCTCTGATCCCAGGACACTGGGATCATGACCTGAGCTGAAGGCAGATCATTAACCAAATGAGCCATTCAGGTGCCTCTCCCCAAGATTTTTAAAACTTGGTACTAAAAAAAAAAAAAGGCATTTTTGTCCCTCCCTGGTGATAAAGATATGAGATATAAGCCTAAAAAAATTTTCATCAGCCACATAGGAAAAAAACAATCTGAAGTAGTAGCTGTCACTCAGAGAGTGACACAGATAAATTAGAAAGAGCCCGGTAGCTATCTAGCTCTGGTCCCTGAGACCAGTTAGCTGTACCTTTGCCCTTTCCATTATATATTATATATATATTGGAAATATATTATATTTCCCAATATAAGTCAACTCCCTTGTCTTGCATAGGCTGGTCATTTGAGTTTCTAGGTTTCTGTCACCTGTAACTGAGAAAGGTCTAACACAAAAGCTGGTATAAACAAAAATTCATATAAGATCTAATACTCTCTACAGAAGGGCTACAAAGCATGGGATCCATAAATCCCTTAAAAATAGAACTCTGATTTTATATATGAGTACACATTAAAGTTACTAAAATTTTCATCAGTTACTCAAAATAAATCTGACTACCATATCCTCTAAAGAAGTTAAGATTTATTTGTTGATGATCTAAGCCAGTGACTTAATGTATATCTTTGCGTATTTATATGGAACAAACTTCCATCTTTTTTTTTAATATTTTATTTATTTATTTGACAGAGAGAGAGATCACAAGTAGGCAGAGAGGCAGGCAGAGAGAGAGGGAGAAGCAGGCTCCCCACTAAAGAGAGCCCGATGCAGGGCTCGATCCCAGGACCCCGAGATCATGACCTGAGCGGAAGGCAGAGGTTTTAACCCACTGAGCCACCCAGGCGCCCCCAAACTTCCATCTTTTATTAAATACCATAGTTTTCAACCGAGGGAACATGTATTTTGAAACCCTTTCTCTGTCTCATTTCTAAAATTCTGGTATGTTAATTCATCCCTTCCTTCTATAAAAGTTGAGAATCAGTGGTTTAGAATGTACATGAAGAACTTTTTAAAATCATTTTTACATCTTTTACATCTATTCAGATGTGCTAAAATACAAGAAATATTAGAATTCAGCTTTAAAAAAATTCATTCTTAAATGTCTGGTCCTGGTAAGGTGTAGTAAAGCACACTTTACTCTGTCTCTCTCTCTGAATGGCAGAATACACAGAACTCAGGACAGAATACATAGAACAGCTTTCTGAAGACTAAAAAGCAAACAGGAGACACATCAGGGAAGATCACCAGAATTTGAAGTACCACTCAACCAAAAATGAGTTTACCATATTTTCCCTCCAGTATCCCTTAACGCAGCTAGAAATTAATGAACTTATTGCAGCTGGAAACCTAGGAGTGAGCACTTCTCCAGAAAAAATCACTCTGACCCAAGGAGCTAGAAAGAGAACTAATGAAAATGAACAAGTGTGGAAATTGCCCATGTTTTTCTTCTTTTCCCTTCATTCTCTCATGCACCACATGCACAAGCTGAAAGCAATCCCATGGCCATATGGAAACCCATTAAGAGCCAACATTTGAGGGAAGGAAACCTTCTTCCCCATTTACTAAAGCTGTGATTCTAAGAAGGTAGGACCAACATATACTGCTTTTTTTGTTTTGTTTTGTTTTTTTCCTGTCTCTCCATCCCTTAGCCCCTGACTACAGAACAGAGTAACAAGAGCCGCAAATTTATGGATGGAAACTGAAAAGGGAAACCCAGGGAAATGAGTTTTCAGAATATAATGCAAATAAACTAGAAATTAGCTAACAGAAAAATGAGAGGAAAATCTCCAAACACTTGGAAATTAAACAAAACTCCTCTAAATAATTCATGCATCAAAGAGGAAGTCTCAAGAGAAATAAAAAAATATTTTAAATTAAATAAAAATAAAATACAACATATCAAAATTATGGCATGAAACCAAAGCAATTCAAAAGAAAACAGAAGATGAAGTAATACTTCCTAGTTCATTTTATGAGTCCAGCATTACCCTGATACCAAATCTAAACAGTTCAAGAAAGCAAGCAAGCAAGCAAACTACAGGCCAATATCCTCCATAAACATAAGGTAAAAATCCTCAACAAAATATCAACAAATCAAATACAGAAATATATAAAAAAGATAATAACAGAATCAACGGAGATTTATCCTGAGAATGCAAGGCTAGTTCAGTATTTGAAAATCAAGCAATATAATGCACAATATAACTATCTAAAGAAGAAAACCACAGAAATATATAGATTGATGCAGAAAAGCCATTAGGCTAAACAGAACACTCATTCATTAGAAAAACTATTAGCAAACTAAGGATAGAAGGAAACTTCCTCAATCTGATAAAAGGCATAAAAAAAAAACTTTAGCTAACATTATACTTAATGGTGTATAACCGAATGCTTTCCCCTAAGATTGGTAAATGGCAAGAACATCTACTGTCACTACTCTTATTTAATATCCTCTGGGAAGAGGAAAAGAAACAAAAGGCACATAGATTGGAACAGAAGAAATAAATCGTTCCTATTCACAGACCACGATTGCCTACTTTTAAAAATTCCAAAGAATCTACAAAATACTTACAGGACAAATAAATTTAGCATGGTTACAGGATACAAAGTGATTACATAAAATCAATCCTATTTTTTTTTTTTTTTTAAAGATTTTATTTATTTGACAGCGAGAAACAAAGCGAGAGAGGGAATACAAGCAGAGGGAATGGTAGGAGAAGCAGGGTTCCTGCCGAGCAGGGAGCCCAATCCGGGGCTTGATCCAAGGGTCCTGGGATCATGACCTGAGCCGAAGGCAGACGCTTAACAACTGAGCCACCCAGGCACCCCTCAATCCTATTTTTTTTAAGTAAGCTCTATGCTCAATGTGGGGCTTGAAATCACAACCTCGAGATCAACAGTTGCATACTCTACCCATTGAGCCAGCCAGCTGCCCTAGAATCTCCTATTTCTGCATACAGTAATGTACTATTAGAAACGGAAAATTTAAAAACAATGTAATAAATAAATATAATGACATCTACCATGGCTCCCCAAAACTGAGATGCTAAGAAATAGATCTAACAAAACATCTGTAGGATCTGAACATTCAAAACTAAAAAAAAAATTAAAAAAAAAAAGATGAAAGACACCATGTTTATAGATTCGGAGACTCAACATAGTAAAAATGACAATTTCTCATCAAATTAACCTATAAATTTAAAGCAATATCAATCAAAATCCCAGCTGGATTTCTATAGATATTGATAAGCTGATTCTAAAATTTAGACGGAAAGGCAAAGAAACTAGAATAGCTAAAAAATTTTGGAAAAAAAAAAGAATTAAATTGGAAAGATCACAATTACTCAATTATAATACACATTTACTATGAAGCTATAGTAATCAAGACTTTGTGGTACTGCCAAAGGGATTTAGATCAATGGTACAGAAAGGAGAATACAAAAACAGACACAGACAAATATAACCAAATGATTATTGATAAAGGTGCAAAAGCAATTCAAAGGAAAAGGATAGTCTTTAAGGGTGCCTGCCTGGCTCAGTCAGTAAAGAATGCAAGTCTTGATCTTGGGGTTGTAAATTCGAGCCCCATGTTGCTGGGGTTAGATTAGAGATTACATAAAAATAAAACTTAAAAAAAAAAAAGGTAGTCTTTACAGTAAATGATGTTGGGACAAGTACATTTCCATATGCAAAAAAAAAATTAACCTCAAATTAAATCTCACACTGTATGTAAAAATTAACTCAAAATGGATCATAGATCTGAATGTAAAACATTAAACCTCAAAACTTTGAGGATACAAAAAAATCTTCATGACCTGGGGTTGTTACCCAACATATAGCTAACTCAGGAAACGCAAGGGTAAACCCTGACACTGCCACAGCATCTGCTCCTCCTAGGGAATCCCAAGGGGGTTTGCCAACGCTATTTCCAAACAAATTCAGGTAAAATCATCTCAAGAAATGCCAATTGCTCAAGAGACAAGGGTTTGGTAAAGAGAAAGAGAGAAATTTACTTTGGGTGCCAGCACCATGGGAGGTGGCAGGTTTGGGCCTTAACAACCAACCTCTCCACTAGCAAGATAAGACACCTGGAGTTTTATAGATAGAGTTCAGAGGGATATGGGTGAGAAAGCAGGCAGAGAGTGTGTGATAATTATGGGGAGGGGTGGGAGGTGGAGGGGGTGTCAGTATGTGTTCATCCCATAATCATGGGCTGGGTGGGGTGTGGTCTTCTAGGCATTCTGTTGCTATCTGGGTTTTTTGGTCTGGTGGTTGGAATGTTTAGGTCTTTGCAAAATTTCTCTGTCAATGCCTCAAGAAAGTGCAATGAGAACTTTAACTGTTGGGAATATACAGTTGAGCAAGAGAGCTCACTGACAGGGTTAGGCAGAATTCTTAGGTTAACAAAAGTACAGTTCATAAAAGAAAAAAACTAGTAAGGTAGACTTTATCAAAATCAAAAACCTTTAATCTATAAGAGTAAAAAGAATAAAAGAATGAAAAGAAAAGCTACCAATTGGGAAAAACTATTTACAAAACCACATACCTGTCAAAATACTTATATTTAGAATATTTTAGGAACTTTCAAAGCTCAACAATAAGAAAACAAAGAGTCCAGGGACACATCAGTGGTGCAGTCAGTTGGACCTCTGACTCTTGGTTTCCACTCAGGTCATGATCTAGGGGTCTTGAGATCTAGCCCCATGTGAGGCTCAGCACAGTCTCCCTCTTCCTCTATCCCTCCCTGCAGCATGCATGCACTCTCTAGAATAAATAAATCTTTAATAATAAAAAGAAAAATAGCCCAATTTTACCAATGGGTAAAAGATATAAACAAACATTCCCCAAAATTCAACATCATTAGCCATTAGGGAAATAGATATAAACCACAATGAGTTACCTATCACAGAAATACAAATCAAAACCACTGGATATCACCTCACACTCACTAGGATGGTTATAATAAAGAAAACACTAACAAGTGTTAGCAAGGTGGTGAAGACACTGGAACCTTCATTCCTTGCTAGTGGGAATATAAAATGATGCTTTGGAAATAGTCTGGCAATTACTCAAAAGACCAAACAGAGTTATAAGATTATCCAGCAATTCAATTCTTCTGTATCTCCCCAAAAGAATAAAAACATAGGTCTACACAAAAACTTGTATATGAATGTTTCATAGGTCATTATTCATAATAGTCAAAAGTGGAAACAACCCCAATGTCCATCAACTAATGAATAAATAAAATGTGGTATGTCCATACAACAGAATATTATTTATCAATAAAAAGGAATAAAGTACTGATACACACTACAACTTGGACAAACCTTGAAAATATTATGCTAAGTAAAATAAGCCCATCACAAAAGATAACACGTGATTCCATTTGTATGAAATGTCCAGAGTTGGCAAATCGACAGTAGATTAGTGGCTGCCTACAGCTGGGGAAAGAGAGAAACAGGAAGCAATAGCTGTGGGCAGACTTTCTTTTTGGGGTCATAAAAATGTTCTAAACTGACAATGAATGGTTGCACAACTCTGTAAATATACTAAAAACCATCAAATTTTACTTTATGTGAGTGAATTTTATGGCCTATAAATTATATCTCAATAAAGTTGTTATTTAAAAACCACAATGAAGGGACAACTGAGTGGCTCAGTCCGTTAAGCATGTGACTTTGGCTCAGTTCATGATCTCAGGGTCCTGGGATCAAGCACATGGCGGGTTCTGCACTCAGTGGGGAGTCTGCTTGTCCCTCTGCTGCCCCCTCCCAGCTTATGCTCTCTCTCTCTTTTCTCTCTCTCAAATAAATAAAATCTTTTTTTAAAAATTAAATAAAAAAGGGGCGCCTGTGTGGCTCAGTCGTTAAGCGTCTGCCTTTGGCTCAGGTCATGGTCCCAGGGTCCTGGGATCAAGCCCCGCATCAGGCTCCCTGCTCTGCAGGAAACCTGCTTCTCCTGCTACCATTCCCTCTGCTTGTGTTCCCTCTCTCGCTTGTTTCTCGCTGTCAAATAAATAAAATTAAAAAAAAAAAAATTAAATAGAAAAATAAAAACCACAATGAAGTTATCATTATACATCTATTAAAATGGCTAAATTAAAAAATACTGATAATATAATGCTAACGAGGATACAGAGCAAGGAAACTTTCATGCATCCCTTGTAGAAAAGCAAACAATGGTACAACCACTCTGAAAAATGTTATAGCAGTATGTTATAAAGTTAAACATATGTTACCAATGATCTAGGAATCTCCCTACTGGATAGCTACTCTAGAAAAATGAAATCATGTTTCACATAAACTGTACACAAATGTTTAAATTTATAGTGGCTTGGGCGCCTGCGTGGCTCGGTATAAAGCCTCTGCTTTCAGCTCAGGTCATGATCTCAGGGTCCTGGGATGGAGCCTCACATCGGGCTCTCTGCTCAAGCAGGGAGCCTGCTTCCCTCTCTCTCTCTGCCTGGCTCTCTGCCTACTTGGAATCTCATTATCTGTCAAATAAATAAAATAAAATATAAATAAATAAATAAATAAATAAATAAATAAATAAATAAATAAATAAATTTATAGCGGCTCTATTTATAACTGTCAAAAAACAGAAATGATCCAAATGCACTTCAAGGGGTGAATGGATAAACTGTAGGGTACATCCACACAATAAAATATGTACCACTTAGCAATAAAAATAATAGACTACTGACACAACACTACTGAATGAATCTCATTATGTTGAGTGAAAGAAACCAACTTTCTCAAGACTGTATACTGCATGGTTCCATTTATATTACAGTCTCAAAATCACAAAACTATGGAGATGAAGAAAAGATAACTTGGGGTGCTTGGGTGAGTCAGTCCGTTAAGCATCTGCCTTCAGCTCAGGTCATCATCCCAAGGTCCTGGGACGGAGTCCTGCATCGGGCTCCCTGATCAGCTGGGAGTCTCCCTCTCCCTCTTTCCCCCTGCTCCTGCTCTATTTTCAAATAAATAAATAAAATCTTTAAAAAAAGAAAAGAAAGGATAACTTACTGCCAGGAATTCTAAGAGTTGAGAGGGGATAACATGAGGGAGTTTTTTGGGGTGATAGTCTTTTAGTATTCTGTACCCTGATTATTGTGGTGATTACACACAAATCTATACATGTATTAAATTCTAAAAACTGTTCACCAAAAGGAAAAAGTGAATTTTTCTTTATAATTTAAGATTTTATTAATTTATTTGACAGAGCTAGAGAGCACAAGCAGTGAGAGCAGCAGAGAGAGCTCTCTGGGATCAAGCCCTGCATAGGACTGAGTAGGGAGCCCTATGCAGGGCTTGATCCCAGGACCCTAAGCCCATAATTCGAACTAAAGAAGGACCTACTCAACTGACTGAGCCACACAGGTGCCCCTTTTCTTTATAATTTTAAAAATAAAATTTTATTTTTTTTAATATTTTATTTATTTGTCAGAGAGAGAGAGAGCGCATAAGCAGGGGAAGCAGCAGGCAGAGTTCGGAGAAGCAGGCTCCCCACCGACCAAGGAGCCCGATGCAGGACTCAATCCCAGGATCCTGGGATCATGACCCTAACCAACTGAGACACCCAGGCATCCCTGAAGATAAAAATTTTTAAATTTCCAACTTAGAGTCAACTTTTTTCTTTAATTCAATTTTAACTCACTAAATTATCATTTCTCATAATCTCGTTTAGTTAAAAGTACAATATACAGCTCAAAGATACTAGCAAACTGGAATATATCCTAAGGAGTTCCAAGAGGTAGTAAAGCATCAGGAAATCTGGTAATAAATTAATAAAAGTTTAAAAAAAAACTGAATATGTTGGGGCACCTGGGTGGCTCAGTGGGTTAAAGCCTCTGCCTTCCGCTCAGGTCATGATCTCAGGGTCCTGGGATCGAGCCCTACATTGGGCTCTGCTCAGCAGTCTGCTTCCCTCTCTCTCTGCCTGCCTCTCTACCTACTTGTGATCTCTCTCTCTGTGTCAAATAAATAAATAAAATCTTTTAAAAAACAAAACAAAACTGAATATGTTAGGCCTGGGGCATAGACTTAAAGGGGAGCAGGAGTAATGACAAAGGTTTTCAATTATCTGAAAGGCTGACATGTGCATGGGGGTTATAATTCTTCTGTGTAGTATTAAACAGAAACATCATTTACCAATGAATCCAAAAGTACAAAGGGTTTTCTAGGGCTACCAGAAATTCAGCATTTATTGTTCAATTGTTAGATAATCAAGAAGCAGGAAATTCTAGAAATTCTTGCATTAACTAAAAGGTCAGGCAGGATGATCCTACAGTTTTCTCCCAACTCAAACACTGTATGAATCTATGGACTGTAACTTCTAGAGTTAACCTATTAAAGTAGAAGGCACTGAACATCTAAAATGGCAACCTTTCCTGTCAAAATATCACCTTTCACTGCATAAAGGTAAACATTATAGAGCTCACTGCATAAAGGTAAACATTATAGAGCACTCTGAGTTACAAATTTTTAAAAAGACTAATAAATACAAAATCTTAACAAAAGCCATATTGAGATCTATTTTATTTCCCCAAATCTGACTTGTCCTAAGGATATTAAAATTAAACTCAAATTACTAATGCCTAATTAAATCTAATTTCATTAGGCTTAAAAGACAGAAGTTATAAATATCAATTTCATGCAAATTTCTATAAGTACAGTGAAGAAATCTCCTGAAAAAGAAGTGTTCTTTCCACACAAAAAGTGGTAGTCCTCAAAAGAGCCAAAACATCTGCATTCACTTTAAAGCTCATCAAGACAGACTGACATTTTTAGGAGAAGCATATGGCTTGCTGAACAGTCATCTAGAACAGGATCTTTTGTCTAGTAAACCCTATTCAAGGACCATTTACTTATGTATGGAGTGGCTGAATAAAGGAAAGAACATATTTTCAAGTCCTAGAAAACACAAAGAAATAAACTCTTCAACTAGCTTTGTTAAGGATATAGCAAAACATATTACAAAAGCAGCCAGATCTTTACTCTCAGAGACTATGCTCTCAATATCTGAAACAATTCTAAGAAAACACTGAAACAAAAGAACTCTAGAAAAGCAGGCAACTTCCTTAGAGAACTGTATCTAGCCAAAGACCACCTCCCTAAAAAAGGCATTTCCATTTTAAAGGATAAAACAGTTTCTTAAAACTTAGAAGGGCAGAGTTCAACAGCTGCGCTATATTAAACCTGAGCCCTTCCAAAAGGAAGAACAAGAGTCTCTAGAGAGCCAGTAACATGGCCTGCTTTCTCCAAAATTATCAAAATGCCTGCTCTGCCTCAAAGGAAAATTTCTCCAAGAAAAAGCTTCCATATACTGCATGAGTAGAAAGCATAAAACTTTAAATTTAGACTAGGGAAATACGCAAAAATGGGAGAATTCTTATTTGTTTCTGGAAATCTCCAACCTCTCTCCCAAGGAAAAATGCATTTTGAAGTCTTTCAAGATATATAGCATGGAAACTATTTTAAAAACACAAACACGGGGGCACCTGGGTGGCTCAGTGGGTTAAGCCTCTGCCTTTGGCTCGGGTCATGATCTCAGAGTCCTGGGATCAAGGCTCTCTGCTCAGCGGGGAACCTGCTTCCCCCTCTTTCTCTGCCTGCCTCTCTCCCTACTTGTGATCTCGCTCTCTCTCTCTAATAAATAAATAAAATCTTTTAAAAAATAAAATAAAAACACAAACAGTAGTTTCAGCCCAAGCTTACCATTAGAATCACCACAGAGCTAAGCCTCAACCTAAATTTACTGAACTACTATATATTGGGGCCAAGGCACCTGAATTTTTTATGCACACAACAGGTGATTTTGAGGCACAGCAAGGGTTTACAAACCACTAAACTGGAGCAAGATCCCATAAAAGAAAAAAATTAAGTCTAATGAGTAAAGGCAAAAAAAAAAAAAAGTCACATGTGACAACAGTTTTAAAGAACCTGAGGTTGTATTCACTTATCAAAATAAGACGACAGAAAGAAAATCTGAAACAGGGATTTTAAATTGCTCTCATGTCCCTACTTAAAAGACAAAAGACTTAGAATAGGTTGCTAAATATCCAAATATTTAGATGAAAGTCGTGAAGAATCTGGCCACATCATAATTCAGGTACAATAGGTTCCATGAGGGTCTTTGGATACTGCAAACTAAACAAACCAAGTTATAATAAGAGCTCATGTATTGTATATAATTATCTGTCAACCTTAAGAAAGCTCAAGGTTTTAATCACAGCAAAATAAATTTCAGCCATCGTCAGAGCTTCATTAAGCCTACTTTGTTTTACACAAAATCCTAACAGGTTTACTTGCTTGGTATTCAAACTCATGATAAATGAAAAAGGGTAGTGAAACCGCTAAAGAGAAGGGAACCAGTCAAAGAAGGACACAAAAACACTATTAGAAAGCAGACAAAAGAACTCAGAAAGTAGAGCAAACACTTCAGTTTTTAAAGGAATCAGAATACAATAACTTTCCTAATGATCACTGGAATAAGAAAAATATGTTCAGTTTACCTTGTTTGTATATCACATGCATTTTTTTTTTAATTTGACAGAAAGAGAGAGATCACAAGTAGTCAGAGAGGGCAGGCAGAGAGAGAGGGGAAAGCAGGCTCCCTGCTGAGCAGAGAGCCCAATGCGGGGACAGATCCCAGGAAGCTGGGATCATGACCTGAGCAGAAGGCAGAGGCTTTAACCCAGGCGCCCCTCACATGCATTGTTTAAGAGGGTAAGAAAGTATAATAATCAAGTCATATATACAAAGTTTCTCACCAAAAATAATTACCAAACTTAAGGGAACAAAATCCTTACTACAAAAAATAAAACAAAAAAACCTAATTTCTCAATTGGAGACTCTCAATATACAAAAGGAACAGTAGAGTGAAAGTAAAGAGCATCAGATAGCTTCTCAAAGACATCTTGCTAAAAGAAAGAGAGAAGACACTGAGGTTTTAATTTTCTATTATCAGACCTAAATTCCTCACTACTAAAGTCAACATGTTCTTTTAGACTGCTAAACTGGACTTTTTCCTAGCAATGTAAATTTTAAAATCTGTTTCCTCATCTGTATGTTTCCTCATCTGAAAAATGAGAAAAATAAGAACACCCAAATTCATAGGATTACTGTGAGAAATACGTAAGATAATGCAGGTAAAGTACTGGCAGTGACTAATATACAGCGAGAAATAAATGTCAGCTATTAGTAATTTGTACTCAGAACAAATACCATAAAAATGATTCTCAACTTTCACCAAGGGATTTTATTTTAGATAAAATAAATCTCCATTTGAAATTGCCTGGGACACCTGGGTGGCTCAGTCAGTTAAGCATCTGCCTTCAGCTCAGGTCATGATCCCAGGGCCCTGGAATGGAGTCCCACTTCGGGCTCCCTGCTCAGCTGGGAGCCTGCTCTTCCCTCTGCCTGATGCTCCCCCTGCTTATGCTCTCTCACTCACTCTTGCTCTCTGACAAATAAAATTTTTTTTAAAAATTGCTTTATTCTATATTCATTCCATACCCAGAGAACATGCATTACAGAGGAATCAAATTGCTCCTTCTTTCTCCATTAAGCCTAACATAACATTAACTTTTAAAAACTTCATGTAAAGTGGCTTGCAGAATGCAAAACTAATAATCACATTTAGCTACTATTATTCCAAAAAAGTTATCATGTTCCATGAATACCCTTTCCCAAGTAAATTCACTTCCACCTCTTTTTAAAAATTTGAATACAAGAGTCAGGACACTTGTCAAGGAAATATATGAGTACAAAAAAATCTGCAAGCCAATTTCAATCTAGAAGTATAACAGTTTTAGGCCAATATCCTAAACTCAGACCACCTCGACTAATTAGAAAAGATTTAGTGCTTCCTTAGCTTTCATTAATGAGGCTACTAATAGAAATATTACCTATGGCTTCCTGTTTTTCCTCACAATCAAACATCTCTAAATATTTATTTACTCATCTATGTAATAAACATTTACCTGTTATTTGTGTGCCATTACATAGGCGTCATGAAATATACAAAAATAAGTAAAAAATTTGCCAGCCCTTCAAAAGCCTGTGGTCTCCTGATACATCAGTCCCATGTGCTAAAAACTGCTCATTTACAAGTGTGTGTGTATGTATGTGTGTAAAAAAAAAAAAAGGGTCAGTATAGGTTGTTATGTTGAGGCAACCAACAACCCAAATATCTGTAACTTACAACAAAGATTTATTTCTTAGTCACTTTATATTTTACACAACCTATAAGAATCAGCTTCTAGCTTTGCTCCATGTGATCTTCATTTCAGGATCTAAGCTAAAAGAAAAAAAATCCATCTAAAATGTCCACCTCATAGGCAGAGGGAAAAGAGACACAGTAAAACATAGGATAGCTCTTAAAGCTTCTGCCTGACATGGCATATTATTGCCAGTAACACTATATTGGCCCAAACAAATCACATGGCTATTGAGGCAGTGATGTATAATCCTGTCACAGAGAACAGAGGCAAATATTTTAAACAATAACAGCATCTACCACGGTATCTATCACAAAATTAAGGAAAAGAAACATATTCAAATATTCAAACCAAAAATAAAAGTAGTGTTTATTTAGGTAAGGTTTACTATGTGCCAGACACTGTGATAAATGTATTAAAATATTTAATTCTAAGAAGAATTCAAAAGAGATGTCTACTATGGAAGAAAACAGACCAATTATGGGTCTTTTGTAATGAGGAAAATAAGCAAAACAATGACACCTATTAGAAGACATTTTAGGGGGAGCCTGGGTGGCTCAGTCAGTTAAGCTTCTGACTCTTGATCTCACCTCAGGTCTTGATTTCAGAGTCATGAGTTCAAGCCCCACCTTGGGCTCCACAATGGGTGTGGAGCCTACTTCAAAAAAAAAAAAAAAGACACTTCAGAGATACTTCAAGCTCACTAAACTTGGCTTTGACATGTTTCAAAGAAAGTGAAAGTGGTTGCACTTCAGAGAGGAATTTATCCAGCGTATCTGAAGTGAAGCCAACAACTGGTTTTAAATGTCCTGGATATTTCAAATTTGGGCTGAGGCACTTTCACATCAAGGTAAAATATACCCTGAACTCTTGTCAACCTTAAGACTGTCACCTTTAGCACATCTTACTCAACTGAGGTTCCTGGAGACTCATAATTTCATACTGGCTTCTCTAATGCTGAAAATGGAAATAGGGAAGCACAACAGAACCAGAGATAGAAGCACAAAATAAGCCTCCCAAAAAAGTTCCATACACTTAGTCCTCACATCATTAATACCCTGTGCAGACCCTAAGAACCTCTGTTTAAGGCAAACACAAGACTCAGTTCAAAATGAGAAATGATGGGGCCTCTGGGTGGCTCAGTCGGTTAAGTGTCCGCCTTTGGCTCAGGTCATGATCCCAGGGTCCTGGGGTGGAGCCCCAGAGCAGGCTCTCTGCTCAGTGGGGAGCCTGCTTCTCTCCTCCTCTGCCTGCAGCTCTCACTACTTGTGCCCTCTCTCTGACAAATAAATAAATAAAATATTTTTTAAAAATGAGAAATGATGAAACAAGGCATCATTGTTAATGATAGGTTAAAGAAAACAAAATGAATAGGTTAAAGAAAACAAAAACCACTGTATCAAGCATGGAGTCCGAAGTATTGCTATTTTGAAACAGAGTAACATTTTACCACGCTTTTAGATTTAAAATCCTAAGTAGTTAAATTTACCCTGGACAATTCCATAGATAAGTCCAGGAAAGTAAGAATAAATGTGGGCCATTGACCCAGGTCTTCCCCCCCTCACTCAATCCAGGGAAATGAGAAGCATGTGGAAACTAAGACACTCTAGAGCATAAGTTCAGTAACTAGATCAACTGAATCATCTACACTTTTTTTTTTTTTTAAGACTTTCTTTCTTTATTTGACAGAGAGAGATCACAAGTAGGCAGAGAGGCAGGCGGGGGGGTGGGAAGAAGGCTCCCTGCTAAGGAAAGAGCCCCGATGCGGAGTTCAATCCCAGGACCCTGAGATCATAGCCCCATGCAGGGCTCAATCCCAGGACCCTGAGATCATGACCTGAGCCGAAGGCAGAGGCTTTAACCCACTGAGCCACCCAGGTGCCCCAATCATCTACACTTTTTAAATAATTTTTCACCCTTATGTACGTTGTTGGGTTTTTTACTGATATACTATAGTTAATTTCATACAAGCTAATATAACTGCCTCCTTCCTTCTACTCATCTTTCTTCAGTATTTGTTCACTATTCCCCTTCTTACCAGCTGCCTGATTCTACTTTCCCTCATTTTATTCAAGTGATCTGAAACGTTACATTATTTGTAAATGTTTTGTAAGCATCACAATAAAATGAATTTCAAATTATCCAATTAATTGGTTCTCTTTCCACCCACAAACTTTTCAGATCCTCATTACCTCTGAATCATAACAGAAAGAGAAAACTTAAGAATGAAAAGCCAATAATATGTAAAAGAGAAGGGCTATAAATTTGCCTCAAGGTGAGAGGACCATAAACTCTTTGGGTAAAAAAAGCGTTACAGAAAGCAAATAAATAGGGGCACCTGTCTGGCTTAGTCAGTAGGGCATGTGACTCTTGATCTCAGGATTGTGAGTCCAAGCGCCTTACTGGGTGTAGAGGTTACTTAAAAATAAAATCTTTAGGGATACCCAGGTGGCACAGTTGGTTAAGCATCTGACTCTTGGTTTCAGCTCAGGTTGTGATTTCAGTTGTGATCACAGGGTCATGGGACAGAGCCCTGCAACAGGCTCCAAGCTGAACTCTTAACTCCCTCTCACTCTACCCCTTCCCTCTCTAAAATAAATAAATAAAACTTTTATAAAGATTAAAAAATAAAATCTTTTTTAAAAAGACAAATAAATGTGTCATTTGACTTGTGTTTAAAATTTGTTTTCCTTGGCAAAATATTTTAAAGTGTGAAACAAAGATCATCATATATGATGTAATACTTTATTTTCAAGCCTAACACGTTTGCAAGCAGAAACCCTTCAAATTTGCGCAAGTAGTACTAATTACCATCAGTTTCCAAAATCCAGTATCTTACTTTAACTCCAATAGCTGACAAAACGGCTGTGACTTAAATATACATTCATGTCTTAATTAGTCATGCACCAGTGAGTGGACCCTTCACATTTGTTTTGAGTTCTAGGGCTATTATGAATACATTACTTGGGAATGCAAAATTAATCTCCTAGGTCTAGGAGTACAAGAACTAACCTGGATTACCTCTCTTACTGCCTCAATCAGTGGGGCATTTTACTTAAGAGAAGCACTTTCCATTCTTCAAGTTCCCCATACATAAGATAGTTAACCACAAACTTGTTTACCTTTCCCCAATCTCAGCATCCTTATTTTCCAAGGGCTGTATATTTTGTACATATCCACGACTGCCTTCAAAGCTTTTCATAAGCCACTGACCCTACCCACAACATCCTCTTCTCCCCACGCCCCCAACACCCACTATTTAAAACCTTAATAAAACCTATCTCTAAAAATCCTTTCTAATTAACTCTAGTCCTAATTCTCTGCATTCCCTTTATATTTTAATATAACACTAAATTAACTAGCGTTTGATTAGACCACTTTTAAACCACCCCCATCTGTCCATACAGTCTTTCCAAGTCATTCTAAGCACTTAGTGTAACCGCCAGAGCATGCATAAAGATATTCAATGTATGTCCTGACTTCTAATAAGCAGCGAAAATAGCAATAAAACATAATTCTTCGCAAATAGAAATAAATACTAACGTATGTTGTTGTGTTAGTAACACAAAGTCAGGAAAATTCGAAAAAACAGGGCAATCGAAAATTAATGCAGTCGGAAAAAAATCACTAGCACAAAAACGCTTCAAAGCAGAACAATAACAGCAACAATCTCTGAACTATTATGAAGCTTTAATAAAATTCTGGATAGGAAACTTGCCGACACCACCACCAGCCTTTAAAAAATTACCTTCCAATATTACTAACAGTGCTATGTTCACTAACAATGAATTCCAGCCAAGCAGTCTGATGAATAAAACAATCTTTCTGTACAGAAACCCACTAATACCACTAAAAAACCGTGTTAAGGTAGAGAGGGATTTAATCTTCCAACAAGGAGGCGTGATGGACGAACAGGTGAAAAATGGAGGAGGGCGGAAAGTAGGGAGAAAAATCAGACTCCTCCCCTTCTCTGGGGGCTAGAGCTCGGCTCGCAGACCCGGAGACAACCCCACCCCACGGACCCTCTCTCACAGCAACAGTCCAAAAGCTTCCAAGAAACCGTACGTCCTCCTCCCCCATCCCCGCATTCACGCCCCCACTCGCCTGGCCAGCGCCCCTGAAACGCAGCTAGTCCCAAATCCGCCTGCCCTCTCCAGAGGAAGGGGTCAGCGGAGAACGCTTTCCCCGAGGCCTTCTCCGGGACCCAGCCAGCAGAGACCTCCGCAAAAGTGGAGAAACCCCAGAAGTCTGAAGAAGAAGCCTGACAATCCTGTTACCTGATAGGAACCCTGGAAACGGAAATGGCAGCTACAGCCACTGCCCTTTTCCCCCACAACATTTGCTTCAGCGCCTCTGACATTGAGACCGCCGCCATCTTGCTGCAGGCAAACGCCAGAACGGATCTCCGGAAGGGACAAACTTCCTTCGTTCTCAAGGCTCAGTAACCTTATTGTAATAGAGTGGGGTTTTGTTTACTTCATTTTTGTTTGGCGTTTTGTTAAGTACGGGAGTTTAGAAAAGAGATGAAAGGCTTGATTAACAGATAAGAAGGAAAATGAATGAAAGAAAATGCAGCAGTTAAGTGTAAACATTACCTCCATAAATTGTAATCCTTGTTTGTTGTTAGGACTGGTTATTTAATGAAGACACGCCCCCCCAAAAAACAACCTGGAAATTTAAACACCTGCAACTCATAATTTTTTCAAAGGACTGAGCATATTTAGGGCTGAGCCCACTGGAAGAGCCAGAGGGCTCTCTGGATTCTTGGGAACCTAAAGTAGTACTTTTCCAAAGTGTTGCCAGATTCGGTATGTAAGCCCTCAGGAAGGACTATATTCAGTTTGATGTTCTCTAGTTGTAAGGATCATATTTTCCAGTTTGGACACATGGCCTGGAAAAGGGTTATTTTTTTGACATGTGGATTTCAATGAAAAACTAATGGAACACAGTATTTGACATCCTTGTCTTCCCAGTAAATCCTGAACCTGCAATTGTATTCTAAACACCAAGAATATTATTAATACTTCATACATATAAAACGAAAATTATCTTCTGAGACCAGTGTTGGAAACATCTTTGTATTGTGGGCTACTGACCTTAAAAACAATGATTAACTGTGAATTATTTAAAATAAAAAGGTATTTGGGGTGCCTGGGTGGTTCAGCCTGTTAAGCATCTGCCTTAAGTTCAAGTCAGGATCTTAGTGTCCTGGGATGGAGCCCCACTTTGGGCTCCCTGCTCAGGAAGAAGTCTACTCCCTCCCCCTCTGCCTCCGCCCCCACCCACTCGCACTCACGCCTGTGCACTCTCAAATAAATAAAATCTTTAAAAATAAGAAAAGTTTGTTAAAGAAAAAAGAGTGTCTCGGTTGTTATGCGTCTGCCTTTGGCTTGGCTTAGGACTCAGAGGTCCTAGGATGGAACCCCCCCACCCCCCACCCCCCACCCTTCGGGCTCCCATCTCAGGGGGAAGCCTGCTTCTCCCTCTCACGCTCCCTCTGCTTGTGTTCCCTCTCCAGCTGTCTCTCTGTCAGTTAAATAAATAAAATCTTTTTTTTTTTTTAAAGATTTTATTTATTTGACAGAGAGAAACACAGCGAGAGAGGGAGCACAAGCAGAGGGAATGGTAGCGGGAGAAGCAGGCTTCCTGCCCAGCAGGGAGCCGGATGCGGGGCTCCATCCCAGGCCCCTGGGATCTGACCTGGGTCGAAGGCAGCCGCCTAACGACTGAGCCACCCAGGCGCCCCTAAATAAAATCTTAAAAAAAAAAATACATGTACTATATTGATTTAAAAAAATCCACGTATAAGTGGACTCGCATAAGTTCAAACTCATTTTGTTCAAGGTTCAACAGTCCTGTTTCCATTCTTATAATTCTGACATTTCATGAATGTTACATAAATTGACTCATGCAATGTATGACTTTTTGAGATTGGCTTCTTACACTTAGCATAATGCCCTTGAGAACCATTCAAGTTAATGCGTGTATCAACAGTGCATTCCTTTTTATTGCTGAGTAGCATTCCTGGTGTATTAAGATCCTCCAGAAAAGCAAAGCCAATAAGATACACGTATGGACATACCTATTTGTTTAACCATTGCCTGTTGCAAAACATTTTGGTTGTTTCCCGTTTTTGGCTATTACAAACAAAACTGCTGTGAATGCTCATGTTTTTTTGTGTAAACATAAAATTTCATTTCTCTGGGATTAAGTGTTCAAAAGCACAATGCTGGGTCATGTGATACACGTATGTTTGTTTTTTTAAAGAGACTGCCTAACTATTTTTCAAAGTAGCTATACCTTTTTACATTCCTACCAGGAATACATGAGATTGTTTCTCCTTATCCTCACCAGCAGTTCGTATTTCACTATTTTGGATTTTAGCTCAACCAATATTAATAATAGGTGTGTCGTAATATCACATCATGGCCTTAATTTAATTCCCCTAATGGCTAATAATATCAAATATCTTTTCATGTGGTTATTTGCCATCTGTATATTCTATGTTATATTTCTAAGTTAAATATCTCATTTCTTTTGCTCATTTTCTAATTGCATTAATTGTTTTTTACTGTTACTTTTTTTTAATTAAAGATTTTATTTATTTATTTATTTATTTATTTATTTGACAGAGAAACACAGCAAGAGAGGGAACACAAGCAGGAGGAATGGGAAAGGGAGAAGTAGGCTTCCTGCTGAGCAGGGACCCCCTGATGCAGGGCTCCATCCTAGGGTCCTGGGATAATGACCTGAGCCAAAGGCAGAGACTTAACGACTGAGCCACCAGGCACACCTTACTGTTACATTTTGAGAGGTCTTTATGTATTCCAGGTATGAGTCCTTTATCAGATATGTGGTTTGCAAATATTTTCTCCTGTCTGTAGCTTGTCTTTTCATCCTCTTCATTGGGTCTGCTGCTCAGTAAATGTATTAAATTCTGGTAAAATCTAGATTGGTCATTTTTAAGTCTATGGATTATACTTTTAGTGTCATGTCCAAGTGCTATTCACCAATCCTATGTCCTAAACATTTTAACCTGTTTTCTTCTAAAGGTTTTTTAGTTTTACCTTTCACAGTTAAGTCTGTGGTCTTTTTCGAGTTAAGTTTTTAGTTAATAAGGTGTGAGATTTAGGTCAAGATTCAATTTTTTACCTGTGGATATCCAGGTGCTCTAGCACTCTATTTAAAAAGACTATCTTTCTTCCATTGAATTGCTTTTGTACCTTTATTAAAAAATCAATTTGGCCATACTATTTCTGGGTTCTCTATTTCAGAGAGAATTTTAAGCCCTAGAGTAGTATTGATGTTGGGTTAAATTTTAATAAAGGTATTTTCCATTTTTTTTTTAAGATTTTATTTATTTCAGAGTGAGAGAAAGCACAAGCAGAGAGGAGAGAGGCAGGCTCCCCACCAGCAGAAAACCCAATGCAGGACTCCATCCCAGGACCCCAAGATCATGACCTGAGCCAAAGGCAGATGCTTAACCAACTGAGCCACCCAGGGACTCCTGGTGTTTTCTTTTTTGCTTTTTTTAATTTTTTTTTTTTAACATTTACTTATTTATTTGATGGAGAGAGCGATCACAAGTAGGCAGAGAGGCAGGCAGAGAGAGAGGGGAAAGCAGGCTCCCTGCTGAGCAGAGAACCCAATGCGGGGCTTGATCCCAGGACCCTGAGATCATGACCTGAGCTGAAGGCAGAGGCTTTAACCCACTGAGCCACCCAGGTGCCCCTGGTATTTTCTTTTTTAAGGGGCAATTTATTATCTGTCCCAGTGTTCATCAGGTCAAATTACTGGAGCCTTGTTCCTGGTTCCATTGACCAAAATCCAATCTCTCTACCTACCACCTATTCTAGTCCCTTCCTTTTGTGAATTTGGAATCCAGAGGGAAGACTTCACTGGTCTGTTTGCCTTCTACACAACCTTTGATCCCAAATCAAAATTGCTAACAATACACTCCTATAGAATCTCTGGGTCTCTTGACTTTCTGCTGGGTTCCCTCAGCTGTCCATAGCTGAAGTCCTTGCTGACCTCACATAGAGGATATAGGCTTAAGAGTGGAACAGAAATAACTTGTTATGTGCATTTATTTATTTAATATTTTACAATTTCACCTAACTATAGACTCTACCACTAAACTTAATAAAATGTCTAGGTCTAGGGGCGCCTGGGTGGCTCAGTCGTTAAGCGTCTGCCTTCGGCCCAGGTCAGATCCCAGGGTCCTGGGATCGAGCCCCGCATCGGGCTCCCTGCTCGGCAGGAAGCCTGCTTCTCCCGCTACCATTCCCTCTCGCTGTGTTTCTCTCTGTCAAATAAATAAAATCTTAAAAAAATAAAATAAAATAAAATGTCTAGGTCTAAATACCAGCTTGATATATCAATATCTTAAATTGTCTTAAAATTGACTTAATTATTGCTTGCATGTCATGTATGGTGACCAAAATCCTTCTGAGCAACTCATCATTGCTAAACAAAACAGCAATTTTTTAAAAAAGATTTTATTATTTATTTGAGGGAGAGAGCACTAGAAGAGGCAGGGAGAGGGGCAGAAGGAGAGAGAGAGAAGCAGACTCCCCACTGAGCAGGGAGCCCAACTCAGGGCTTAATCCTAAGACCCCAGGATCACTACCTGAGAGAAAGGCAGATGCTTAACTGACTGAGCCACCCAACTGCCCCAACAAACAGCAATCTAAGACACTTGTTTTACTAAGTGTTTTAGTAAAAACATTTTTACTTTAGTATAGACACAAAGATCAAGAACATGTGATATATACATATATATTATGTATAAAATATATGTTATATTACATATATATAGTACACTTTGGTACACTTTACTAAGACACTTGTTTTACTCACTATCTAAATTTATCTGATTCTTCAGTAGTTTGGCATATCTTTTAATTCATTGAGTATCTTTTTTTTTTTTTTTTTAATTCACTGAGTATCTTTAATCTCATTTCCCAAATGATATTCTGGTGAACATTATTTGTGAGAGACATTAACAGGTGCTCCTAAAAATTGCTTCCATACTACTAATACTCTACACTTGGTTATTCAAAATATCCTTGGAGTACTCCATTTTATCTCTGCTATATCTCTATTGAGATATAGAGATATATCTCTATTGAGATATCTATAGAGATATAGTAGAGATAATGCTCTATTGAGATATAGTTGGCATATAACATTTTGTAAGTTCAAGGTGTAAAACATGATGATCTGATATACGCATGTATTGCAAAACGAGTACCCCAATAAGGTTAGTTAACACGTCCATCACCTCACATGGTTACCTTTGTGAGTATGCGTGTGTGGTGAGAATTTTTTTTTTTCTTATATTCCCTGACCAGGAAATGCACAAGAATTTTAAGATGTACTCTCAGCATCTTTCAAGTGTGTGACGCAGCAGTATTGTTAAGGAAAGCCACCATGCTATAAATTAGATCCCCGGAACTTACTGATAACTGGAAGTCTGTACCCTTAGACTACCTTCACCCATCCCTCCCCCAACATTTCCCCATCTCCAGTACCCCTACCTCGCCCCCGGAAACCACCTATCTATTCTGTTTCTATGAGTTCAGTTTTGCAGATTCCACATATAAATTAAGAAGGCATTTGTCTGTCTCATTTCATTTAGCATAATGCCCCTCGGTTTCATCTGTTTTGTCACAAATGGCAGGATTTCCAACTTTTTAGTGTCTGAATAATATATATGTGTCTGAATAATAATATATAATAGTATATATATAATATATATGTACATATATATATACTATTATACTATAATAACTATACTATATGTACATATATATTATATATGTATATATCACATGATCTTGATCTATTCATCTGTCAGTGAACACTTAGGCTGTTCTCCTATCTTGGCTATGGGGAAATAATCCTGCAATGAACATGAGAAAATAGATATCTTTCAAAGATAATGATTTCATTTACTTCAGATGTATGCCCAGAAGTGGAATTGCTGAATCATATAGTAACCTTGGAGGAATTCTTTTTTTTAAGTCATGATCCGATTTATTATCTTTTTTAAGGTAAGCTCTAGGGGTGCCTGGGTGGCTCAGTGGGTTAAAGCCTCTGCCTTCAGCTCAGGTCATGATTTCAGGGTCCTGGGATCGAGCCTCACATCAGGCTCTCTGCTCAGCAGGGAGCCTGCTTCCCTCTCTCTCTCTCTGCCTACCTGTAATATCTCTCTCTCTCTCTGTCAAATAAATAAATAAAATCTTTTTAAAAAAAAATAAAGTAAGCTCTAGATATTCACTGATCCATTTGACAACATTGGTAATTGGGGATCTTATCTAAGGGATATGATCATACTTTTGGGCCTAATACTTGTTTTATGTTCATCCTTCTGCATATGCTGATGCATGTGCCATTTGCTGCCCATCATAACCCCATGGAGACATACCACAACCCCCAGACCAACCCCTGGATAGATACTAACTGCCGCACAGCCCACCCACCCCACCCCCCATTTCAGCAGGAAGCATCCGGAGCAGTCATAGTCCCATTCCCTAATGGTAGTTAGGGGTTACTATTCCAGGGGGAGGAATGAGGAAGGGACAGGTGGGGAGAGATGGGTAGGGGGCTATGGGATCAGGCTCATAGAAATCCCGAAACTGGATTTGTGGGGAAACCAGAGATAAGGGAAAAACCCGGAGTCTTTTATGATAATCACCTGTGACCAATGAAGAAGAATAACAAGATTCTAAAAAGGAGATAAGCCATTGAAGGTGTTTTCACTAGTCCTTTCTCAATAGTAGTATCAATAGAAATATTAAAAGGATTTAAGTTCCCTGGTTAGCTTTCTATAAAAGCTAAAGGCCACAGTCAGGAACCCTGTCGGAACCACTCTCACTCTTGAGAACTTTTTCTGTATCTTCACTTAATAAACTTCTATGGCTTGAAAAAATACATACATACATACATACATAAAATTTTTAAAAATAAAGAATAAGCTCTAGGGGCACCTGGGTGGCTCAGACGGTTGGGCATCTGCCTTCAGCTCAGGTTGTGATCCTGGGGTCCTGGGCTCCCAGCATAGTGGAGAGTCTGCTTCTCCCTCTGCATCTGCCTCTCTCCGTCGCTCATGCTCTCTCTCTGTCTCTCTCTCAAATGAATAAATAAAATCTTAAAAAAAAAAAAAAGCATTAAGGTCTAGGGACCCCTGGGTGGCTGAGTTGGCATCAGGCTCCCTCTGTTGCTCCCCCTGCTTGTTGTACTGTCTGTTTCTCTCCGTCAAACAAATAAATAAAATCTAAATAAATAAAAGTAAGCTCTATGCCAACTCAGGGCTTGGACTCATAATCCCAAGATCAAGAGTCTGTGACCTCACTTCCTACTACTGTGACTTTACTCACTGCATTCTAGACCCCTGGACACTTCAATATTCCCAGAACATGCCAGGCCCACTCCTGTCTCAAGGCCTTTGTGCTTGCTTTTCCCTGTGTCCGGAATACTCCTCTGTTTCTGTCTCTATCTCTCCCTCTATCTGACTGTCTGTCTGTCTGTCTCTCTCACCTCCTTTAGGTCTTTGCTCCCATGTTACCTTCTCAGTCAGGTCCTTCCTGACTACTTTATCTAAAAATTTGACCCTAGCCCCTATACATCTTCCTTGCTTTATTTTTCGTCCTTAGCATTTTTGTAAGTTTTAGTACTTTATGAACTTTCTTTGATAAATATAATTTATAAGGGGGAAAATCCTCTAGTAAATAAGGCCAATCTCCCTTCAACTATGGAAATAAACTTTTTTTTTTTTAAGATTTTATTTTTTTTGACAGAGAGAAACACAGCGAGAGAGAGAAAGGTAGCGGGAGAAGCAGGCTTCCCGCTGAGCAAGGAGCCCGATGCGGGACTCGATCCCAGGACTCTGGGATCATGACCTGAGCCGAAGGCAGATGCCCAACGACTGAGCCACCCAGGCGCCCCTGGAAATAAACTTTTGTTTTCACAGAAATGCTTCCAGGACCAATTGTTCTAATTCTGCCATCAATATTGATCAAATGAAGTTAATTTTTATTTAACTTATAAAAATTAGTAAACTGTGCAATTTTTTGTCTTATTTCTACCTGGAGATTTGTACTGGGTTCCTACCAGGTCACCACATTCCTTCTGGCCTCTAATTTACACTCCCCCCTGGAAAAGGAACACATGATCTTGTCACCTGTGTGAATCCCTCCAATGGCTTACCACTGCCCTCAGAATAAAATCTCTTCTCCCAACCTGACAGGCTCCACGTGGTTTGTCCCCCACCTTCCTCTCTAGACTACTGACTGTCTTTCTGTCCTGTCCCAGGGCCTTTTGCAAACTGTTGCCTACTGTAGTCTGCTTCCTTGCCTCTTCTCTAGACACCCTCCTTGTTCAGATCATAGCTAGTGAGTCCCTCCCTGTAGTAGAATCTGTAGGCATCCTGTGGCCGCCCACCATCCTCATTCTTGCTAACAGAGACTGACTCCTGCTACAGAGACTAAACAGTGTAGGATAGTTGATATCCTGTGAACTCTTGCACACCAAGGCCAAGGGGATCTGAAATCCCTTGTGGGAAAAAAAGCTTCCAAAAAAAAAAAAAGGAGACACACAAAGAGAAATGCCTTATTTCCTGCCTTTGGATGCAATTGTATGAGGACAAAAAGCCTAGAACTGTGGCATCCTCTGCATGAGGGAACAAGCATCAGAACGTGCCCAGTGAGAAAGGATGGAATAGCACAGAGAGGGAAAGAGCCTAGGGTTTTAATGACATTTTCGAGCTTCTGAATCAACCTGGATCAAAATACCTCCTCTTTCTTGTTGTAAGAAATTAGTGCCTTGAACTGTTTAAGCCTCCATCTGTTAGCTATCCTACAGCCAAAACCATCTTTATTGATTATCTTACACGAGGACTATTTCTCTGACTTCCTTGACCACATCAACTCCTCTTGTTGTAGGTCCACTGAACACCGTATCTTTTTCCTTTGGAGCACCTCCCATGCTACAGTTGTAAAGCAATGTAATCGTCACTTTCTCCAGAATATAATTTCTCTGTGGACAGGAATCATATCTATTTTTGCTGATCATTTCCACTGTACCTAGCTTAGGCCCTGATGCATAATAGGCCCCAATGAAGGTACAGAATGAATGAATTAGTGAATAAATGAATAAGTGAAGCTAACTGGAACTGTAAATATGTGGAAAATGGGTCGGCACCTTTTCTTTTTGTTATTTTTGCTTAGGTAAAGCTTGTACAAATTATTTTTAATGTGGTTGTTCTCTCACAAATCTTATTGTTTTCTAATATTTCATCTTTGATCAACTGTTGTTCCTAAAAACCAGGTTGGGATGTTGGTGGGTAGAGGCCCAGTGTTGCTGGCAAGAGACCTAAAACCATAAATCTACCTTTTACTAGAGTTGCATTAAAAAAAAAAAAAAAGTTTAATAACCACTTTCATTTCCTTATTTCTCACATTTCAAATACAGGATATAGGCCTGAAATGAAACAGAAATCATTTGCTGTGTGCATTTATTTATTTATTTTACAATGTCACTGAAACTATAGATTCAACCTCTAGGATAAATAGATGCCTAGATCTAAATACCATTTTATTATTTCAAATAGGAGTACTAAAATGTGAATCAATTTTACTTTTTGCTTGCATTTCAAGTATGGTGGCCAAAAGAAACATTTAGTTTAGACTTTCTGATGGCATGTGAAATTTACAGTGGATCTGAAGTTGTCTGGTTTTAATTTTTTTCCCCTGTGCTTGGGTCTTCAATAAAGCATCCAGAAGAAAATAAATTAAAACCAGACATTTCTATCAGAGTTTTCACATGCAATTGCTACAGAGATGAAAAATTCCACCATCACTTATTGGCTGCAAACTAATATTTTAAATCATATCTTATTATTCAGAGCTAATTTAATTGAGAGCCTTGAATTAATACCTTTTCATCTTAGAAAATTATCACGATGCCTGGCAAGGCTGCTGAGGCTTTGGCAACAAATGAAATAATTTCTACCTAGGGTGAAAAACTGCCACCTGAAATTACTTTTGGAAAAAACGAAGGGTACAATCAAAATTCCTAAGAACTCAAGGAATTTTCCCACATAAATCGATCACATGCCCCACCACAATCTAGAGTTCCAAACCTAAATTTTCAACTGCTTATAGGTCATTCTCAAACTGAACATGTAGAAAACCAAACTATTTATACTCTTTCTCTTTCCCTTTCTCTTACCCAAAGCATATCTATTCCTCCTATCCAGTATTATCTATCTGGGCTAAATACCACCATCTTTCTTCCAATATATGATGTTATCTATTGTAAAATGCATCATTATTTTCTGTACTATTAACTACATAAAAATGGAGCAAGTAAGCCATGACGCACCACCAACTATATTATATATACTGATTTCAGAGTGGCAAAGTGTGGGAAGCAAAGAAGCATTTTGGAAGCAAAGAAATAAATGGTGTTGGGAAAACTGGACAGCCACATGCAGAAGAATGAAACTAGACCATTTCCTTACACCGCACACAAAAATAGACTCAAAATGGATCAGAGGCCTCAATGTGAGACAGGACTCCATCAAGATCCTGGAGGAGAACACAGGCAGCAACCTCT
>CM053607.1:31680475-31726553 GCA_028646535.1 Procyon lotor | reverse complement strand
AACCCTCCTACACTGTTGGTGGGAATGCAAGCTGGTGTAGCCACTCTGGAAAACAGTATGGAGGTTCCTCCAAAAGTTGAAAAGAGAGCTACTCTATGACCCAGCAATCGCACTACTGGGTATTTACCCTAAAGATACAAATGTCATGATCCGAAGGGGCATTTTCTCCCAAATGTTTATAGCAGCAATGTCTACAATAGCCAGACTATGGAAAGAACCTAGATGTCCATCAATAGATGAATGGATAAAGAAGATGTGGTATATATATACAATGGAATACTATGCAGCCATCAAGAGAAATGAAATCTGGCCATTTGCAACAACATGGATGGAACCGGAGGGTATTATGCTAAGTGAAATAAGTCAGTCAGAGAAAGACAATTATCATATGATCTCTCTGATTTGAAGAATTTGAGAGGCAGGGCATCGTGGGGGTGGGGAAGAGAAATGAAACAAGATGGGATGGGGAAGGAGACAAACCATAAGAGACTCCTAAACTCACGAAACGAACTAAGGGTGGCTGGGAAGTGGGGGGGTAGGGATAGGGTGGCTGGGTTATGGACATTGGAGAGGGTATGTGCTGTTAAGTGCTGTGAAATGTGTAAGCCTGACGATTCACAGACATGTACCCTGGGGCAAATAATACACTATATGTTAATAATAAAAAATTTAAAAAAAAAAGAAGCAAAGAAATACAGTAATTGCCTAATCCAATATATTTTCTTCCCTTTGTTCTTTGTACTAGATGCCATTATTTATTGGTCCCTAGAATAAAGACTTTATTTTTCAGCCTCTGTATTGCTAGGAATAGCCATGTAACAAGTTCTGGCTAATGAAATGTAAGAGAAATGTATCACGCGACAACTTTAAACATAGACGGCATTTGCAGTTCCTTTCCTCCCCATTTCTCTTTTTCTAACATCCTGCTACCTATCTATAAATGTGAAGACTCAGATCCTAAAGTCAAGATCTCTGTGATGAGCAAAGAATGAGATAGAAGGAGCCTGGATACTCCAACCATCCTTTATTTTTAAATTTTTTATAAAAATTTTTATTTATTTATTTGACTAAGAGCGATCACAAGTAGGCAGAGAGGCAGGCAGAGAGAGAGGACGAAGCAGGCTCCCTGCCAAGCAGAGAGCCCGATGCAGGGCTTGATCCCAGGACCCTGAGATCCTGACCTGAGCCGAAGGCAGAGGCTTTAACCCACTCAGTCACCCAGGTGCCCCTCCAACCATCCTTTAATTCCATAAGAACTGCCAATCCGTTGGTTCTACGACCATTTCCCTGTTCTTCACTCCCTTATTGAAGACTCTCCACTCTTTTCCAGATTAAATTCCCTGGCCAGTTATCATGATCATTTTCTTACTTACACTCACAACTTCCTTGATTGACCCTCTCTCAGTTTTTCATACTCAGCAAAACTGACACCTAAGTTAAGTCCAACTCTCTCTCTGTCCTGGACCTGCACCCATGCAACTGATCACGACTGAGGAAAAGCTCCAAACCATACTGATTTGTCTCACTTAACCACAGACCTCAGATTGGCCCTTAAGACTATCTGGCGATTGTATTAAACTTTCCTATATTCTACACTCATACATTTTTTTTTTAAAAGAAAGAATCTTTTTTTTTTTAAGGTTTTATTTATTTATTTGACAGAGAGAGAGAGAGAGAGAGATCACAAGCACGCAGAGAGGCAGGCAGAGAGAGAGGTGGAGAGGTGGAAGCAGGCTCCCCGCTGAGCAGAGAACCCCATGTGAGGCTCGATCCCAGAACCCTGAGATCATGACCTGAGCTGAAGGCAGAGGCTTTAACCCACTGAGCCACCCAGGTGCCCCTACATTCATATTCTTAACCTCATTCATTTTCTCATTTTATTAAATTACTCTTTCACACCTTCTCTTTCCTCAAATGTCTATTACCTCTTCTTCTCCTATCCTCGCTCTTTAAATTTACTTTTTCTTTTTTCTTTTTTAATTCTTTTAAGAAAATTTATTTATTTATTTGACAGAGAGAGAGCACAAGCAGGGAGAGAGGCAAAGGGAGAAGTAGACTCCCCACTGAGCAGGGAGCCCAATGTGGGGCTATTAATTTTTTTAAAAAACTGATTTATTCATTGGAGAGGGAAGGAGCAGAGGGAGAGGGAGAGAGAGAATCCCAAGCAGACTCTGCTCTGAGTGCAGAACCCCATGTGGGGCTCAATCTCATGCCCTTGAGCTCATGACCTGAGCCAAAATCAAGAGTCAATTGTTCAACTGACAGAGCTACCCAGGTGTCCCATGTTTTAATTTTTTTTTAATAATCACTATGCACAAAGTGAGATTCGAACTCATGACCCCAAGATCAAGCATTGCATGCTGTACTAACTGAGCCAGCCAGGTGTCCCTAGCCTCACTTCTTGCTGATGACCTTCCTACTTCACTAAGAAAATTAAATTAATTGGAAGAACACTTCTTTGGACACCCACCACCATATCACTTACCAGCAGCTGCACTTACATACAGTGCCTTTCCCCAGCTACCACACATGAACCATCCGTGCCCTTATGTAAAGCAAATCCCTCCACTTATGCACCAGGTTCCATCCCATCCAGAACCATCTACCCTCTACCCAGTAATTCTGCCCCTTCTCTTTTATACCATAAATATTTTGTCATTTCTTGAAACATTCTCCTCAGCTTATAAGCATGCTGTCACTTCTCCCATTTTATTTTATTCTTTTTTAAAGTTTTTTTGTTTTTTGTTTTTTTTAGTAATCTTTACACCCAACATGGGCCTCTTCTAACTGTACCAGCCAGGCACTCCCATTTCTGACTCCCCCTCCCCCCCCCGCTTTTTAAGATTTCATTTATTTATTTGACAGAGAGAAACACAGCAAGAGAGGGAACACAAGCAGGGGAAGTGGGAGAGGGAGGAGCAGGCTTCCCGCTGAGGAGGGAGCCCAATGCTCTATCCCAGGACCCCCTGGGATCATGACCTGAGCTGAAGGCAGACGCTTAATGACTGAGCTACCCAGGCACTCCCATTTCTCCCATTTTAAAAAACAAAATTTATCTTGACTCAATTTATCTCACCAACTACTACCCCATTTCTTTGTAGCAATAATCCTCTAAAGAGATATCTATATACACTGTCTCCAATTTTCCCATTCTCTCTTCAACCCACATGGGCATGCTCTCTCTCTCTCTCACGTCTCCACTGAAACTGCTCTTTCAAGGTCATCAATGTTCTCCATGCTAAAGCCAACAATCAATTCTCAGACTTCACGTTATTTGACTTATCATTTGACACAATTGATTACTCAGTCCTTAATATACTTGTTTCATTTGGTTTTCAGGACACCATACTGTCCTCCTACTTCATTTGTGTGCTCCTTCTCAAATTCCAGTGCTGGTTCCTCCTTCTTTCCCAAACTTATTAATGGTGGAATGTCTCAGGACTCAGCCCTCGGTCTTCTTTTCATCAATCTTGGGATGCCTGGGTGGCTCAGTGGGTTAAGCCCCTGCTTTCACCTCAGGTGGTGATCTCAGGGTCCTGGGATCCAGCCCTGCATCAGGCTTTCTGCTAGAGCCTGCTTCCTTCTCTCTCTGCCTGCCTCTCTGCCTACTTGTGATCTCTTTCTCTGTCAAATGAGTGGATAAAAATCTTACAAAGAAAAAACAAAACATCAACCTTAACAACCTCATTCAGTTTCATGGCTTTTAAATGTCTATTTACATATGTCTATTTACATAGACATACTCCTGGACCTTTATCTCTGGCTCAGTGTTTTCTCATGAATTGGAGGCTTCTATTTCCACTTATTTACTTAATTTCCTCACTTGGATATTTAACAGATATCACAAACTTAACATTCTAAAACCAAGGTCCTGATCTCCCAAAAATCTTTTCAACCCATAGCCTTCTCTGTCTTAATTTTATCATTTCATCTGTTCAAGCTAAAAACTTTAGACTCCCTCCTCTCCCTTAAGAATGCTAGTTTTGGGGGCTCCTGGGGGGCTTAGTGGGTTAAGGTCTCTGCCTTCAGCTCAGGTCATGATCTCAGGGTCCGGGGATCGAGCCCCACATCAGGCTCTCTGCTCAGCGGGGAGCCTGCTTCCCCCTCTCTCTCTGCCTGCCTCTCTGCCTACTTGTGATCTCTCTCTGTCAAATAAATAAATAAAATCTCAAAAAATAAAAAATTAAAAAAAATGCTAGTTTTGAAGGTGCCTGGGTGGCTTAGTGGGTTAAACCCTCTGCCTTTGGCTCAGTCATGATCTCAGGGTCCTGGGATCAAGCCCCATATCGGGCTCTCTGCTCAGCAGGGAGCCTGCTTCCCCCTCTCTCTGCCTGCCTCTCTGCCTGCTTGTGATCTCTCTCTCTCTGTCAAATAAACGAATAAAAAAAAAAAAAAGAATGCTAGTTCTGGGGGCGCCTGGGTGGCCCAGTGGGTTAAAACCTCTGCCTTCAGGATCTCAGGGTCCTGGGATCGAGCCCCGTATGGGGCTCTCTGCTCAGCGGGGAGCCTGCTTCTCCCTCTCTCTCTGCCTGCCTCTCTGCCTACTTGAGATCTCTCTCTCTCTGTCAAATAAATGAACAGGATCTTTGGGGAAAAAAAAAAAAAAAAAAAGAATGCTAGTTCTGAAACATTTGGGGATGTTTCTGAAAAAATGATTCCATATTCCAGAGTGGCCACAAAGTCCCTGTATATAAGGCTTAAAACAGTCAAAGATATAAAAACAGCTACTAGAAACTGCTTTAATGACTTTCATCCATTAACACTGAAAGATGTCCAGATTAGCATAAGGGAAAAAAAATATTGCAAATTATTAGAGGAACGCATGTAGGTAACTCCTCACTACCATGCTTGAAGACTTTTGGCCACTTTGTATTTCCCTAGTTAGATATTCTCAACATCACTGTTGATTCTCAACATCAACTCTTCTCTTTTTCTGTCACCCCAATAAATTCCTTTGGCTCTACCTTCAAAGTATAACTATAGTATGACCATTTCTCATAACCTCTATTGTTAGCTTATAGGTCCAAGCTACCGTCCCCTCTTGCCTAGAATGTTGCTAGCATCTTTTAATATGTGTCCTTTCTTTTATCTTTGTCCCCTGTGCTATATTCTTCACTAAGCTGCCACAATGACCCTTTTAAAATATAAAGCAGTTGTGTCACGCCTTTGCTTAGAGCCCTCTGTTGGGTCCTCACATTAGAGGTGATGTGGCTCTATCACCTCTCTTACCTTGTCTCCTCTTCTTTCCTTCCTCACTCTGTTTTCTTCAGCATGCCAGGCTTTTTCTCACCATAGGGCCTTTGCATTGACACTTTCCCCCCAGATAATCAACATGGCTAACTCTGTCCTCTCGTAGGTCTTTGATCAAATGTCACCTTTTCAATGAAGGTTTTCCCTGACATACATATCAGTCAATGTCCTGCCAGGAAAACAGAAACTACTATTCCAAACAGAAGAAATGTAATTCAGGGAATTGTTTACACAGGTGATGGAACTATCGAAGAGCCAAACAAGGGAGAGCATGAGGCAACTCAGATATCGGGGTCAGCAGGAGCTGCCATCGCCCCTGGGGCTGAGCACTGCAGGAAGTCAGTGGTGTTACCAGAACTCCCAAGCAGGGGCAATCCAATGGGATCTGAAACCACAACAAGGGGCGCTAAGCAGGAGCTGTGATGGGGAGGGAAAAGCAGTCAGATCAGAACGGAAATAGAATCGAAGAAGTGCCAGAGATCACACCACAAGCTGGAGAAGGGGCACATAAATACCCCAACTTGCCCTCCAATCCGCCAGTGTCTTCCATTAACTGAACCTAACGGCCTAAAGTCAAGAGAACCTAGAAGATGTTGTTCCTTATCCTTATATCAAAGGGCAGGGCAGAGAAGTCAGGGAAGGAATCTAGAGAAGCTGACAAGAATTCAGCCTACCACCCTACCTAAAATTGTAAGATTCCAAGCCCCATATCTATTACATACTATCAGTACCCCTTACCCTGATCTATTTCTTTTTTTTTTTTTTTTTAAAGATTTTATTTATTCACTTGACACAGACAGAGAGATCACAAGCAGGCAGAGAGGCAGGCAGAGAGAGAGGGAGAAGCAGGCTCCCCACCAAGCAGAGAGCCTGGTTCGGGGCTCAATCCCAGGACCCTGGGATCATGACCTGAGCGGAAGGCAGAGGCTTTAACCCACTGAGCCACCCAGGCAACCCCCCCACCCCTGATCTATTTCTTATCTGTCAGAATTCCTAGTCGTAAGTAACAAAAATTTATTGTGAGTGCAGAAGAGGAAGTTTGAAATGAAAATATATTGAGCAGCAAATACAATCATAGGAAGTCTTAAGAACTGAGCTTAATTAAAAAGGGACAATAATGTGGGGAGCTAGAAAGAAAGCAGGACCAAAGCTAAAGCATGCCACAAAAACTTGCTGTGTTAAATACAGATCCATAGCTTTGTGTGTCATGGACATAAGACTCCACTTCCTGAATGGATCACCTGGGTGGCTCAGTGGGTTAAAGCCTCTGCCTTCGGCTCAGGTCATGGTCTCAGGGTCCTGGGATCAAGCCCCACATCTGGCTGTCTGCTCAGCAGGGAGCCTGCTTCCCCCTCTCTCTCGGCCTGCCTCTCTGCCTGCTTGTGATCTCTCTCTCTCTCTCTGTCAAATAAATAAATAAAATCTTAAAAAAAAAAAAAAAGACTCCACTGCTGGAACCATGACCACTCTGTCCATGAAAACTGGGTATTCCTGCTGCCCCTACTGCCGCTTGTCTCCATAATAGGTTATCTATTGCCAGGGCCCTCAGGATCAGTAGCTCCCTATCCAAAATCCGGGGCAAATGCAGCCGAACACCTGAGTCTGGGTATGCATGTGTGGACTAGGAAAGGGTATACATTATTTTCAGGTTGCCTGTTGAGAGGTGATCTACATCTCTCATCAATATTCATTAAGTGGTAATTTCCAAACATACAAAGGGGATTCACATGCCAGGCAGCCAAAAAATTACAAATGCTCATGATATATTTGTTTATACCCAAAATTCTATGACTTTTTTCTCTTGGACACCCTTTACACTATCTATCCTTTTAGAAAAGTCCAATCGAAACTTCAAGACTCACCTTGATAGTCACTTCTTTCATTTAATGTCTTCCCTGCCACCACCCCACCGGGGTGTTCATCCATCCGACTTTCCTTTGCACCACGACTGCATATTACACAAGGTTCTGCTACACCACTATTGAAAATAAAAAAAGTAAATCATATATACCCACTATGTGCCGAATAATGTGCTAAGTGCTTTAAAGGTTTCACTGAATCTTTAATCACCCCTACAATGTAAGTACTAAGGTTTTCTTTGTGTTGCATGTGAGAATGTTGTACTTTACAGAAGACACTGTAACTTGCACAAGCTGTATATCACTAGAAGTTGACAAGGACAAAATATAAAGCCCAGTCCATCATTCCCCAGAATCTAAATTTTTAACCATATAAAGAGATCTACAGCTTTTAAAAAGTGTGTGTGTGTGTGTGTGTATGTGTATACACACATAGAACCAAGAGTAGAAAAATGTTGGTAGTTACTGAAATTGGTTAAAGGTATTCAAGGATTCATTATGCTATTCTCATCATTTTATTTATTTTTTATAAAGATTTTTAAATTTTTATTATTTATTTATTTAAAATTTATATATATATATGTTTTTTTAAAGATTTTATTTATTTGACAGAGAGAAACACAGCGAGAGAGAGAACACAAGCAGAGGGAATGGTAGCAGGAGAAGCAGGCTTCCTGCTGAGCAGAGAGCCCAATGCGGGGCTTGATCCCAGGACTCTGGGATCATGACCTGAGCCGAAGGCAGACGCCTAATGACTGAGCCACCCAGGTACCCCAAATTTATATTTTTTATAAAGATTTTATTTATTTACTTGAGAGCACAAGCACATAGAGGGGCAGAGGGCCAGAGAGAAACTGGCCCTTACTGGGGGGGATTCCTCGCTAAGCAGGGAGCCCAACACAGGGCTCCATCCCAGGACCCTGAGATCATGACATGAACCAAAGGCAAACGCTTAATCTGACGGAGCCACCCAGACACCCCTATAATTTTATTTTTTTAAAAGATTATTTATTTATTTTATTTTTTTAAAGATTTAATTTATTTATTTGACAGAGAGAGACACAGTGAGAGAGGGAACACAAGCAGGGGAAATGGGAGACGGAGAAGCAGGCTTCTTTCCGAGGAGGGAGCCAGATGCTAGGCTTGATCCCAGGACCATGGGATCATGACCTGAGCTGAAGGGAGACACTTAACCAACTGAGCCACCCAGGGGTCCCTTTATTCGTTTTAGAGACAGGAAGCATGGCAGCGGCTGGGGTGGGGGAGCCCTGGGAGAAACACAAGAAGAAAGAGAGTCTTAAGTAGACTCTCCCCTGAGTGGGGAACCCACACAGGGCTCAATCGCACTACCCTGAGATCAGGACCTGAGCCAAACATCAAGAGTCAGAGACTTAATTGACTGAACCACCCAGGTGCACCATGTTCTCATAATTAAAAAGAATTAAAACCCATAATACATATCTCCTTCTGAACATTTTTTTTTCTGGAGTATTTTTAAACAAATCTTGGACATCATATATTTTACTCATTAATGACCAGAAGTTTATAGAATTCATTCTAGGATCCCACCATTAAAATAACTCAGTTATGCTCAGTTTCTACTTAGTAGTTTCCCAGTACCAACTTACTGTGGAAGAGAAATCAGATTGGCTCATCTTGGGTTAGAGCTCCAGTAGTCAAACAACTGTGCTAGGTGGCAGGAGTACATATGATTGCCTATGCCCATCACTTCAGAAAACCAAATTCTAAAGGAAACCACAACCCAGGTAGATATCCCAACTTTCGCCTAAGAGATACAGGTTTTATTTTTCACCTGAACTCATAAAAGAAAGGAAAAACCTTAAAATGTTTTTTGGCGATGTACACAATTGGGTTCATTGATCATAAACAAGACTGACCTATAGATACTTGTCGATCTGGTAACGTTTATCTCTGGTACATTTAATTTCCTTGTATAAGCTGAGATGATGCAAATGGCTTTAACAAATAAACCTGAAATTCTCAGTGGCTAAGCAAAATAAGAATTTATTTCTCACATGTCACTAAAATAAGGTGTTCCCAGTCAGGCCCAGTAAGGGACCCAGGCTATACCCTACTTGGAGAACTTTGTTCTCAGTAAGTAGATGAGAAAAGATACCAGGCACATGATGTAGAGTGTTTTTAATTGATCAGACTTGGAAGTGGCCTATATCACTTCTATCCACATGCCACTGGCCATAACTTAGTCATATAGTCATACTTAACTGCAAGGGGAATTCTACGAAAAGTAGTATATCTATGTGCTTTGAAGGAAAAGGAAATAGACTTTGGTTAACACATAGTAATCTCCATGTGGTCTACTCAGAAGATTACTAGGTATCTTTTTTCTCTTTCTCCTTGCATCTAGAAGACACCCATCCCCCTCCTAAGGAAACAAAACAAAACAAAGTTTCATGCAGAGTCTGAATCCAGATGAAGTTGACATACTAACTTGCAGCCTACCAACATGATACCAACATGATCCAAAAAGACAAATTTTATGTCCCTCACTGCCGTCAACATATACATGCAAATTATAATGCTGGAATAGGGGCAGATAAGGAAAGGATTAGCACAGCTGTTGGTACTCTTGGTAACTCTGAAGTTTTGTTGACCATAATGAGCAGACGTTATGAAGGTCCTTTACCTTGATTAGACCGTGATTCTTCTTTCTAGTAGAAAGTCCCTTGTCCATTGTTCTCTGTGGTTTCTAGACCCTGCCCTCTGGGTGGTACTTCATTGACCGGTATGTTCCATAGATATACCTGCAGTGTGACCTTCTTGGGAGCTGCCCAGTTTTTACTGTTTTTTCGTGATGTGCAAGTTTAGGCTTAGAATTGTATTAATCGTTCATGTCCTTCAAAATCACAGTATCTTTTTTTTTTCTTTTAAAGATTTTATTTGTTTATTTGACAGGGAGAGAGAGCTCACAAGTAGGCAGAGAGGCAGGCAGAGAGAAAGAGGGAAGTAGGCTCCCTGCTGAGCAGAGAGCCTGATGTGGGGCTCGATTCCAGGACCCTGAGATCATGACCTGAGACAAAGGCAGAGACTTTAACCCGCTGAGCCACCCAGGCGCCCCTCATGGTACCTTTCTGATTTATGCGCTTTTCGGTCAGTTTCATGTGTGGGTCGCCACACCTAAGGGTCCTTCCTAGGCATAGCTCTCAAGCCTCATTTATTTTTTGCTTCCTGACCTCTTCTAGTAAGTAGTCTTCCAATTAAATGCGGCTACTGAGTGACCCTCACGGATTTCTCGTGGAGCAGGAATGAGATGTCGCCACTGAGCTATTTCCCACTTACACAAATTGTTAGCAGATTAATGGTGGTGTTCCAATCTACTAAATTGGAGATTGTTTGTGACACAGCAGTAGATAATATATTATGTTATGCCATTATATTTTCTTTAACTAGCCAATTACCTTCAGGGCACCTGGACTTTGAATGGGAAGACCATACCTATAATCTGATTTTTGTCTCAGAAGGAATCATAGTAACACTATTAATATTTAGGCAGAGGCAACATGTATAAACCATGACTATCTTGAACAAACTAGAACATAATAGTTGTTTCGTTGCTCAAAACCTTTTTTTTTTTCTTCAGTCTTTTTCCTTTTCCATAGGGTTTAGAAGCAACAGGCTTTTGCAATTTTTTCAGGAACTCAATTTCTGGACTTGAGCCTCTTCCATTTCTGTTTGCAAATGATGATTCTCTTTTGAACACATTGGTTTCTTGGGATAGCGTGCTGAAGGTAGTCACTATTTACCAGTCACTCCTACCAGTGCTACAATTTCAGAGGTTAAATGGTCTTCCTTCAGGCTATCGCTGGAGCCAGTTTTGCCCTGTGTTTTACTTGTAGATAACATGATTCTCTGTTTCCAATCTCTGATACCAGTTTCCTCACTGCTTGATGCTCAACTACTAAGCCAATGTCACATATTGTCAGTTGTTATTTTTGACAGTATCCCACTCCCAATAAGAAATATTCAGTAGTTCAAAAATAAGCAAAGTTTATTTCTCACTCACATAAAGCCTAAACTAAGTGTTCCTGGTTGGGGGTAGGGGTGGGTAGTACTCTTCTAATCTAGTTCTGTTTTGTGTCTCTACCTTTTTTATGGTAAGTTTTCAAAGTCTCCATGTTCGGAGTCAGGCGAAATGGCATAAAAGATCATATTCAGTAGACTTTTAGAGGCCAGTCCTGGCAATTAAGCACATCCTATTAGCTGAAACTCAGTCACGTAATTATACCTAACTGCAAAGAAAGCAGAAAGGGTTGTGTGATCTAGCTGTGTGCCCAGGAAAAAAAAGGAAGAAACAAGTTTTCTGAAAAGCCAGCCAATCTCTGCTACACTAGGTCACAGAAGTAACAAGTTATTCTCAGTTTTCAATTATTCACTTATTAAGAATGAAGGCAAATTATGGATAATATAAATGTTAGTAATCTAAAAACCACTGTGCATTAAACTTTAATAGGTATTTTCTCTCTACATTTGAATATGTATATAACTGGTAGTCCTAGAAGAGCCCTCTCACCAAATTCCTGTAAGACTGAGCAACTGATCAGTTTCATAATTTTGTCACTCCTCACCAGCTCTTCCTTTGGTAACACTGGCAGATTAATCTAAAATGCATCACCTTTCGAATCTTCTTTGAAGCTAAATATTCTATTCCAATAAACTTCCCTATTGGTTTGCAGGCTAAATGAAAAATAAAAATAAGACATAATAAAAAAAAAGTAATCAGAGTAGGATCAGAAATCATCTAGCTCACTTCCTTTAATTTTCAAAGGATTGTTTTGTGCTTATTCTACTATACTATGGGTGCTGGCAGTTAATAAGCACAAAAAGAATACATTCAAGACATGCAAAAAAACTATAAACATTTTTATAGTTGATTCAGTTTTGAAAACTTGCTTTTAAAGTATGATTGTCACTGTTCTATGTAGAATTTTTAAAAAATGAAGAACATGATGAAAGCTGTCAATAGTTTTTCCCTAACAGATTAGACTTGTCTTTTTAAATTCTTAAAACCTAATCATGAGAGAAGCTAGCAACTTTGTTTGCTGAGCCTTCTTTTTTCTCATTGCTCGGGAGTTTCACTAAGACTGTACCTCTTTTCAGCATTGAAGAATTGAGCAAGAGTCAATAGATTATATTACCAGAAGGAATATTAATTTCTGGAAGACATCAAGATTCCAAAGCTTGCCTTGAAATCATCAGTTAGTCACGTGATCCAATGGCAACAATTGAGAAAAGCAGGATGGAGCTATCCCATGCCACTAAAAGGCTTAGCATACTAATGGCCCTTTGACACTACCAGCCATTCAGAAATCAGACTTTGTCATGCTGAAGAATAGACCACTCACCCCCAACAGGAAGCATTGGAGAGGCAAACGTGACAGTAATTCCCTGTCAGATGAAACTGAGGTATTGTTTTGGATTCCATCATATGTGAAAAGAATTACCCAGTCATAAATTTAAAATATTCTTTCTTTACCTACTAGCCACTCCTTGTTAGAGTTAAGTATCTGTAACGGGTTAAGGTTACCAATTTTGAGAATCTAGATGTTTTTGAGCAGGTTGTGAAAATTGGGATATGGCTACCTGCTATATTTTGATAATCTAAATATTTAAAGATTACAACTGTCTTAGGAAAACTGATCAAGATTCAAGTGTTTTCTACCTTTCCGTAGCTAGTAGAAGACGAAAGATCGGTGTGAGAAAATAAAGCAAAGTGGGAAATAATTTGCTTTAGAGTCATTTTTCTCTGTATTAATGCAGCTTTAAATGACCTTCTATTAACATGCAACAAAACACTAGAAACAATTCAGTAGAAAGCCAGCATAAAAACCCAGTAATGGCCTATGGAAACTTGGGGAGGTTGGGAACTCACACATTAACACATCAAAACTAATTTGAAGAGGATTTAATTGATCCGTGTGTTGTCAAAAGAAGACTTCAGCTCGTAAATTACAAGTGGTGTCTGCTCATTACCTTTTTTCTTTGAAAAATAGAGTACAGAGATATAATCTAGTGTTTCATTTGTTTATATTTATTTATTATTTTCCACTTTCTGTATTCAGTACCTTATTTTGTCCAATTATCTTGTGTTTGAATCATTTTTCAAAGGGGGAAATATTTATTTCAGGGAGATTATCTCTTGTTCCTTGAAAGAGGAAAAAACAGGTTCAAATCAGGGAGACTTCATCAAAGAGAGTTGTAATCCCTATTGTGTCTGTGTATTCTTCCCATCGGTTTAGAGAATGTGATAAATATCTCTTTGAATCAAGCATTGGCATTTACTTTTTCAGGCTCCAACAATTTAAATGTGATGCAAAAATAGGATATTCAGATACAGTAATTTACTACACTGAGTTGCTTTTCAGTGTGAAACACTACTTGTAGTTCTTTTTAAAATGTCCCTTTTGGCTGGAAGTAGATTAATTTTTTTCTATAATTTTGATTTTATAACTATGTTTTTTGGGGAAAATAAAAATAAAACAAGACCATTCTTTGTGATCCAACACATTTCACTGAACCCAAGAGATGAATAGTTGAAAAAGAAAAAGAAGCCTATTAAAGTTTCATTTAGCACTGAAAATCTTCCCCAAGATCCTCAGTTCCAGTTATATCCTCTCGAAAAAAGATGTTACTTTAGAGTTTTTGAACAATAACTGGTATATAGCAATATAGGATTTAATTTTCTTCATTGTTCACTTGCCAGAAGTTTTTAAACGATTGATTTTAAAACTGTAATTTGGTTGTCCTGGTCTTCTTGCCAAGTTCCCCATGGTTTTAATGTTCCCCAATTGGTATCTTTATCACTCCATGCTCCCCTCTTATTGAGGTATGCTGGGTAATTATATTTTCTAAACAAAAGGGTGATAAAAGTCATGAATAGATCTGAAATTATTAAATGCTTTATTGAAAGTTTTTCTTTTTAATTTCAAAGACTATAAGGGCAGTTTTCTTAAAAAATGGGAAAAAATGTCTATTTTAAAGAATAACATTATCCAGGAGGATGGATACATTTTATAAATTTTGTTTTGTTGCCCTGGAAGAGAAGAAAAAAACACCTTATTTTAAAATTAAATTTGATATTATGAGTGATTTATGAAATCTGGAGCTTACTCATTTTTTAGTAAGCATCTGTAAACATTTAAAATTTTACAAAATATTTGTAATAAAGGAACAGTATTGTCAAAATACCCATTAGATTACAAGATACACAGTCTTTTTTTTTTTTTTAAGACTTTATTTATTTATTTGATAGAGAGAGGGATCACAAGTAGGCAGAGAGGCAGACAGAGAGGGGGAAGCAGGCTCCCCACTGAGCAGAGAGCCCTATGGGGGGCTCAATCCCAGGACTCTGAGATCATGACCTGAGCTGAAGGCAGAAGTTTTAACCCACTGAGCCATCCAGGCTCCCCCAGAGAATAAAAAAAATTTTTTTTTATTTTAAAAAAATGAAAATTTTTTATTTTTGGAATAAGAAATTTATTTCGGCTTTATCCTTCATTTTTTTGATGTTTGAAATGAGTTCTTAGTGACCATGTTTTGCTGACCTTGGCAGTCTATAATGACCTTTCAAAATACTGTTTTCTTTTTAGAACTTGAATGTACAAGAGAACTGGTAAAATGAACAACATTTTAAAAATTCTAATCAAACGCATTCTGTGACATTCTATTCTGTGTTTTCCTTCCCTGTTCTGTGATTTCCATCAGGGGGTCAAAGTTAGAGCCTCATTTCACAAGAGCAACTGTTCTCACTGACACCCATTCTGAGTACTGTGCTTTCAGTACTGACTTCCTTTTCTGCTGGGATGATTTACCCCATCCCCTCAGCCCACCAGGCACTCAACCCACAAGAAAGATGTGGTCAGTCTCTTCTTGGAGTATCAATTTTACTCTAGGATAAATACACTGAAACCTCATTTGGCATTAAAATTATAGATATATGATGGAATACAATTCAAAACTCTCATAATGTTTTATTTCAAACATAAGACTTCAAACAAACTTCAAGACTGTAAGAGAGCCTGCCAGGTTCTTCATTCTGTAGTTAGGGTGCTTAAGCAGAAAAGTGTGAGAAATACTGAATTAACACTCACAAAGGTGCCATCCTTTTTTTTTTCCTATCCCTGGCTTAATAGTAGTTTTGTGTATACACCATTATCTTCAATGAGTTTCCCTTATCCAAAGTCTTCTATCTCTAAAAAAAACCCGGGACTCTGAAGCCAGGACTTTTGAACAAGAGAAGACATGGAACAGCAGAATGAATTCTATTGAAATCCAAACTTAGTGATGAATGGTGTTTCAAGGATATTGTATTACTGAGTCACATGGAGGGAAGTGGTATTGTTATTGTTTTTCCTTTTAAAGAATGAAAATGTTTTCATACTTCTCAGTGTATTTGTTTATTTAGAAAAAAAATATCAAGAAAGAAAAAGAAGGAATTAAAATTCACCCCAGGTCTTATCAACCTGAGATTCATGACGTTCATTGAACAAAATATTTATTCAAAGCTCACTTACTGTGTGACAGAGACATCTCTCTACACACACACACAGAATTTTACATAGAGAAATACCATACATGCTGTTCTAGTACTTTTTTTGTAATTAAAAATATGTCACAGACAACAAATATGTCCATATAATTATTTTTAATAGTTGTCTAGTATTTCTTTATTCAGTGCTAGACTATTTATTTAACTCTTATTGTTATGGCCTTTCTTAATTTCTAATCCCTACACAATCTTTGGAGACTGAAGCTTTCTCAAGTTTACTCCCAAAATAAATATTTCTGTCATTTCGTGATTTTTTGACTGAAGAATGCAAAAGACAGTCCTTGTACATATTTATGAGTTTATATATTCATATATGAATGTATGTTTGCAATATGTATGTAGGCTTAACATATGTGTGTACTTATTTTTGCCATATTTATTTTTAAGTATTTGAAATTATCCTCTCCACGAAAAGAAAACAAGTATCTTTACCAATCCATCAAATAATAGGTTATTTGCAAATCAAGCCTACATAAGTTCTCTACTTACAATACAGTTATTTCCTTTGAAAGATGTTGTTTCCGAACTGTTACCACTGTCTTGAGGGTGAACCCACCTAACTGGATCTTAATTCTTGGAAAAAATGCCCAACTTCAGCATTGTCTTCCTTGGTTATTCTTGTCTTTTCTTTGTGCTTCATCTTCTCATGGAGTTAGTCACCCAAACTGAATTTCCTCTGGGGAAACTGTATGCACATTTTCTGCATAATCTCTTGAGGTTAAAGGCTTTGAGGATCTTTGTACATAATGGAAGAGGAGAGTCCTTTGACTACAATTGTCTTAATCCTTAAGATGTTTTGTGTGTAGTGAATGGGGAAGGCATCATTTCTTCTAAGGCTTCCTGAGACAGAATCTGCAAGATATTTGCTTCTTGGTGATTTTATTGAGTAATGCATTGAATGGATGAAGTTAATAATTACTAAATAACACATGCTAAACAAATTCTCTATAACTATATTTTAAGGTTAATTGGTGCCCTCAGGTTATATCTAATTATATGTGACAACATTTCCTAATGAAAAAGACATTTGTCTTGTTGAACAATGAACTGATTTCTTTAGTTGATGATAGGGGTTGAACACATTAACTCCTGGCTGGATTTGGCACATTAAAAAAAATTTCTTATTGTAGGGGGAATTTTATTTTTTTCACCATATTTTACATAGAGATAGCCTTTGCTTAATAATTATTTTCTTACTGGTATCTTGATCTTATATCGGAGTTCATACAGGAGTCTGTTATAAATGGAATCATAAAATAATTTCATGCTGTATGTAGCTAGATTTAACAGAGTCAGAAGAACAGTCTCTCCTTTGTTTCTTTAATTGTTCCCAAAAGAAAATTCATACACTCACATCTCTCCTCCAGTTACTTAACCTGCAGAATATTGTCAAATATAATTGATATATTTAAGAACTTGGAAGCCCAATGGAGATATTGGATTTCTCTTTCTAGAATACCTTTTTTTTTAAAGAGACTTTTATATTTCTCTAGAGTGCAACAGCTTGCCTTTAGGTAATAAAATGAACAAGGTGACTCCTGAGTCGGCTTTAGCCTTATAACAGGGTGATCCTAGCAGAGCATACCAGCATTACTTATCTTTCTCCTATTTTTAATTTTCTCCAGAGATAGATTAACCCCAGCACATTAAACAGAGGATTACTCAAAAATCCCTAGTTTGATTTCCAGACTCTGTTTTTATTCTGTCTTGCTTTAGTTGTGGAAATACAGACAAATAGGATTTGAAATATTTTAGAAAGTAATTCACAAATCTTCTATGGCTAGTCATGTATTCCTTCATTGTGACTCAAACTCCAATCTACATTTCCTAGGATTAAACTCAAAAATAAACTTAAATGACTATTAAACTAATGCATAGTTATCATAAAATATTTTAAAGACATAGATTAGTATGAATAACTATGTCCATAATACTACTATCCAGAGATAAGTATGATAGGCATTTTGATGCATTTTTTTCATAGTCTTTTCTCCATATGCATATAAATTTTATACATATATATGTAACTCTTCTGTTTGTCCATATTTAAATATATTTTCTATGACAGATTCCTAGATGTGAGATTACTGGATGAAAGAATGAATTTTTTAAAAGATTTTATTCATTTATTTATTTGTCAGAGAGATTGACAACACAAGCAGGCAGGCAGAGTGGCAGGCAGAGGCAGAGAGAGAAGCAGGCTCCCCACTGAGCAAGGAGCCCCATGAGGGACTCGATCCCAGGACCCTGGGATCATGACCTGAGCTGAAGGCAGATGCTTAACCAACTGAGCCACCCAGGTGTCCCTGAGAATGAATTTTTTTAAAAGATTTTATTTTATTTCATTTTTTAAAAAAGATTTTATTTATTTATTTGACACAGTGAGATATCACAAGTAGGCAGAGAGGCAGACACGGGGGAGGGGCGGGGGTGGGGGGAAGCAGGCTCCCAGCTGAGCAGAGAGCCCGACATGGGGCTTGATCCTAGGACTCTGAGATCAGGACCTGAGCTGAAGGCAGAGGCTTTAACCCACTGAGCCACCCAGGTGCCCCTAAAGATTTTATTTTTAAATAACCTCTCCACCCAGTGTGGGGATCAAACCCCGAGATCAAAATCCACATGCTTCGCTGACTGAGCCAGCCAGGCACCCACAGAATGAGTATTTTTAGTGGTCTTAGGTCCTATCACATTGTTCTGAACAGATTTGTAACAACTGATAGTTTCACCAGATGTGTATGAGTATGCCTCCTGTTCTTTTGGGTCATTTGCCTACATTGAATACTCATTCTCACTAAAACTAATTTTGTAGGTATAGTGGGTTGAATAGTGGCCCCCCTGCAAAAAACATAAATCTACACTCTAATATCTGGAGTCTGTGAATATTGACTTATGCGGCAAAAGATAGGATTAAAGATTTTGAGAACAGGATTTATCCGGGATTATCCAGGCGGGCCTTAGGTGCAAGCACGTGGATTTTTTTTAATTTGTTTTTTATTTTATTTATTTATATATTTGTTTGTTTGAGAGAAAGAAAACTCAAGAGTGAGTGCATACACAGTGTCTGGGGGAGGGACAGAGGGAGAGGGAGAAGCAGACTCCCCATTGAGCAAGGAGACCAACTCATCCCAAGATCCTGAGATCATCACCTGAGCCAAAAGCAGATGTTTAACTACTGAGCCACCCAGGTATATTTTTATAAGGGACAGGCAGAGGAAGTTTTGAGGCAGACACACAGAGAAGAAGACAATGCAAAGAAGGAAGCTGGGATTGGAGTGATGGGGAAACAACCCACAGATGCTATGCCAGCAGTCTCCAAGGATGGAACATGTAAGGAACAGATTTTCCCTGAAGCTCTCAGGGAATGTGGCTTTGCCAACACCTTGATTTTGAACTTCTGGACTACAGAATTGTGAGAGAATAAATTTCTATTGTTTTAAGTTGTGATTCTTTATAGCAGTCACAGGAAATGAATACAACAGGTAAAAATCATATTTCAGGGACAGCTGGGTGGCTCAGTCAGTTAAGTGTTGGCCTTGGGTTCAGGTCATGATCCCAGAGTCCTGGGATTGAGCCCTGCATTGGGCTCCCTGCCTTCTCCCTCTCCATCTGCCCTCCCCCAAACCCTCGCTTGTGCTCTCTCTCTCTGTCTTTCTCTCTCTCTCTCTCTCAAAGTCTTTTTATTTTTATTTTTTTTTAAAGATTTTATTTATTTGACAGAGAGAGAGAGATCACAAGTAGGCAGAGGCAGGCAGAGAGAGAGAGGGAAGCAGGCTCCCTGCTGAGCAGAGAGCCCGATGTGGGGCTCGATCCCAGGACTCTGAGATCATTACCTGAGCCGAAGGCAGAGGCTTTAACCCACTGAGCCACTCAGGCGCCCTCAAAGTCTTTTTTTAAAAAAAAATCATATTGGGGTGCCTGGGAGGCTCAGTCATTAAGCGTCTGCCTTCAGCAGGTCATGATCCCAGGGTTCTGGGATCAGGCCCCACATCAGGTTCTCTGCTGGGTGGGAAGCCTGCTTCTCCCTCTCCCACTCCCCCTGCATGTGTTCCCTCTCTCACTGTGTCTCTCTCTGTAAAATAAATAAATAAAATCTTTAAAATTTTTTTTAAATAAAAAAGAGCTTAAAAAGACATATTCCAATGTTGCTCTGCATTTCCCTCACCAGAGACATAGTTATTTTATTTTTAAATTTTTTGTTTTATTATTACTATTATTTTAAATTTTTTAACTAAAAAAATGTTTAAGTAATGTCTACACACAGCGTGGGGCTCAAACTCATGACCCAAAGACCAATAGTCTCATGCTTTACTGAATGAACCAGCCAGGTGCCCCACACATGGTTATTTTAAATTCTGTTTATTTGATGACTAATAAGGCCGGATGAAGCTAGGACATAAAGCAGAAAAGAGACAAACCAGTTTGGAGGCTGCTCCAGGGATTTAGAAGAGAAAAACATCATGGCTTGAAATAAGAAAGTGGAGTGAGGATAAAGAGAACAGATTGGGGAAACAGCTTATGTTTAAAAAGGCAAGCCCCAGTGATCGATTGTGTAAGACTGTGAAGACGGAGGAGATGAGGATAATAAACAGTTAACTGGGTGAGTGACTGCGCCATTTACTGAGATAGAAAATATGGATGAGGAGAAGCAGGTTTGGAGGGAAAGTAGTGAATTCAGTTAGAATGGCTTAAGGTGCCTGTGAGACACATATGTAAACATGTCTAGGGGGCTGCTGGCTCTGGGGCTAGAGCTCAGGACGGAGATCTTGGCTAAGGCCATACGTATGCAGGCCATCAGCGTTTTGAAGCTATCCACAGGTATGAGACTTTTCTACAGGGAATGTTCAGGGTCCGCAACAAACAAGGCCTGGGATAGAGCCCTGAGGAACAATGTAAGAGGGATGTTCAGAGAACAAATCTTAAGAAGCTGAGATTGTAACAGAAGCAAATCAGAGAAGAGTGGTTTTTAAGGCCAGAGTGATCAACAGCATTAGGCTGGCAAGAGGCCAGTTTAGAGCACCTTCAGAATCTGCTTTAGCTTTTAGGCTGAGACCAAGCTCTTTCTGAACAGCCTACAGGCAATGATGGAGCATGACAAGAGCATCAAGTAAATCAGGGCATTTCTGACCAGCACAGGGCTTTTTTTTTTTTTTTTAACATATAATGTATTATTTGTTTCAGGGGTACAGGTCTTGCAATTCACCAGTCTTACACAATTCACAGCGCTCACCATAACACATACCTTCTCCAATGTCCATCATCCAGTCACCTCACCCTTCCCACCCTCTTCCCCTCCAGCAACTCTCAGTTGATATCCTGAGATTAAGAGTCTCTTATGGTTTGGGGGTGCTTGGGTGGCTCAGGTCAATGGGTTAAAGCCTCTGCCTTCCGCTCAGGTCATGATCCCAGGGTCCTGGGATCAAGCCCCACATCGAGCTCTCTGCTCAGCAGGGAGCCTGCTTCCCCCCTCTCTCTGCCTGCCTCTCTGCCTACTTGTGATCTCTGTCTCTCTCTCTCTGTCAAATGAATAAATAAAATCTTAAAAAAAAAAAGAGTCTCTTATGGTTTGCCTTCCTCTCTGGTTTCATCTAGTTTCATTTTTCCCTCCCTTCCCCTATGATCCTGTCTTGTTTCTCAGTTTCTTCATATCTGTGAGATCATATGATAATTGTCTTTCTCGGACTGACATATTTCGCTTACCCTCTGGTTCTATCCACGTCATTGCATATGGCAAGATATTACTTTTTGATGACTGCATAGTATTCCATCGTGTATATTTACCACATCTTCTTTATCTATTCATCTGTTGATGGACATCTAGGCTTTTTTCATAGTTTGGCTATTATGGACATTACTGCTATAAACATTCAGGTGCATGTGCCTCTTCGTATCACTACATTTGTATCTTTAGGGTAAATGCCCAATAGTTCAATTGCTGGGTCATAGGGTAGCTCTATTTTCAACTTTTTGAGGAACCTCCATACTGTTTTCCAGAATAGCTGCACCAGCGTGCATTCCCACCAATGGTGTGGGAGGGTTCCCCTTTCTCTGCATCCTCGCCAACATCTGTCGTTTCCTGACTGGTTAATTTTAGCCGTTCTAACTGGTGTGAGGTGTTATCCCACTGTGGTTTTGGTTTGTTGTCGAGTGATGTTGAACACTTTTTCATGTATCTGTTGGCCATTTGGATGTCTGTTCATGTCTTCTGCCCATTTCTTGATTGGATTATTTGTTCCTTGGGTGTTGAGTTTGATAAGTTCTTTATAGATTTTGGATAGTAGCCATTTATCTGATATGTCATTTGCAAATATCTTCTCCCATTCTGTCGGTTGTCTTTTGGTTTTGTTGACTGTTTCCTTTCCTAGCACAGGGCTTCAAAAAAGGAGCAATTTTTGCCCTAGATCTTCCTGTTAAATTGACTGAGAATCTTTCGGATTTGCATCACCATCTGAACGCTTTCCATACCCATATCGGCTTCCTCCCCCTTTTACAGTTCATAGGCTCTATTCCCAAATAAACCTGTTACACTCTTCATTCTGTCCACCTTTGACATGAGATCTCACAAAAATTTCCATGGAATTAAAGGAGTTAGAGGAAACTGAAGAGTAAATGCACAGCAGAGTTCAAGACCTTTAATAGTGAAGAGGGAGAGGATAGAAACTGGAAGGGGACTCAAGCCAATAGGGACTTCTTATTAAGATGGGACAGGCATGACCCATTTCAATCTGCTAACTTGGAGTGAGTAGAAACAAAAGGGCAATAGCCTAAGATCCCTGAGAAAGACGAAAGGATGGAATCTTGAGCATAGGGGGATGGATTCAGCTGAGACAGAAGGAGAAACCACTCTTCCATCATGAGAGGAGGGAAGAATGGAAGAATGTGCAGGAATGTTTGCAGGTGCTGGAGCGGGTGAGACCATCTGCTGAGAAGGAGGGCAGAGGTGATAGACTACATGTTCAAGAACAACTTAGAGGGTACATTGTAGCTGTGTTATAGGATGGTTAACCATGAAGCATTCCAATTTCCACAAGGACTAGATAGACGGAAGTATTCACAACAACCACTTGTATCAGTGGTGGACAGATGACCCACTGGAGTTGGACTATTGCAAGGACATGGTAACAAAGGGACTATTTATAAAGATTTGGGCAGCATATAAGGGAAACAGGAAGATGAAATGCAACACCCCAAGACAGGTAACCCAGGGCATTACTAGCTGTCCCGGGACTAACGTGGGGAAATGAAGAAACAATTACTGGAATCCAGAGACTGAGAAAGCTGTGTGGAGAGGCTGGGTTTTAGGAGCAGGAACTTTTGATAGGGTAGGCAATGCAGACATTCATAGGGACCCACAAGGAGGGAGCTAGGAGAATAAACACTTAGACCTCACTCTCCTTAATCCTTTCCATCTGTTTCTGGCCACTCCCAACCAGAAGCCAGAGAGCAAAGGAAACTGTGTTGTGGTTCCCAGCAGATCAGTCTCCTTGAAACAGATCAGGGTGGGTGGGTAAGGGTGAATCTGGAGGATTATGATATGCCCTATATTAAAATGTACCATAAAGCTACCAATAAAAAAAAGTGTGTTATTGGCTCACAAACAAGTTTTTGGAAAAAGCTGGTGAGTCTAGAAATAGCAGAAAGTATATATACATATATTTATTATACAGTAAAGTTGTATTCAAATCAGTGAAACAAAACATCACTGAAACATCAGTGAATTATTCACCAAATGATATTTTATCAGTTGGGTAGTGATTTGGAAAAGATAAGTTAGGGGTGCCTGGGTGGCTCTGTTGGTTAAGCATCTGACTCTTGATCTCAGCTCAGGTCTTGATCTCAGGTCGAGTTCAAACCCCACGTTGGGCTCCATGTTGGGCATGGAATCTATTTAAAAAAAAAGATAAGCTAAATCCCTACTTTCAGATCCCTATAAACCTAAAGATAAATCAGTGATTTAAATGTAAAAGAACTTGAAGAAGAGGATGAGGGGTGAAAGGGAAAAAAAAGAACCTGAAGAAAATATAAGTGTCTGTATTTATATCACATTATTCAGATATTATGACAGAAACTAGAAATGCATTAAATTTTAAAACATCTTTATGGTAAAGAATACTATAAGAAAGCTGAAAGGTGAATTTTAAAATAGGAAAAATTCACAACTTATGTTAAAAGATTAATAGTAATGTACAAATGAATAAATCTATTAAAAAAGTAGCAATTAAAAAAATCAGTGATAGGTTTTAATAAGCCAGTGATACATGAAAAAGCACAACTGGTAGGGTGCCTGGGTGGCTCAGTTGGTTGAGCACCCAATTTTTAATTTCAGCACAGGTCATAATCTCAGGGTCATGAGATCGACCCTGAATCAGGCTCTGTGCTCAGCAGGAAGTCTGCTTAAGGCTCTCTGTCCCTTTCACTCTGGCCTTTCCCAACCTACCCCATGTGTGCATACTCTCTCATACATAAATAAATAAATCTTAAAAAAAAAGAAAAGAAAAAGTAAAAACATAATTGGTAAATAAAAATGAAAATACACTCAACTTTATTAACAAAGATATGTAACTAAAAACAATTGTAAATATAATTTCCACATCTATAAAGTTTTAAAACTTTGAAATGACTGTCCCATTATTGTAGGAAGTGAAGGACAACATACTCTCTAATTCCTTGTGAATATATAAATCAATAAAATTTTCCTTTAAGGCAAATTGACACAATTTATCAAAATGTAAAATGTATATCACCTTTGACACACCAATCTTGCTTCTAGAGTTTAGTCCAAGGGGTAATTGTACAAGTGCAAAATGATATAGCTATTAGTATGCCTATTTATGGTTTTATTTGTGTGTGTTTAGCCCCTTCCCAATCCATTAACATGGAATTGGGCAAGAAAATTAGGGTAAAATTCTATAGTGGAATACTCTGTGGCCATTAAAATTAATATGTTTCTATATCAATTCATGTGAAAACATACCCACAAGATTCTGCAAAAAAGACACACATATAGAATAATTCCATTTATTTAAAATTGATTAGTAAACATACTAATCTGGACTCATAATGTCTGTAAAGACAGTCACAAAATTGTTACCAGCAGTTATCATTAGGTGTTGGTATTTTGGGTGCTTTTTCTTATTTCTTATTTGGGTGCTTATTTTTATTCTTTTTTTTTTTTTTTTTTGCTTATTTTTATTCTTATCTCAAATAAGAAAAATATTTTCTTATTTGTTTTTTTCTGTCCTCTGGATTTTTAAAATGAAGAGGTATAATTTTACCATGTATATCTATATAGATACAGCTACGGTTATTTTTTTGCTTTAAGATTTTATTTATCTATTTGAGAGAGAGTGAGTGAGTGAGAGGGTGAGCACAGGTGAGGGGGGTGCAGAGGGAGAGGGAGAAGCAGACTTCCTGCTGAGTGGGGATCCCGAGGTGGGGCTTGATTGTAGGACCCCGGGATCATGACCTGAACTGAAGGCAGATGCTTAACTGACCTAGCCATCCAGGTGCCCTGCTACAGTTATTTTAATGTATAATACAGGAAGGAATGAAATAGCTTGAAATAGCTTATGTGAAGACTAGAAGCAATCGCTATGCAGAGAATACAGAATTTCAGGAAATACCAACAGTCCAGGTAAAATGGAAATCTTGCATTTATGTCACCAATATTAGTGATGATATGATATTCTCCAATAGAGCTTAGTGTCTTTGTAGTCTAACTTCTAAAAATTCTCCTTTGAGGTGTGTCTGGCTGATTCTGCCAAAAGAACATGTGGCTCTTGATTCACGGTCTTAAGTTTGAGTCCCATGTTGTGTGTAGAGATTACTTAAAAAAAAAAAACACTTAAAAAAATTCTCCTTTGAATACTAAGAGCTGATCTCATTAACTCAAATTACAGAGTTTTACTATAATTCATCGTATAAAAAAACATGGAGAATAAGATGGATGGAAATTAACTATAAGACAGGAAGAGGAAATAGAAAATTTTATATGATGAGAGGAGAGGATTTGGAAGGAAAGAAACCAGAGAGACAAGCATAATTGGATCCTTAAAGACAGATTTGTGAGTCATCATTCTGGGCCTTAGGCAAAGGAGGGTGTGGCAAGATGATGGACACCCAGATAGCTTGAGGAGGATTCTAAGAACCTCCAGGCGTGTTGTCTGACTCATTGCTTTATCTATCATAGCTCTGGAATGGTAAATAAGCAAAGTCCTGGGATATTATCCATAGCCTGTGACTTTCATATGCTACTTAGTGGTATGACAGAGAGATGCTCAAGGATTTTAAGAGTTCTACACCCAATTCCAAAGTGGGCGTTTTGGGGGGGAGTTCCCCACATCACCAAGCAAACAATTCTCAGACATGGCTGGGTGTCCTACAATTCAACTCAATTTTCACACTATCTCCCCAGAGATTAGTGTCAGATTCCCTAGGTTAAGGGTTCAGTCCTACAAGACTGCCCTGTCCCAATTCTCTTACTCCTCAACTTCCGCCCATTTCAGATGCCAGCTGAAGGTCCATGTTGTTCCCTGTACTTCTGACCAAATGACTATGCATTGGGGATTCCCGTGACCCCCTCTTTGGATTTAATTAATTTGCTAGAACGGCCACAAAACTCAGAAAAATATTTTAGTTATTAGATTACCCTTTAATTGTAAAGGAAATAGCCCAGCCAAATGGAAGAGATGCATAAGGCAAGAGATGCAAGATATGAGGAAGGGCTCAGCACTTCCATGCCCTTTCCAAATGGGCCATTCCCGTCCTTGAAACACTCCAAATCCTGTCCTTTTGGCCTTTTATGGAGGCTTCACTACATAAGCACAGTTGATTAAATCATTGGCCATTGCTAACTGATTTAACCTTCAACCCCCATCCTCTCCCCAGAGGGTTGTTGGGGGTGGGACGTAAAGTTCCAACCCTCTAATCACAGGGTTGGTCTTCCTGGCAACCAGTGCCCATCCTTAGGTGAGGTTCCAAATTTATCTCATTAACATAAGAAAAGACACGTGTATCTGGTCTCCTCACAGGAAATTCCAAGGATTTTAGAACCTCTGTGCCAGAAATGGGGAGGAAGATCAAATACATAGGTCTTATTATAAAACCCAATATCTATCACAGTGATTTGGTTGAGCAAAGAAAGCTGGAGTTGGTGGAGACATTATAACCAAAGGCCATGATGGAGATAGTAGTCATCAGTAGTGGAAACCATGCAGGACCAGAGACAAATCAACCACTGGAACAGAAAACCTCCTGTCTTCTTGGACAGAAGACCCAGAAGAGTGCTGTCCAGTGAAATATAATGCAAGCTATACATGTAATTTAAAGTTTTCTAGTAGCCACATTGAAAAGGTAAAGACAGAAAAAAAAGATGAAATTCATTTTAATAGTTAATATACGGGGGCACCTGGCTGACCCAGTCAGTAGTGCATGCAACTCTTGATCTCAGGGTCGTGAGTTCAAGCCCCACTTTGGGCCTAGAGCTTACTTAAAAAAAAAAAAGCCTAGTTAACATACAGTTGACCCTTGCATAACGTGGGTTTGAACTGTGTGGGTCAAGTTTTATCAGATTTTTTGAAAAGATTTTATTTATTTATTTAATAGAGAGAGAGAGAGAGAGAGAGAGAGATTAAGAGAAGGTGCAGAGGGAGAAGCAGACTCCCTGCAGAGCAGGGAGCCCAAGGCAGGACTCAATCCCAGGACCCTGGGATCATGACTTGAGCTGAAGGCAGACACTTAACTGACTGAGCCACCCAGGTGCCCCATATCATTTTTTCAAAAAAATAAATATAGTGCTATAAATGTATTTTCTGTTCTTTTTCTTAACATTTTCTTTTTCTCTAGCTTAATTTATGGTAAGAATACAGTATATGATACATATAATCTACAAAATATGTGTTAGTAAGGCTTCTGGTCAGCAGTGTTAGTAGTTCAGTTTTGGGGGAATCAAAAGTTATACTCAGATTTTCAACTGTGCAGGGGTCAGCACCCCTAACCCCTGCATGTTCAAAGGTCAACTGTATCTTATTTAATCTAATACATCCAAAATATTTTTTTAGAAAAATATTTTCTAATTTTTTAATTTAATTTTATTTTTTTAATATTTTATTTATTTATTTGACACAGAGAGAGAGATCACAAGTAGGCAGAGATGCAGGCAGAGAGAGGGGGGAAGCAGGCTTCCTGCTGAGCAGAGAGCCTGATGCGGGGCTCGATTCCAGGACCCTGAGATCATGACCTGAGCTGAAGGCAGAGGTTTTAACCCACTGAGCCACCCAGGCGCCCCTAATTTTTTTATTTTTAAAGTAATCTTTACACTCAGTGTGGGGCTCAAAACTATAACCCCGAAAAAAACAAAACGAAACTATAACCCCGAGATTAAGAGTGGCATGATTTACCCACCAAGTCAGCCAGGCACCCCAAAATTATTTTCATTTCAGCTTGTAATCAATATAAAACCACAAACAAGTGTGTACATATATATATATATATATATATAAATATGTATATATATATATACTTTTTAAAAATACTAAACCTTTGAAAGTCAGTGTGTACTTCACATTTACAGCATATAAGTAGGCCGCACCACATTTCGAGAGCTCGGTGGTCATATGTGGCTGCTGACTACTGTGTTGGACAACACAGATAAAGAGACACTTAAGGCCCTTTTCTCTCCCACCATCATAAACACATAGAAGCCTCCATCTCTCCTCAGAAACAATCCGGGCAAGGAATAGGGGTGAGGGGACCCTTCCAGCAAGAAGAATTATCTTTGATAGGGAGTTAAAATTAGGGATTAAGAGACTTTTAACAAGAGGGACAATTAATTTTAAATCTAGACACCGAGTTTTTCTTCAATTATCAGTGGCAGTGAGGACTCAATGACAAGATGACATCATTTAAAATAAAGGAATGTATAGGGGCGCCTGGGTGGCTCAGTGGCTTAAGCCTCTACCTTTACCTTGGGTCGTGATCTCAAGGTCCTGGGATCAAGCCCCGCATCAAGCGCCAAATTGAGCCCCGCATCGAGCCCCAGGATCAGGCTCTCTGCTCAGCGGGGAGCCTGCTTCCCCCGTCTCTCTGCCTGCCTGTCTGCCTACTTATGATCTCATTCTCCCTGTCAAATAAATAAAGGAAATCTTTTTTTTTTTTTTAAGATTTATTTTTATTTCAGAGAGAGAGAGACAGAGAGCGCGAGAACGAGAAGGGAGAGGTCAGAGGGAGAAGCAGGCTCCCCGCGGAGCAAGGGGCCCGATGTGGGATTCGATCCTGGGACTCCAGGATCATGACCTGAGCCGAAGGCAGTTGCTTAACCAACTAAGCCACCCAGGCACCCAAATAAATGAAATCTTAAAAAAAAAGTATAATTTTTTTGTACATTTAACTAATACTGGGTAGATTTCAATCCATATTACAAGAGTTAAAGAACTGTTTTTACTGTGAAGGAACCTAGCCATTATTAAGGGTATTGATGAAATAAATCACCATTTATCACATCACATTTAGGCATAGTTCTTCGGAAGTTAAGGCAGTATTGCTTGAATCCTCCAGAGGCTTGTAACTAAAGCCAAGACTACCTATAACAAGTCATGGTAGTTGGGAAGGATTTCTTTCTTTCTCATTCTTTCTTTTTCTTTCTTTCTTTCTTTCCTCCCTCCCTCCCTCCCTCCCTCCCTCCCTCCCTCCCTCCCTTCCTTCCTTCCTTCCTTCCTTCCTTCCTTCCTTCCTTTCTCTTTCTTCCTTTCTCTCTTGCTCTTTCTATCTCCCTCCCCTCCCCTCCCTTCCCCTCCCCTCCCCTCCCCATCCCTTCCCTTCCCAGATTTTACTTATTTATTTGTCAGACAGACAGAGAGCCACAGGCAGGGGGAGCAGCAGGCAGAGGAAGGAGCAGACTCCCCAGGAAGCAGGAAGCCGGATGCCAGGCTCCATTCCAGGATCCAGAGAGGATCATGACCTGACCTGAAGGCAGAGGCTTAACCTACTGAGCCACCCAGGCATCCCTAAGCTGTTTTCATTACTATGTTGCACTCAACAGGTTGGCTCTTTTCTGTCTCCCACCCCCAATGACCCCCCTTTTTTTAAACTGGATGCTTGGAATTTATTTTCCACTTGGTGCCAGCACATGGTTACAGGGTAGTAGGAAGTCTTGCATGCTGCTTGGATAGTAAAGAGTGGAGTTCTCTCAGCTTCCTTTTTTGGTGTTTTGGTCTTTTGATATAAAAGAACCCAAATGTGTCTGCTCGCTGCAGCCTGCCTAGTCTACAGGGAAGGGAGGGACTCTGACCAGCCTACCAGTTCCCGGAGCCTGGTGGCTGGTGGTGGCCACCCAGAACTGGAGCCTGGTGTTGGCTTTGCCCAGCTGACCACCAGGCTGGCTTCCCATGGCTATACAGGTGATTGTGCCATGCCCGGAGAGATTCTGAGTGTTCTGGAGACTCCAACACTGTAGCCGCGAACGGGAGAGTGGACTTCCGGGAGAAGCAGCTCGCCTGCCAGTGCTGGGGGTCGGGGTAGGGGGTGGCTCTGGGGAGACCAGGGTGGTTAGGGATGGCTTCCCCAGGATGCAATGCAATGCACTTCATAGGAGCTGTAACTGGGAGTGGAAGGAACCCAGGTGGAGCCGTTGATAGTCGTGGGTGGGGAGCCGCTGGAGAGGATGGTTGCCAAGCTATCGCTTGTGGGCTGGTGGAAACCTTGGTGCGCGATCCGGGTGGCGGGGGCGATCACAGGTAGCAGGGATGGGGACACTAGGCCACCAAGCCCATTTGCAGAGAAGACAGCCATGAGCGAGATGCCCACGAGCGCTGCCTTTACTTTTGTTTACTTTTGATGTTCCCCTATCTAGTATACCTTTATCCTCCCTTCTGAACCTGATTCTGTCCAAACTTCATGAGCGGATATAAGTTCTGTCCTCATCATGAACTGTGCTTGGACTTGTTCAATTTATTTATTTGTTTTTTAAAGATTTTATTTATTTATTTGACAGAGAGAGGGATCACAAGTAGGCAGAGAGGAAGCAGGCTCCCCGCTGAGCAGACAGCCCGATGCAGGGCTCTATCCCAGGACCCTGAGATCATGACCTGAGCTGAAGGCAGAAGCCTTAACCCACTGAGCCACCCAGGCACCCCTACTTCTCTCTTAATTATACATCCTCCAGTGTTATTTTTCCAGTTATTTTCTTTGCAAATTTCTTCTCACCAGTGAGCTGCCACTCTTCTCATGGGAAAAAACTTTTATTTCTTTTATAGACCTGGTGCATTCAGCAAAGATCTGGGCTTGAGCCGAATCCTCAAAAAATATTTGTGGCTTGAATTGAATCAACGAAGTAGTCTGTGATGGTTCCATTTGAAAAGTAAAGTAGCCAAATGAAGTCATTTTAATGTAGTCATACTCTGTTAGCCCAGGGATACATTTATAGAAAGGGGAGTGCTAACTGCAAACATAATTATGTAGAATGACATTCTGGGCATTGCACTAGCAATTTTGATTCTACTCTCTTTGAATACCCTGAGTTGAAGAATGCACCCGATCTTTTATTCTCCTAACCAGTGTTCTGGAAGCTGTTGGTCATTTCTTCTTAGCGGCAATGAGGACAAAGGATGGTCACCATCACTAAATGGGTCTGCTTTTTGCCACCAATTTCTTCCACTAGTTCCTAGAAGATACCCTCCTTAGGCATTTTAACATCCAAAATGACTCTTCTGCTTGGCGCTTTTGGAGCATCCGAAATTCTACCATTTGCACATCTTTTATCAATGACCATGAGCTGAAACTATTCACTAAAACATGAAATAACAGCTAACTCCCACTTTTTTGCCTTCACTTTTACCATGCTAAAGAGGCAGATTGCCACGCCCACTCAAATGAAGGCAAAGTCAGTAAGGTGTATGACGATGTAGTACATATTGTCTCAATGAGAGAAAAAAGCCTACCAAAGATGTATTCCATGTGTTTTTTGCACATACACATACACGCACACAGGTTTTTAATATGAAATACTTCATGAACAACAGCCTTGTAATACATCAGTGCTATTCAAAGCAGTGCTCAAGGAAGTATGCTCCTAGGACTCTGGGGAGTCCTTGTAGTCCTTCAGGCACATTGTGAGATAATAAAGATATCTGAATAAGGTTATGGCTTCAGTTCTGATTTTGGATGATTTTACACAAACTTGAACTTATCATTTGTTTTTAATCATAGACCTTTAACATTTATTAGGGGCATGGCTTTTTCTTTTGTTTCCCTGTCTTGAAAACTTTGATATTGATAGTCTGTCATTTAAATCATCTTTATGCTGTTCATTTGTTTGTGTGTGTGTGTGTGTGTGTGTGCACTGAAATAATTCTTTGACTAGAAAGGCTTTTTTCCCCCCCAGAAAGGCTTTTATACCTTTAAGGATTTTATTTATTTATTTGCCAGAGAGAGAGAGAGGGAACAAAAGCAAGGAGAACAGGAGGCAGAGGGAGAAGCAGGCTCCCCACTGAGCAAGGAGCCCGTTGCAGGACTTGATCCCAGGACCCTGGGATCATGACCTGAGGCGAAGGCAGACACATAACTGACTTAGCCACCCAGGTGTCCCTTGAAATTTTGTTTTGAATTTCTCTTCAGTCTAAATAATGTTTTATAATAGTCACTTCTTTTTTTTTAAGCTGTCAAAATTAGTCTGGGGGAAAGTCCTTACTCTTTTTTTTTTTTAATAGCTCATCCTTCACACATTTCTCAAAACATCAGAAAAACATTTAAGTATTAAGAAAATATGAAGGGGGCGCCTGGGTGGCTCAGTCGTTAAGCGTCTGCCTTCGACCCAGGTCAGATCCCAGGGTCCTGGGATCGAGCCCCGCATCAGGCTCTCTGCTCTGCAGGAAGCCTGCTTCTCCCGCTACCATTCCCTCTGCTTGTGTTCCCTCTCTCACTGTGTTTCTCTCTGTCAAATAAATAAAATCTTTAGAAAAAAAAAAAGAAAATATGAGGGGTTTTTTGTTTTGTTTTTGTTTTTTAAGTCTTAATTCTTCGACTGATAGCCTTGGAGAACTTAAGCATTAAGATTAGGGTCAACTATGAGGTTGAGGAAAGATGTGTGTGTACAGCGAATAGATAAAATGTATTTCATAAAAGCATTGCTAGTTTTATAATTTCTTTTATAGTCCATAGTTCAGATAAAACTCTGTAGATATGACCTTCATTTGAATCTGAAGCATGTTGCAAATCAGCACAGAGAGGAGAAGCTCAAGTAAATGTAAACATTTGGAATTTTAAAAATAAAAATCCCCATTTGCAAAAAAGAGCCATTGCTTTGAAGTTTTTTTTAAAAAAATAATGTTCTGTGTAGAATCATATCTTGAAAAAATGAAGAAACCAAATGGAATGAACATTAGTAAGTATATAATAAAAAAATAGACATCAAACGTATTTGCCAATGGGGATCTGAGTCTAATAAGCAGTGCTCTCTAGTCAATGGAAATGAAGTGGTGCAAGTCCCAATCAAGGTACGGGAAGAAAACACAAATGACAACAAGGAGAATTTATAAGAAATATCTTACCCTTATATATTTAACTTGTTTCCATTTACTTTAAAGAGAACACTAGAGAAATTCCTAGAGCATGATTGGCATGGGAAGCAGAAATCCCTGCACAAGGAAAATGCAAGAAGTTTGCAAAGTTTCCTTAAATAACCATAAGCACAGCCAACAGTGATTGCATGTGCACTGAAGCCAACTCCCAGAATTTACCTCCCTAGGCTAAGTCACTTTCATCTTTAACTGGGATGGTTCTCTAATTGGCCTCCTTCACCTATTCATGTCCCTCCTCTTTCCTCTTCTTCCTCCCCAGTCCTTCTTCCTCAATTCTGCAGATAGTAGAATTCTTAAAAATTAAAGTATGATGAGGGGCGCCTGGGTGGCTCAGTGGGTTGAGGCCTCTGCCTTTGGCTCAGGTCATGATCTCGGCGTCTTGGGGTGGAGCCCCACATCGGACTTTCTCTTCAGCAGGGATCTTGCTGCCCGCCCCCCTCTTTCTGCCTGCTTCTCTGCCTACCTGTGATCTCTCTCTCTCTGTGTCAAATAAATAAATAAATAAAATCTTTTTAAAAAAGAAATAAAATAAAATCTGATGATATCTTTGCCCTGCTCAATTTTCTCAGTGGCTTCCAATTGCTCTTTGGGTAGAATTTTAAGTGCTACAAGTTTTTGCACGATCTGGCTCCTGCTCACCTCTTCAGCTTTATTTTCCACCTTTCTTTGCCTCCCTCACCGAATTTCAAACTCAACGTCCTATTTGCTGTTTCTCGAATAAACCAAACTCCGTGACCCCTCACAGTTTTAGCATAAGCCATGTCTGTCTGTCTGAGAGAATCTTCATCACCACCCCCATCCCAATGGGCCACCACTGCCTGCTGTTTCCTCTTCAAGCTCCAGGTCTCAGTCTAGGTTAGGTTCTATATTATTACAGGATCCTAAACTTTGCCTTAACACATATTCCTTGTGTAAGTAAACATACTCAAACCACTAGTAATTTTAGTAGAAATGCGGTGAATTGTTTATTGTCTATCCTTCTCCCTAGATTTTAAACCCTATGGGGGCAGGGACTGTGTCTACTTTGTTTATTACTGCATTCTACATGCCTGACATTGTGCCCGACTTACAGCTGGTGCTTAATAAGCATCTCTGGAACGAATAAGATTGTAATGTAGACATGACAGGGCTCAATGGGAAATCTTGTCATTGGCTCCATTTTCACCTTGAACCAGGACTCTCAGCTTTTTGTTTCATCTAAAAACTTGAAATCACCAAAGAGGGGTGTCTGACGGACTCAGTGGAACACGTGACTCTTGATCTCAGGGTGGTGAGTTCAAGCCCCATGTTGGGTGTACAGCTTACTTAAAATTAAAAAAAAAATCACCAAAGAAAGTGAATGACATAGATTTTACTGGAGACTTTCTTGAGAGCTGAAGAAAAGAAACGTCACATAGCACACAGTAACACTTAATTGAAAATTTCCTGTTAGATATTTCCGTTCTTCCTCTCAAAGTTCCTTTTCAGCTTGTTGTCTTACTTTTGGCCTTCCTTTTTTTTTTTTTTAAGATTTTATTTATTTATTTGGCAGAGAGAGACCCAGCGAGAGAGGGAACACAAGTAGGGGGAGTGGGAGAAGGAGAAGCAGGCTTCCTGCTGAGCAGGGAGCCTGATGCAGGGCTCGATACAGGGCTTGATTTCAGGACCCTGGGATCATAACCTGAGCCGAATGAAGGGAGATGCTTAACAACTGAGCCACCCAGGTGTCCTTTATCTTTGATCTTCCAAACAGCCTGTGCAACTTCCTGGAATCCTAGCCTTCACTGTTCTGATTTCACAATGCCAATGAGGGTGTTTCTCTTTTTCTTTTTTAATGTAGAATATTTTAGTTTCCATCCTTGAATTAGTTTGCTAGAACTGCCATAAACAGGGTGCTTTATTTTATTTTATTTTAAAAAATATTTTATTTGTCAGAGAGAGAGAGAGAGAGAGTGAGAGCGCACAAGCAGGGGAGCGACAGGCAAAGGGAGAAGCAGACTCCCCGCTGAGCAAGAAGCGTGATGTGGGAGCTGATCCCAGGACCGTGGGTTCATGACCTGAGCTAAAGGCAGACACTTAACCAACTGAACCACCCAGGCACCCCAAAAGAAGAGAAATGAATTGTCTCATAGTTCTAGAGTCTGAAACTCCAAGATCAAGGTATCAGCAGGACTGGTTTCTTCTCAGAACTGTGAGGGAAAATCTGTTCCAGTCCTCTTGTCTAACTTCTGATGGTTTTGTGGGCAATCTTTGGTATTCCATGGCTCGTAGAAGAATCATCCTGATCTCAGCTTTCATCCTCACACGGCCTTCTCTCTATGTGCGTCTGCATCTAAATTTTTCTATTTTCTATTTATAAGAACACCAGTCACATTGGATTAGGGTCCACCCTAAATGGCCTCCTCGTAGCTAAATACATTTGCAATGGCCATATTTCCAAAGAAGTTCACATTCTGAGGTATTGGGAGACAGACGTCAACACATTAGTTTTTAGAGGGCACAATTCAACCCATAACAATCCTCCTAATCATCCTCCTCCATAAAGGAAAAATCTTGGACTCCATCTTCCTTATAAGAAGGGTTGGAGGGAATTATAGATAATGGGAATCGTTAGTAGCAAATACATTTTATCTGTTCAAAATAATTTCCTCTTACAAGTGACTGAAAAACTAAGAGGTCACTCAGTCTTTTCTACAGATTTATCTTCTAAAAATATGGATCAAGTGACGTCATTCTCTTGCTCACAGAATGAGGATAGGTGACATTTTGTCTCTCTTGGTGACCATTGCATCTCTAGCACTGGCTTCTTGCCAGCCATATAGTATGCTTTCATAGATATTTGTTGAATGCAATTAAGAACTTTAATGACTGCTTTTCCCTTTCAGAACAAAGACCAAGTTCATCAGCCTAACCCCCAGCAATCTGCCTGCATCTTGTCTTAGTAGCTATCTACTATTATCTTTGTAGCTTATCTACTATTCTACTCTGTTCAACCATATATTTTAGATAGAAAAACTATTCTGCTGTGGTTCTTTGAGTACACTCTCCACTTTAACCCACATTCTTTTTTTTTCTCCACTCACATTCTTTAATTCAAATTTTCTCCTTTGCCTGGAACGTGTTTCTACCTCCTAGCTAGTCAGCCTTTAAGGCTCTGTTCAGACTGTCCCACCTCTTCTGATGATAAGTCTTTTTTCTCTAAGTAGAATTAATCTCTATTTTCAGATAGCTTCATAGCACTTTCGATACTTTTGACAATAGATCTCTTGGTAGAATTATTTAGAATTGCGTCTATCTCGCAAGTAGATTAGAATTCTTATAGGACTAAGGACATGTCCTATCATGTTGTTATCTTTCACAAAGCCAGGAACACTCATTTGTACTATAGTTATCAACCAACACAATTTTAATTAATGAGTTTTATTTTTTTTAAGTAAGCCCTTTGCCCAACATGGGACTCGAACTCAAGACCCCAAGATCAAGAGCTGTAAGCTCTACTGATGGAGCCAGCCAGGCACTCCATAATTAGTGAGATTTAAATTATTAGACTTGTTCCCTTAGGCTCTACTTTTCATTTTTTCCCCCACTGTAAATACTCTTTTTTTTTGTTTTAAAGATTTTATTCATTTATTTGACAGAGAGAGACCCCGGGATCATGACCTGAGCCAAAGGCAGACCCCCCCTGGAATTATTTTGTAATCATATTTTTTGGAATTTCCTCAAAAACTATATAATGACAAAGAAATTACTATAAATTCAATGATATTTTAAAATAAAATTTTCTATTTATCACTAAAGCATCTACAGATATAGGAAAAATGGGTGTTCATATTTTACTAACCATATTTCAATGTTTGGTGTGTATGTGGATTTATGGACCCTTTCTTTCTTTTTTATTTTAAAATATTTTATTTATTTATTAGAGAGAGAGAGATCACAAGTAGACAGAGAGGCAGGCAGAGAGAGAGGGGGAAGCAGGCTCCCCGCTGAGCAGAGAGCCCAATGTGGGGCTAGATCCTAGGACCCTGAGATCATGACCTGAGCTGAAGGCAGAGGCTTTAACCCACTGAGCCACCCAGGCGCCCCTTATGGACCCTTTCTAAGCTTAGTAGCTTACAAGTTGCAAATACTTTCCTAGGAAACAAAGGCCCATTGAAGGTTTTTGGTTGGGTAATGACAAAGGAAATGTAAATCACACAAAAATGAAATAGATATTTTTCAAAATACTCTGTTCTTGCATTCATATCTTTGTTCATCCAATGAATATTTTTTCAGTATCTAGTATGTGCTAGGCAATATTCCTGGTGTTGGGCATACAGGAGTTGCCAGGTTGGTATCAATGGAGGTGATGAGAAGTGGTTGGATTCTGGGTATGTTTTGAAAGTAGATGGGGAGCCCGGGTGGCTCAGTTGGTTAAGCATCTGCCTTTGGCTTAGGTCATGATCCCAGGTTCCCAGGCCCTGCAAGCCTACTTCTCCCTCTCCCACTCCTCCTGTTTGTACTCTCTCTCTCTCTCTCTGTCAAATAAATAAGTAAATAAGTAAGTAAGTAAGTAAATAAATAATCTTAAAAAAAAATGAAAGTAGAGTCAACAGGATTATGGACAGATTAGATGGAGTGTATGAAAGGAAAGAGTCAGTAATGACTCCAAGGTTTTTGACTGGAGCAATTGGAAGAATAGAACTACTGTTTGCCAGAATACAGAATACTGTTGTTGGAGAGGTTTGGGGATGGGGCTAATCAGGAATTTGGTTTTGAATCTATTCACTTTGAAATGACTGTGAGTCAAGCAAAGATGTATTTAGATACATGCTACTGTAGGTATCTCTTCAGTCAGTATAAACAAAATTAAAGGTGTTTTAGAGCTGGCTCACCCCAGCTCATAAGAGGTGATCATTACATTTTTGGGAATTTTTGAGCCACTTGTGATCTCTCTGTCAAATAAATAAATAAAGTCTTTTTTTTTTTTTTTAAGATTTTTATTATTTATTTATTTATTTGACAGAGAGGAGAGAGATCACAAGTAGGCAGAGAGGCAGGCAGAGAGAGAGGGGGAAGCAGGCTCCCTGCTGAGCAGATAGCCCAATGTGGGGCTTGATCCCAGGTCTCAGAGATCATGATCCGAGCTGAAGGCAGAGGCTTTAACCCACTGAGCCACCCAGGCCCCCAATAAATAAAATCTTTAAAAAAGAATAATAATTAATAAGCAGTTATTCAAAATTAAGCTATATGAATTTATAAAGTGTTTTAAATAAAGCATATGAAGACAAAAGTAATACATATATGTGTGTGTATATGTATATATATAATATGTAATATATAATACATATAAAATATATAATATATATATTATTATTATTTTTTTTAATGTAGGCTCTATTTCCAGCATGGAGACCAATGTGGGGCTTGAACTCATGACCCTGAGATAAAGACCTGAGCTGAGATCAAGAGTCAGATGCCAGGCACCCCAAAAGTAATAAATATTTTAAAACTCGTCACTTCCTAATTATTTTAATAATGTCTGTGATGATGAGGTTAAATCTTTTGTATCTGTTCAGTGCAAGTACTACAGAATGGTGCACATCTCTTTTCAATTCTGGATTCAGTGGCATCACATTGGTAGCTTGAAATTAACTATGATAGGATAATTACCAAATGCCTCAAACCAAGAGAGCTGATTGTTAAATCATATTTACCAGCACGCTACCGAAAAATCCTCAGTGGAAACAAATTTTCTCTTAACTCTCATATGTCCTTATAACATCATCATCATCATCATCATCACTTTTGTTTTTATTTTCCCTGCTGTATATGTGAAAACAAAGCAACAAATCAAGAAGGTGGACAGAAATCAAAGGGTTGGTGAGTAGGTAGTATAGCACACCCCAAACAAGAAGGATCTTATAAAATTGACCAATTTTGGTACATCTATGTTGCTTAACACTTCATCTTAAGAAAAAAAAAAGCCAGCTCTATATGGATGGGGAACAGATATAAAAAGTGAACAAAATAAAGTGGACTTTATAGTATGATACTATTTATGTGAAATAGAACACAAAATACAGGTACATACTTGTTTATGCTGTGAATATTTCTGAAAAATATACATGAAACTGATTAACATTAGTTGCTTCAGAAGAGACGACTTGGTAACCAGGGTATAGGGGTGGGAAAGAAACATACTTTCCCTAAGTATCTTTTTGTTCCCTTCAAATTTCATAGCAGGAGTATGCATTTCCTATTTAATTCAAACAAACATACCTTTTTAAAAAAAGTGCTTAAATGGTTTTTAAGAACATAGGTGGGAGGAGGTGGAAAGTTTTTCCACTTTAAATTTGTACAAATTTTGTTTCTTTAAACTCAAGTATGATTCCTTATAAATGTCTGTTAACATGATAGGCATCTTCTAGGGATGCCTGGGTCGCTCAGTCAGTTAAGTGACTGCCTTCTGCTCAGGTCATGATCCCAGAGTCCTGGGATGAAGTCCCAAATCAGGATACTTGCTCAGCAGGGAGCCTGTTTGCCCTGCCTCCTCTACCCCTGCTTGTGCTATCTCTCTCTCTCTCTGACAAATAAATAAATGAAATAGTAATAAATAAATAAATAAATAACACGATATGCCTCTTCTCTAAATATAAATGTGAATATTTTGGTTAACAAATTATAATCTATAAACCTAAGGCTATGTGAAGCTCAAAGCGCGTTTAGGTTTGCTTACTAAAAGAAACTGTATGAATGCCTTGGTGGCTCAGTCCTTAGGCGTTTGCCTTTAGTTCAGGTCATAATCCCAGGCTCCTGGGATGGAGACTGGCATTGGGGCTCAGCAGGAGGCCTGCTTCTCCCTCTCCAACTCTCCCTGCTTATGTTCCCTCTCTTGATGTCTCTTTCCGTCAAATAAATAAAATCTAAAAAAAAAAAAGAAACTGTATATGTTAGAATATTTGTAATGTAAAATTATGTCCACTCACTTAAAAGTGATAAATATGTTTATTTTAGGAATTTGAATATATTTACTTTCTTATGATAATGAACACATTGACTATGATCTTACTGGTCTTATAATTATCCTCTCCGTTATATAAATAGGATAAATGTCCTTGTTAATTGCAAAATGTAGCAGAGTCTAGACTTTTCTCTGCAGTTGTGCAAAGAAATAACGGTGCTTATAGCAGACCTGTGATCAAAAACACAATAGAAAAACTCATGCTTTCAAGCAAATCGGTATTGTAGTCCTCGAGACGAGTCTGGCAGAGGGTGGTGGAATAGATTGCTTTAGCCCCAAAACTGGAGTGTGCTAATATAACAAGTGAAAGGCCACGTGAAACCTCTGTTTTGTTTTTTCAGTGGAAGCTGCCTATCTTTACTGCTTGGTCTCAACCGGAGAGCACGATACTGCTGTGTTCACTAAATTAAGTACGAAAAAATAAATGCACACATTCAGGTATGTTGGGTAAAGAACAATAATTTAGAAGCAGGGTCAGCAAAAGCAGTGTTTTTTTAAACTGTGTGAAATGAGGCAGATGGAACTGAAAAGCAGTCATACCAGGCTGTAGTAGAGAAATTGTTCTTTTCCTTAGTGTTTTCTTCCACCCCTTCCTGTTATGAATTAAGGATTGACTGACCAAAAATCAGGTCTGAATAGGAAGTCTTAGATGGCTCTTGTGTCAGTGAGGGTTCTGGCAGGAAGAGAGAATTCACCCCAGATAGTTTCAGAAACTACGTTCGGGACAGGACTACTTACTGTGGTTGGGGAGAGGTAAGAGGGTCAGCAAGCTATGTGAGGCACCTAGACTGGTAACAACAGAAAGCCCTTATTTTCCCCATAGAAGATGGGACAAGGAAGGGGAGGAAGTAGAGTTTCTGGAGCTCTAAGAGAGCTGGGGATGTGTAGATAGGGCTGCCATGTTTCTCCTAGATGGTTTCGGAGGAAAACAGATAAAGCTAGAGAGTGATCTGGAAGTAGGAAAAGAGCAGGGAATAAATACCCCATCCCTCTCTCCTCCCATCTGCTTTTCTCTCCTCATTGGCCTGGCTAAACTTAAAACCAGCCCCCAAAAGGTGCATGGGAGATGCAGCTGGTAGGGTTCAACCTTTCAGGGAACAGAGCAGGAGAGAGGAGGATGAGAGTTGATGGGAAGTGGAACCATAATAGTATAAAAAGTAATCTCTGTGCCCAATGTGGAGCTCGAACTCCTAACCCCAAGGTCAAAAGTCAAATGTTCTACTGACTGAGCCAGCCAGGCACCTCATATGTGATCCCTATGTGAATTGAGGCTGGGTTTTGAGGAAAGAATCTTTCTGGATATCTGTTCATTATACGTGCATATGCATCATTGGCATAGGATGGTGCATATCATATGTAGAGATATATGATTAATATTCTAGATAAACAACCTAGTGCTTGCATAAATTTTCAAGTTTTTTTGCACAGAGGAATTGAATGATCAAATTAAAAGTGAAAAAAAATGCACATCCAACTTTAACTAAAGAATAAGAATCTGAGTAAGATTGAAGGGTTTTGTGAAGATCATGTAAAGGAGAAAAGACATAGTTAACTCTTCCCCTCTTCCACATTCTGAAAGGGAAAGCTGCAACTCAAAACTGTAATTTGTGAAAAATAACTTAAATGAAGGGACGTTAGCATTTAGATGATAAGGTCTCATTTTGTACTTAGTTTCTCTTTCTTTCTTTCTCTTTCTACTTTTCTCAAACTCAACACCCAAAGAACAAATAATCCGATCATAAATAATAATTATTAATGTATTTCTCTGATGCCGAGTGATGCAGAGCACTTTTTCATGTGTCTGTTGGCCATTTGGATGTCCTCTTTGCAGAAATGTCTGTTCATATCTTCTGCCCATTTCTTGATCGGATTATTTGTTCTTTGGGTGTTGAGTTTGAGAAGTTCTTTATAGGTTTTGGATACTAGCCCTTTATCTGATATGTCATTGGCAAATATCTTCTCCCATTCTGTCAGTTGGTTGTTATTGTTCTTTAAATTTCATGCTAAATGCTTTTAGTACAAAGTAGTATATGATAGGAATGGGATTTTTATCATTTCCTAGTCTGAGAATTTCCTTGGTAATGTTAAAAGAAACATACATTAGTAAATTAAATATTTTTTTCTGTAAAATTCTGACTTCCTTCCCCACCTTCTCTGTGTTAACATGGTTATGATAGTGATAAAACTAGGTATAAAAGTATGGCATATTTTTGATCCATTGAAAAGATTTAGTTTTTTTTCCTACTAAAGCTAAAAGGACTAAATTCTCTATAGCTCTAATTTCAATGCTTGGTTTATATTTACCACCTTCAAAACTGATATTTAGGAATAGAGAAATGTAGAGAAAATATGAGTACACAACTAGAATGTGTTAAAATGTAGTGATGTCTCTTATAAATTGTTGTAAAACAAACAATTTTCAAGTTAAGTTGGACTATGAAATTATTCTACTTAAATTATCTGGGTAATTAAAAAATAACATCTTTATTATGGATAAAATTCACATACCATTCAATGTATCCATTTAACGTGTACAATTCAATGGTGTTTATATATTCACAGAGCTATGCAACCAGCACTACAATCAATTTTAGAACATACTTATCCTCTGAAAAAGAAACCCTATACTCATCAGCAGTCATCCCCTCACCCCAATTTCTATCCCATTCCCTTAGCCCCTGGCAACCACTAATCTTTCTCTACAGATTTGTCTTTTCTGGACATCTTGGCAAAATATTTATTTTTGGCAAATTTTTAAAGGAGCATTATTTCTCTGACAAATTCTAAATTTTATATTTATTTATTATATACATTTTTGATTTATTATATATTGATATACATCTGTTTATATTTTCCTCCTCATTAACTATTGAAGCTTTACATTAATTTAATAGGTCATACATAAGATTGTTTTCTTAAGATTTTATTTATTTGAGAGACAGAGCATGAGAGGTGGGGGGGTGGGGTAAAGGAGGGGGAGAGGGAGAAGCAGACTCTCCACTGAGCAGGGAGCCTGATGCAGGGCTAGATCCCAGGACCCTGAGATCATGACCTGAGCATAGGTCAGATGCCTAGCCAATTGAGCCACCCAGGTGCCCCATATATAAAATTTTTGAAAACCTTACAGTTGACCCCAAAACTGTCATAAAATATAAATAAATGACACTTGTGGGATTTTGCTGTGATGTAATATTGGCCCATAGAGTCTAGACCCCATCAGGAGAATTTTAAATAGATAAATCAATAAATCAAACAAAACAACTTTTATAATGTTGCATTAGCCTACATTCATCCCTTCTGCTCCTGGCTATTGGTGAAGAGAAATATTAACCTCGATCTGGTTCATCACCTGGATCTTGGGCCCATATCCTCAGCACAGGAGCACTGGAGAGCTGATGTTCTTGTATAAGGGTCTTTGCTAATGTCAGAGGATTCTTCGTTTTTCACCAGCCTTTGCCTGAGGTTGAGTTCAGACTCCTCGGTGATGTATTCGTAAGTACTAGCCCCTGCACTGTTCCACTGAGGCTCAAGTTCAGGAAACTTCCACTTGCAAAGCATTTTGCCGTATATAAACTATTGTTCGTTATTCGGGAGATTACTTCTGTCTGTGTTTGCCTCATGTTGCTGTTCTCTGCTTTGTTTTTCTGCCTTTCCCATGTTCCTCTGACTTGTGCTGGGATGATGTAGAGTGTTGGGGGCTGCCATCTTACTGGATGGAGTATTTGACTGGCAGTAGATTGTGAATGGCTTCCTAGTTGAATGCTTCTGCAAAAATACTCTTGAACTGATACTGATGAATTCTATACTCTCCTTCTGGCTTGTAGTTCTACTTTTAACCACTTCATGCCTATCTCTTGTTTAGATTAGCTGATAGTATCTACATGCCATTGTGGTTGCCAGGATCTTTGGGATACCCTCTCTACCTTATACTTCTGTATGCTGAATTCTATCTTCCCAATTTAGAATTTAGCCCTGCATTTCCCAACTTCTTTAACTAGGGACTTAGTTTCGCCAGATATACTCCTATAAAGTTTTGATTTGAAGGGAATCTATGTGGGGAAAGAATCGGGTGAGGGGCATCCCTTTGTTAGGAGCAGTAGGTTTGGTGGGTCTATGGTAAAGATGCAATTTTCTGATCTTAGAAGAGGAAATATAATCTGGGGCTCAATATAATGGCAGGCTGGTCATAGAGTTCTGCAGTCGCTAGCATAGGAATTGCAGTGAAAACCACAATGATACTGAAATACTGTGGAAGAGACAGAAGACTGTGTAGATGGAAAAGCAAGGGAGTAGAGAATGGAACTAATGGACTGCAAAGGGTAGTCAGAGCATATCGATGAGTGAAGCAAACCAGGTGAAGGACAATGGGAACATGGTAAATGCAGTGAAGTAGGAAAAGCAGACCCTACCTGGAGGGGTTGCTACTGTCTGCTCTGTTCCTGGTAATCGTGCCTGTGTGGTGTCAGATTTTTCAAGAAAAAGTAGAAATCCAGCTCTTTGGGTGGAATTTCCTAAATTTTGAATATTCTCAATTAATTCAGAATTATTTTACAGGTTTGTGTGATTCATAAAATATAAGTCAGATCCAGTCCACGGGTGGCTAGGTTCTGATCTCTGTTACTGTTAGAACACAAGCTCTCATAAAGAAGCCCTGTAAGAAAGGCAAGATAGGAGGGTGTGGAAATACAAAAGCCAGGGAATTGAAAAGAGTAGAATCTGGTTAACATTGTACAGATCCAAGAAAGGTCTATTAGATAAGGATAGAATAATGTCCATTGTATCCATTGTATTGGGAGCTTGGAAGTCATTGATAACATTTGTCAAACCTCTTCAGCTAATAGAGGAAGAGACCAAATGGCAGAGGGTTGAGGAATGAGGGAGAGGTGGGGCAGTGGAGACCCAGAGAAGATTACTCCATAGGTTGTTTCTAGAGGGAGACACAAGAAGGCTTTTATTTTTTTTGAATGCCCAGCCAAGGCTAAAGTTATTTTACATATGTATTTGTACATGCTTGTGTATCTTTGAATTAGGCAAGCTTTACTAATTATATTTTTCAATTTTCTATAACCTTAATTAATTAATTAATTACGTTTAAGGAAGCTCTACACCTAGTGTGGGACTTGAACTCACGGCCCTGAGATCAAAAGTCACATGCTCTACTGACTGACCCAGCCAGGTGCCCCCTAAAACCTTATTTTTAAAAAGCTTACGAGGCATATTTATAGGCTTAGGTTAATAAAACCCCTGTAGAGGGAGAAATTAAAAACAATGGAAGGAGGGGCAACTGGGTGGTTCAGTCAGTTAAGTCACTGCCTTAAGCTCAAGGTCATGATCTCAGGATCCTCAGATCAAGCCTCCAGTTGAGTCCTCAGACTTCCTGTTCAGTGGGGAGTCCACTTCTCCTCCTCCTTCGTATTCATGTGCAAATGCTCTCTCTCTCTCTCTCTCTGTGTGTGTGTCAAATAAATAAAATCTTAAAAAAAAAAAACAATGGAGGGAAACCTGTTAATAGGTGATTTTTGGAGGTGATTGGGAGGGGATGGGGTGGAAAGACAAATATGGAAATGAGGTTCTCTGGGATTGGAGGGAAGACAATTAGGAATTTTATGGAATCAGGCAAACTCATCGCTTATGTGGGCAGAAGTTGAGGTAATTCTTTCTTTTACGGCAGCAATTTCCTAGTTAGGCAGATGAGATAAAATTCACTGAAAGTGAGGAGGGAGGGAGTGGATGTGTTGTTTGAGCACAGTGGTGAGGGTTTGGAAATGCCATGGAAGGGAATGGGAAAGAGAGATATATTTTATTTTATTTTATTTTATTTTATTTTATTTTA
>CM053607.1:31636150-31679975 GCA_028646535.1 Procyon lotor | reverse complement strand
AAGGTAAGCCTATGCGGCGTTGCGCGGCTCCTTCTCTGCCGCCGTCTTCTCCGCCCCGATACCTGGGAGCTCTGCTGCACTCGGGCTCCCCTGGTCCCTCAGTGACCCCACGGGTCCCGAAACCACACTGTTCCCGCGAGGGCTGAACCCCCGGTTAGCCTCCGGAGCGATGTCCCTCAGCGGAGCGGACTAGAAGTTTCAGATTTTGTGTTCCGCGGCTCTGCGGCTGCTGGGAGCCGGCCCCTCCCCCCAGGGTCTCTCTTTTCGTCTCTTTAAATTCACTTTTTCCACTCCTACCTTTCTGAAAGTGGTTGATTTTCTGCTCCTAGGATTGCTGTTCTTATTCTCTTCTCTCTGCTGTTGTGTTTGCCGGCTTTTAGAGTGGTTTTCAGCCTCTTTCTGAATCCCAGTGCTCTCCGTGCCTCCTACACCTCCGCCATCTTGTCTTGGTCCTCCGAGATATATTTTAAATATTGCTTGGGAGGCGCACCTGGGTGGCTCAGTCGTTAAGTGCCTGCCTTCAGCTCAGGTCATGATCCCAGAGTCCTGGGATGGAGCCCTGCATCTGGCTGCCTGCTCAGCAGGAAGCTGCTTCACCTGCTCCCACTGCTTGTGTTCTCTCTTTCTCTGTGTCTCTCTCTGTCAAATGAATAAATAAAATCTTAAAAATAAATAAATAAATAAATATTGCTCTGGAGGCTAAAGAACCCAGTTTCCGGTTAGATACCATACTCATGTAAGGGGCATCAGTTTATATTTTTTTGGGATTTCATTCCTTGCTAAGCAGCTTAGGTATAGGTGTGGAGAAGGTAGATTTCACTGAGCCTTAGTTAGGAATTTGGCTAGAGGGTGTAGGTAAATAAATGGACAGAAATTCACAGAACCATGGTTCTAGGGAGAGAATCATTGAAGTGTTTGAAGTAGGAAACAATATGAGATTAGGAGGGAGTCAAATAGCAGGAAGTTGAAAGAAGGCTCTTCTAGTCTTGGTTCAGACTATGAACCTTGGGGCATTGTTGTTGCATCTGAATGCATCCCTGAGAGTGTGTCACTTAACAATTGTTTCAAGCCTGTGTGTCTATTGAATGTGGTTGTTTAGATCTCCCTGTTCTTGGCAGAGGTGGGCCAGATGAGTAGCCATTTTGCTTTCTGGATAAAACTGATGGATGGATGAAACTGACCCATGGATGAAACTGAAGCACTACTTGAAGATGATTCAGAACTCCTAGAAGTTGCCAGCAAGTGTCCCAGAAGGGAAATGGACCTAATGTTGATTTAAGGGAGGACCAGGATTGGAAAGCCACTACTCTTCATTCAAAATTTGTCTCTAGGGGTGCTTGGCCGGCTCAGTTGGTAGAGCATGCAACTCTTGATCTTGGGGTTGTGAGTTTAAGTCCCATGTTGGGCATGGAGATTACTTAAAAAAAACAAAATCAGGTCTCTTCTTGATAAACTTACCTCTCAATGCATCTGGCTGAAAGGGATGGTAGAGGCAAGTCCACAACTCCTAGCCAGCCCAGCTTAAATCTTCCTGGGAATATCTCCCTTAATATAGTGGAAGATGAGAATATTAGGAAAAATGTGCCTCATATTGTTTCCATCTCAGTGCCTTTATCACCAGTAGGCACACTCACAGCATGAGGCCACATTATATGTGAGAATCCTGGCCAGATTAGGCTGGGGAACAAGGCTGAACATGGCTTCCCTGGAGCTCTACCAGAGACCCATTAGATAAGGATTTTCTGACTGCCTTTAGAACATCAACTAGCCAGGGCTTACTTAGAACTTGAAATGATTCTAGGATAGTAGTTCTCAAACCCTAGCACAATTATGAATCACTTGAAGAGCTTGTTAAAATGTAGATTTTTTTTTTTTAAAGATTTTTTAAATTTATTCATGAGAGAGAGAGAGAGAGAGCGAGAGAGGCAAAGGCAGATGGAGAAGCAGGCTCCCCGCAGAGCAGAGAGCTGGATGTGGAACTCAATATTAGGACCATGGGATCAGTACCTAAGCCGAAGGCAGACTTTCAACCAACTGAGCCACCCAGGTGCCCCAAAATGTAGATTCTTGGACTCTACCCTCCATGAATTTGGTTCAGTGGTTCTGGATAGTGCTTGGGAACTTGTATTTGAAACAAGTTCCCAAGTACTGTTGTTGCTGCTGGTCCAGGCACTATACCATTTATGTAGAACTAGTTATGTTTGGGAATTTTATTGACTGGGTTCTGGTTCCACATATCCAATGAATAAATTGCTTTAAGTCCATTTCGATGACTTCTCTTGGTTTTCTGATCCTGCAGAAGACTTTACCTTGGGAATTCTAGGTATTGTGGGCCTTTCAAATAATACAATCCTTCTGTTACCTGTTGTCATTGGGCCATAAACCCACAGCAGTCTCAAGAAACTATAGAAACTGGCCTTTATGGGATGTATCATGACCATGAAATTGTCCCATCGATTATTTTTGGTGCTGAAAAAGACAGCGATCTATCAAGATTTCTTCTTCAAAGTAGAAAAATATAAAGAACTCCCTCTTCCTCACCAAGACTGTAACTTTTCCTCTAACTTTTTGCTTTCCTCAAATTCTTGAAAAAAGTTTATACTCTTCTTTAGCCAGAGACCTGAGTCCTTAAGGAATAAATACAAGAGGCTTTTGGTGGGAGTGTATCTGGCTTCCAACAGTACCAGTTGGTTCCTGGACCATATTCTTAAAATAGAAAAATGACCAATTACAGCTCTGCCAGGACCACATTTGGTGTAATCCAGAGAATATGTTTTTAAGTGTCTGAAGGACTCAGCCACAGGAATCTTGATGGTAGCAGCCAAGATATCTGAGGTCCAAGGATGGCAAAACCCAGGGACCATTCAGTACTCATGGGGGGATTCCAGCTAAATAGAAGCTGGGATTTGGACATGTCTGGGCAGGTCTGCTGAGTATGCAGGGCAGGCATCCCTGGAGTCTATTTACATGGCAACTTTTGGCTGAGAATGACTGTGTGCTAATCTGAATGGAAAGTGGAGGGGGAAGAACAGAAATGTGTCTGTCTTGGGACTCAGGTTTTGATAAATGTTCTTTAATAAATAAATTTATTAATTAAGTAATATATCATATTTTTGTTTCTCAGAATTATACAATTTACATTAAGATTTTTGACAATTTGAAAATAGCTCATTACTATCTTAAGGAATCTGTAGTCTTTGTGTGGGAAATCATATCAAAATGAAAGAAGATTGATTTAATTAAGTTGACTACATGGGATTATATTGGGTGTGTGAGAAAAAGGACAAAAGACATATTTTGTGGCTTTGGAAATATTGTTGGATTAGTGAATTTTTAAAAATTTTCATGGGAGGGGCGCATGGTTGGCTCAGTCATTAAGCATCTGCCTTTGGCTGTGGTCATGATCCCTGAGTCCTGAGATCTAGAACATATTGGGCTCCCTGCTGGGTGGGGAGCCTTCTTCTCCCTCTCCAGCTCCTCCTGCTTGTGTTCCCTCTCTCCCTGTCTCTCTTTGTCAAATAAGTAATTTAAAAAATCTTAAAAATTTTTTTCATAGGAAATAATGTATTTAAACTTGTTATTCTGAACTGTGTGCTTTTGATATAGCACCTACAATATTGTGAATTTTGTTAAATATGAACATGGCTAAAATACTTTAAAATTGTATCTACCTTCCATTTAGAAACTATTTACAATTGTGCTTCTGGTCTTGATTGGTGCCATTACTCATTCATTTGCATTTTTAAGATGGAGTTTTGTTTTTGAGCCACAATTCCACCTTTGTTTTTCTTTAATTAATAACAATTATTATAATCTTAGAGGACACTCATTTACAGACTTTTTTTAATGTGCCATGCACCCATCTAAGCATTTTGTACATCTTATCTCTTTTAAGCCCCAGAGCATTATTATGAGGGAGACAATTTCATTATCCTGACCATATACATGGGGAAACTGAGGCACAGAGAGATTTAAATTACTTGTCCAAATAATATATAGCAAGTAGTGGAGAAAACCAGGGCATTTTCAGTTTTAGTAATGTTACTAACCACTCTAAATTTTAAGATGATTATAGAAAAGAAAAGGCTGTGTCTCAGTTTGGATATGGTTTACATGCCATGAGCTCTCGCATTGCCAACTTTGAAGTAGCCTCGGTAAAGTCACTGGAATTATTTTCCAGAGACTTATGGTCATACAAATGATTTTGTAAATGACTCTGATATTGCAGTTGCTTTCCTAGGGAATGGGAGAAGCAGTCTACCCTGTACCTCTCCTTGACAAGGATGCTTCACATTTTTAAACTTCTTATTTGGATATAATTTCAAACTTACAGACAAGTTGCAAAAATAAAAACAGCATTAAAAATACCCATATACCTTTTACTCAAATTCACTTATTGTTAACATTTTCCTGTAATTCTTTAATCATTTGTTTGCTTTCTCAGGATACGTATGCAGAAAAAATGATAATGTTATATATTTTTTCTAAATCTTTAAGGGTAAGTTACATACTTTTTGGCCCTCTACCTATAATACCTTAGTGTGTATTTCCTAAGTATAGGGGTAGTCTCTTTTGTGACCATATTACAGTAATAAATTTTAGCAAATTCAACATTGATTCAATACTTTAATTTATGGACAGTATTCCAATTTGTCAATTGGCCCATTAATGTTATTTATAGCATTTTCTTCCTTGGGTACAGGATGTAGTCTAAGGTCAGTTACTGCAGTTAGCTGTCCTGTTTGAGAATAATTCTAATTATGCTAGAATTTATTTTTGCTATAGTCTAGAAGACATACCCATACAGTATGTAAAAATCTTAATTTAGGTGGACATCTCATGAAAATTAGACTTCTGATAGCTTTTTTCCTTACTACTTGATATCTTAAAATTTCTGATGATTAGAATGTAGTAATCTAACTCCTAGGAATTGTTTCTTTGGAACAATTGTTTCTAGGAATTATTATATTGTATGCCTAAGTGAATTAGACTTTTTTTAAAAAGACTTTTTGAATCATAGTTGAACAATAGCCTAATTATGTTGACCTAAGTTTAATTTTAGAAGAAATTTCTATTTTTTGTTTCTAATTAATTGAATACAGAATTACTGGAAAGGTAGGGAACTCCAAGAAGGAAAATGGGGTACTGTCCAGTGTGTAAGAGGAATGATTGATGCTGACAAATACAAAATTAAAAATTTTAAATAAATAATCAGGATGTTGTTTAAAAGGCAAGCTGTTGTTTTTATCACTCCCTCTTGCTAAGACACACATGGGTCCCTGTTAAATCTGACGTTTTTACTCTGATCATCAATGGCAGCTTTAAAATGTCTGTAGCATCCCAGGACAAAGTCACAAATCAACTCCAGAAAGGGCAGTGAAACTGTATCTGCTGGCTCTTTCCTTTCCCAAGAGCCCATCCCTAGTGGCACACTAGTAGCTTCTGGGAACTGGAGAAGTTATGACCTGTGTCTTCCCCAGGGTTCATGGCAGTCTGTCTTCTTCAACTCCCCTTCACCTTTCTCTGGGAAGCTGGGGCTGAAGGCTAACAAACCCTACAGGTTCCCAATCATTATCTAAACTCCCCACCCAAAAGGCCCCTCTGCCTCCACCCAATTTGGTGACCACAGTTGAGAGCCAAGAGTCCCCTACAATCATTTTTAATAGTTGTATGAGAGAGAGTTTTCAGAAAAGGGATAAAATTTTAAAAAAGGTCTCGGGTCATGGTTTTTGAAAGAAAGATCGTATCTATTGGTTGAGCAATGTTGGCAATATTGACTGTTCTTTATCTTTCCCTCCCACATACCCAGTCTTCACTTCTTGCATTCCTTTGATATTTTTAATATACTTAGGCTGTGAATTAGCACTCAATGAATTGAACATTTGTATTATCTAGCTCTTCATTACTATGTATGACAGGGAGTAGGCTCTAGTAGTGTGACTTGGCTCTTACTGTAACCTGCAAAATATTGACACACATTCTCTAGTGTCATTACATAATCCCTATGAACCATGGATGTCGTTGTGGAAATCCAGGTTCTGCCCCATCCGCACCCCAAGTTCCTAGAATTCCAACCCGGTAATGCTTATTTCTGTAGGGGCGCCTGGGTGGCTCAGTGGGTTAAAGCCTCTGCCTTCAGCTCAGGTCATGATCTCAGGGTCCTGGGATCAAGCCCCCGAATTGGGCTCTCTGCTCAGCCAGGATCCCGCTTCGCCCTCTCTGCCTGCTGCTCTGCCTACTTGTGATCTCTCTCTGTGTCAAATAAATAAAAATCTTAAAAAAAACCCCGTTTATTTCTGTAGTTGATATTCTGATTTCTAGAATGCACTTGTCAAGTATTAGTCTGTATTCACTTTTCCTTTGATGTGCTTTTGTTTTTTAAAGCTCTAAGATCCATTTTATTTTCATGAAGGAAGATAAAGGGTTCCCCTGGCTATGGAGAGGAGCTTACAAAAGGAGAACTAAGATGATGGTGTTTTTAGGCATGCAAAGTTCCTGCAAAGGGGTGTCTGGACCTCAGGTCCTTTTATTTTTCAGATTCCACTGAAGTGATTTATAATTTACCTGGCTTTGGAACTTCTATTGTCCTGGCTCACTCTATTTTTCAGCAAATGTATCATAAACACTTTAACTCAAAAGCCCAAACAACTTTTTCCACATCAACAAGTGAGACCATTGGCTTTTTAAAATTTTTTTATTTTTTCACTCATCATTTATTTACAAATACACATTATAACTTTTATATACATTGCACATTTACATGGTAGAAAAGTACAAAACTATATATTTAAATGAATTTATATTTAACTTGCCATGTTTGAAAATATAAAATTGCATCAGAAAAAAGTATTATGAAAAGCAAGAAACTTGAACTGATAAAGCTTTGATATAACTTTTAGTGACACATTGTTTGAAAAAGAACTTAGTGAAGAGGTACAGCAGACTAGCTTAAAGGAAACACCTAACAAAAGGTTCAATGTATAGCATTCCCTTCCTTCAATCTCCAGATACCCATATCACTCAATTTCTTTGGATTTGTAACATCTTAAAAGTATATTATGAAAATTCTAACATTACTATCACCCTTTCTCTCAGAAATCATGACAAGAGAACTGAACTAGGAGTTTCCTCAAAGATGTATCCTCTGTACCTTCTATTTGAGTCAGTTATAATGCCTTTTGGTCAGTCAAGATTCCTTGTAAACAAAACCCGAGGGATCATGTATGTACAGAACAGGCAGCAGAAAATCCAATAAATAAACATGACAGAAACTGACGTGCAAGTTTGTTAACGTGGAAAAGAGTCTAACAACAGTGGGATGAGGGGAGACAGATGAGTGAGTGAATAGTAAGGAATGGACTTAAATGGTTTACAAGGAAAAAAAAAGCTTTTACTTTACAAGCAAGAGACCTCACAATAAATAACAACTGCTCTTCCTTTCACGAATAAATTTCTTCAAAAACAAGGTGTACAGTCAACCAGACATTTTATGTATAAATTATAAAACATGACACAGTATAAATAAATGTCTACAAGTCTCAACTATGGGCCTCATCCAGTAGACCTCACAATGACTGCCTCTCCATGTCCAATGAGTAACAAGGTGGCCTGGGAGAGAGCTCTAGGACAAAAGTCCTTTATGTATAGTTTTCCCCCCAAATAAATAAGCATACACTTATTTACAGTATGGACAATATATTTTTTTTCTTTTTTCTTTCCCCCCCATTTTTTTTTTTTTTTTTTTTTTTTTTTTGCCAAAGGCTATGTCAACACTGAACATTGGTGGAGGGTTTACCACTCTAGAATGGAAGATATAGGAAAGCTGTAGTCCTGGTCTTCATCTTCCTCTTCTTCCTCGGTATCTTCCGAAATGGCTAGATGGGGGAATACAGGGGAGCTGTTGTTTAAATATGGACAACAACAGCGCAGAAGCAGCTCAGTGTATGTTTTCAAAGCCCTCTGATACAGCCATATTACAGCGTTGCATTTTTATGTGACTTGCAGTGAGATGCTTTGTTTTTGGCATCTGCTGTTATGCAATAAGTTTAAAAAAATTTTTGTTTTAAACATAATCTATGAAGTCAAAACTGCAGAAAGTTCTGAAGAATCAATGGCTCAGGTTTTACGGGCAGATTCCTGAAATTAGATAAAAAGCGCTCTTGTGTTCTAGGTATAACTGCTTTGGGTCCTTAATTCAGTTAGTAGAGGCAACTGCAAAAAGCAGCAGCCCGTGTGTGATCATATAAAGCTGTCTTTGAAAAGGAAAAAAAAAAAAAACTCTTGAAGCAGTTAGTTTAGATTCAAGCGTTAATAAAGCAAACAGCAAAGCACATTACTAAAGCAAAAGAATTAGGGGCAAATGACTAGAAGTAAGTTTTTAGAGGCAAGCCCGTTGATGATCATTGGACAAGTCCTAAAGCCAGGAAACATTCCAGGGAATTTTTCTGGGGACCACTGAATTCCTGGTGAAATTTAGAGGTTACCTAATTTAAGCAGAAATGGGCTGCTATTGGAAGGTTTTTGTGCTTTTTACGTCTCCATTCCCTAGGGCTTGCCTGGGAAAGCCTCAAATTGCAGCAAGGTTCAAATTGCACTTACAGTTGCAAGATCCGGAGTGCTTTACTTCCAGCAGCACACCTGAGGAGCAGGCAGCTTCCTTCATGGCACACTCGCTGGCATAAGTGGCATTGTCACTGGCACACACAGGCTCCTCAGACTTACTCTCAGGGCACAGCTCATCACAGAGGGAACACCGGCCTCTGCCAACCTTGAAATCCCATAAACACTTTTTTCCACCGGTGCACTGGATATCTTCACAGGACTTTGCTTCTAGGATAAAATATGCCTGTGGTGAGTAAATTGATTTCCCCCTTTCCCCATTCTTTAGTCCCCTGTCGATAAATATAAATTCACTAATAGGATAATGGAGATTTTTTTGCAAAAATGCTTGATTATAAAGTTGAAACTCAAACGCACATGTTTCCTACGTATCACGTGAATACATGAAAATGGTATTTTTGGGGAACAGGTTATCACAGTATTCTTGAGTTAAATATATATTTGATTATTTCCCACTAGTGGAATCTTTGAAAAATAAAGAATTCCATCAGTTATTAGAATCTGGTAACAGATTTTAGGAACTGTTAAGCAATTATTTCTTGCTTCCAGCAAGTCTAGCACCTAAAATATGTGTAAAATTGAGTGAGTTCTAAGTTTCCTAAGACAGAAAATTGTTTCCTACTTCTTGCTGGCGTTTCAACATATATACCAGTGCTTCTGGAAGATAACTGTTTCCTTGAGGAACACTGTGGTTACAACAGCTTACCCGAACTGGAGAGTATTTCTCCCTCTGGTGAAACTATGCATTATGGAGAGGCTTTGGGCTTATTTATTGATTTAACTCCACAGTTTTAACACTACAACTAGCCTTTCTGATCCTGTTTCCATTTTTCCTTCCTTAGTCCAGGATACCTACTAATACACTTTCCCTCATAGGCTAATCCAATCGATCTGCCCAGGAGGCAGGTGGCCTTTCTCAGGTGACAGGCACTGGAGTAGGTCACACCATCGTTTCCACAGAGATACTGTTCAGAGGAGGTGGGCTCTGGGCAAATCCGGTTACATGTCACACAGTAGGCATTATTAGTCTGGTCTACCACGCATGTGGAGCTGCCTGGACAGAAAACATCCCGACAAGTCTCTGAAATAAAGAGGGAAACACACATCAGTAGCAGTACTTCCTGGCCCTGAGGGAGTGAGCATTTGGTATTACCAAGGAAATCATAAAAGGGAAGCATCCAGCTTTTCCAAAACTACTCTGGGAGCCTTGTGGTTTCCAAGAGAAAATCTATGACTCCAGGTCGATCCTCTCGGTGTTCTTAAGAAGTCTTCAATATAAAAAAGGGTTACTTTATTTTGTATCATCATGATTGTTGGGCTCTTAGAGTGGACTATACCGTCCCCCAGGAATCTTCCAGTGGGCCTGCCTCAGGCGGAAAGCCGGAGGAGGGGAGCCAGGGAGGACCTACTTTTACATTTGCCCTGGTACTGGACTTCCAGTTCCGGCTGCTCTTTACATCTGGCCTTGAGGAGTGCACACTCATTGCGGTAGGTTTTCCCGTCCAGCCCACACACTGGGCCCTTCCAGGTGATGTTGGAACAATCCGGGGCACAGACGCAGCGGGGTTTATTCTTTTTGTTCATTCGGCATTTTTTCCCTGGGCCGCAGTCCACGTTCTCGCAGGTCTCTAAGAGGTGGAAAGAGGCATGGATCAAAACCAGGGCCAAGCAGCATGCGGGTCAGCCCAGAGGGCTGTGGAGGCCTTGTACGATCCTGATCCTGTGGCCAAGAGTTTGAAGTTCGAAAAGGAGGGGTCCAGCTCTCTCCTAGAAGTTGAGGAGGGGGTGGGGGCGTGGGGGACAGTGGTCTGTACCCTATACCCGAATCTCTCTCAAGCTGGCTTCACCACCACACCTGGCTAGTAAGCCCAGGAACCTCTGGCAAGGGTGTTTTGCCTATAGTGTGTAACAGGGGAGATTCAACCAGAAAGGCTTACAGGGGCTGGGGGAAGATAGAGGCAACCCAGGAAGAAAACTCTCCTAGTCCCAAACCCCAGCTGGGCAATGGAGAAGATGAGGATAAGACGCCCTCTACTGAGGGCCTACAAACTGGGGAGGAAGAGTCCTACCTTTACAGGGGATGCAGTTGGGGGCGCCCCCATTGAAAATCATCCACTTGAAGAGCGTGTTGTCGTTTACATCCTCCTCGGTCCAGGAGGTGCTGAGGCGGCCGGTGCTGCAGCACTCCTCCTTGCTCAGTTCCGTCTTGTATAGGACCTGGCAGCGGCCGTTCTTTGCTTGGCGGAGCCAGCAATTCCCAGCTGCGAGGAGACAGGGGTGGGAGGTGGGTGAGAGAGAGCCGAGTAAGGGGGAGGGAGGCGGCGAGCTAGAGAGGGAAGGAGACCCAGCGGGGATGGGGAGGGAGTTAGTGTGGAGGAGTAGAGAGAGACGGGAGAGAAAAGCAGAAAATAAATCGAAGGGAGTAAAGAGGTGGGGGAAGAGAGGGGGAAAAAGCCGGTTGAAGAGGTGGGAGGTGGGTGAGGGGGAAGCAAGGCGAGAACGTGAAGCCAGAGTGCCCCAGCCATATCAATGTCAGTTACCAGTGACCCAGACACAACACGTGCAGCTTGCATTGACTTTTACTAGACTGTTTACTTTTATTCGTCCCATTTCATAACCTGCAGCGACTCGAAGAGCAGATTAAAGAACCTGACAAAAACAGGATGCGACGGATGTTTTTACATGTCGGTTTCATGTAGGCGGTACGGGTATTATTTGTGACAGGGGTTAAGAAAGTAGGAGAACTTGAGAGAGGGAGAAAGAAAGAGAAAGAGAGACCGACACAGACCCACACAACAGGAACAGATCAAGCAAAAGGCACTTGTGAAAAATGAAAGCAAAAAAGCAACCGGGCCCTGCCCGGAGCTGCCCCGTGCGGCCTCGAGGCGCAGCCCGCCCGCCAGCCAGCCCGGCCCGTTTTGCAATCCGCCAGACCCAGAGGACGCCCGCGGCCACCGCGATCTTTCGAAATCTCCGAGGGCTGCTTTCCCCGGCGCCCACGTCCGTGGCACCCAGGCAGCGCCTCGCCCCGAAAGGCGGGTAACTCAGACTAGTGCGGTGCCGACGGCGAGGGGGCAGTGCCCAGGGGGTCAGTTTACAACACACTCAAAACGTTAGCGCTAAAGCAAGCAAAATTACAGGTCTGTTTCAAGAAAAGTGTAGGGGAAAAAAGGAAAGGGGGAGGCTTCCTATTATTTCACAGTAACATACACCTATCTCACACCTACCGAGGAATCTTTGCAAGTAATTTTCCCTTCTTTCCCCTTTTCATGTTAGGATTTTGGTCAGGAAGACTTCTTATGAATTATCTATATAATCTGAACAATAATGGGACTGCAAGCTATTATAATTATTTAAAAAACTGTGCCCAAACACTAATTGAAATAAATTTAATAAAAAACCCCAAACTTTAGAAATTTGCTCTTAACGCATCCCAAAATTTAAATAAGTTGTGAGCTCCTCGCTGTTCTACATAAAGTTAGTCGGAGGAATGAGGCACAGAAAAGAAATTGTAAACTACTCAAAATACTCCGGGGTAATTTTTTTTTTTTTTTGCGGGGTTGGGGGGAGGGGGTTGGAAGAAGCATCCACTAGGCAGAAAGCTACCCTTCCCTGTAAAATTTTCAGCACCCACATCTCCAAGTTTGGGCAAAGTTGCTGAAACCACGTCCCCCAGCCACCAAAGAAATTTCAGTATCTCCCCCCCCCATCCCCAGTCATTTTTTTAAAGTATCCAAAAGATGTAGGAGGGAAAGAGGTTAGATTGTAAGTGGATCCACTGAAATCTCGAGGCTACTGATGCTTGTCCCCTTCTTCAGAGCCAAAATAGGGGAGATAACATCTAAACTCATTATGTCCAGAACTTGGAGCATCTAACCCTAACTACTGAGAGAGACTAGAGCTTACTCCCTTTCCTTTTAAAGGATAACCGCGCTTCTAAGTCGGCTGGCAGTCCTGAAGTGTCACTGCCATCAGTTTTCCCACTCCGCTCCATCCTGGAGTCGCTAAGTTGGTCCAACATCTTCCGAGAGCAGCGTTGCTTAGAACAGACCCAGTACAGACGACAGAAAAGTACAAACCCCTGCCCGCAGCCGAGCCTCCCAGCGCATCCCCCTTCGCTTACCCTGGGCGCTGCGGTCCTCCATGAACTGGCAGAGCAGCAGGAGCAGGAGGCAAAGCCCGCCGGGCTGGTGCCTGGGACCGACCATCCTAGGGGCAGACGCGGGGCGAGGAGCGCGGCGGCGCGGGGAGCGGGCGCGGCGGCGGGTGGCTCGGACGAGCGACGCGCGTCGCAAAGGCGAGCGGCGGAGGGCGCAGCGATCCCGGCGCAGCCCCGCGCTCGCCGCCGGCCGCCCGCGCGATTCAATGGACGTCAGAAGCCGGGCGCAGCCGCGCTTTAAATCTAGACGGGGGTCTCCGCGGTTTGCGGTGGGCGGTCTCCCAGTGTGTGGGGCAGTGGGAGGGCGGCCGCGAGCGAGGGTGTGCGCGGCTCCTTGGGGGTGGGGAGCTTTTAAAAGTTCAGTGTGAATCAGGTGACATTTCCCACCTTCTGGAAACCCTTCCCAATTATCTGTTGGAGGTGCCCGAAATCAAAGCGGCAGGAGGGGAATCGCCGAGTTCTTATTTGCGTAGGAGGGAGAGGGAGGGGGAAGGCGGAGGGGCGGGGGGTGGGGGCGACGCTTCAGGGGGTGGGGAGTGGGGAAGAACACCCACTTCAAGTCCTGCACGCCGCCGCTCGTAGGCAACGCCGGCGCGCCCGGGGTGGCGGGTGTGTGTGTGTGTGTGTGTGAGTGTGTGAGAGGGGGGCGCGGTGGGGGCGCTGGAGGAGGAGGCGGCGGGCGGAGCGGCTGGGGAGGGGGGGAACCCGGTAGTTTGTCTCTGCTCCGCGGCTCCAGAAAGACTTTGCAAACGCCCCGAGAGCCCAGAGCTGCTGAAATAGTCCGCTCGCGGTCTGGTCGGAGCGCGCCGGCCCCGCTGCTTCGCCGGGGCGCGCGGTAGATTTAGGCCCCCGCAGCCCGGGCGCGGGGCCGGCGAGGTTTTGTGTCTGGATCTTTGGTTGCCTGACTTTGCGGCCACCCCCAACCCAAGAGTTGGGGCTGTGAACCGCAGCCCCGGCGCCTTCCACCTTGGCTGAGAGGGGCCGAGACGCGGCCCTCGGTCTCGACGAGTCGCAAGAAAAAAAAAATGTTTAACACCTCAGGCCCAGCCTTCCCCCTCACCCCCCGTCACAGTCTCGCCCTCTCCCTTTCTTTTCTCCCCTTTCACTTCGCGGCGTCTGGAGTCGGAGCCTGGAGCAGGGGCGCCGACGTAGGCGGTCTGCCCCCCCTCCCTGGCTCGGAGACTCCCCAGTTTTTGTCCTGTGTGTCTCTGTCTCTCCCAGTTTCCTTCTCGGCGCTCTCTCTCTCTCTCTTTCTCTCTCTCTCTCTCGGTTCGCGGAATAAAAAAGATTGCAACATCGATAATGAACTTCTGTAGCCTCAGTTTATTAAGCACAGTGCCTGGCATTCTTCGCTGAAAGTTGGCGGGTCTCTCATTTATAACATTTTTGGCACCGCTGAATGAAACTGAGGAGGCGATATTTCCTTTTATATAAAACGATTACTTCACGGAAAATGCTATATTGTTTATCCCAAAGCTGCCTTTTAAATTTCCATTCTTTTCGCTTCTGGAGCCCGAAGGACAACAGACAGCGAAGTATGCAGACAAAATTCTTGGACATTCGCAGGTCACTGGGATTTGTTCTTCTACGGATTTCAAATCCGCCCCTCGTCGTCCTCCCTCAAGCTTCCCCCCGCCAGACCGCCCCCCCCATTCCTCCTTTCGCCCTCCCACCCCCCATCTTCATCACCCCCCCCTCCACAACTGCAAATAACTCAGTGATAACAGATTTTTTTCCACCAACTGCAGGAGATAGTGCTAATCTTTTAATAAAAGATCCCATTACAATGGGATCTGTCTGGACAGACTATAATAGATCCCGAAATACAGCCGTGCTAATATTAGAAGACAGTTGTTTGGGTGCCTCTCAGACGGGCCCAAGCCCCCCTTTGAAAGTGGGCATGAATCACAAAGCCCCGCGGCCGCCGCACCTGCACCGCGCGCATTCGGTGCAGCAGGCTGGTAAAAACCGGTGACCTCGCCGCTGCTTTTCGCTTTTATAATTACCGTCCTGAGGACGGGAGAGGAGGGGTGCGGGCGGCCCGTGGGTGGGGGGCTGGCTTTTTGGTGACTTCAGACGGCTCTGGGGGCTCCACATCCTCCTTAATTTTTCCAGATTTATTCTCTCTCTCTCTCTCTCTCTTCCCTCTTCTGTCTTCCCTCCCGTCCACCCACCCCTTCTCTTTTCTCTTTCCCTCCCTTATCCCCCGAATCTGCTCAAACTCTCCCCTTTTCCCCCTCCCCTCTTTCTTTCCCGTCTTCCTTTCTCTCTTCCCTCCAACGCAGCATTAATGTAGAGTTGTTTAGTGCCCTCTAATGGCAGACGACATTAACAATTAATAGCAAAGTGTCCCCTTTGCAGAAGCCGCCACTCAATGGCAGAGTTCCAAAGTTGAATTTATTTCTTTTTTATTGAGGGAGGTGGAAATAGTGCTTGTATAGTAAAGTGCTGGAGGGAAAGTTTGTTCCTCCCCTTCAGGTCTTTTTTCCCGAAGGAAAACAGTCGAAAGAAAGGGGAAAGCTAACAATTACTGTTATTTGACTTTTTTATATGTGTAAGAATTTGTCTTTTAACAGCAGCAAGAGACACAGCTTTTGTTTTAGTTAGGTTTATCAAACCATGTATCTAGGATTGGAAAATAAATTAGATATTCTAAATACATAAAAGATCTTAGGTGGTAGGTGGCTGGATCTTATGGCAGTGCTGCCAATAGCCATTAAAAATTTTTAAGATCCAAACAATCATATGAATTTATATTTGCCGCTGTTCAAATACATTTATTGGTCCTGAATCCACTGTAGCCCCTTAAAACTTGGAAAATCTGATTGTGATTAGATTTTTCACCCTAGGACCATACAAAACATTTAAATTTTACTTGCGCTTGGTTATACATGAAGTCATCTTGCTTAGAAGAATGTAGGGTCACTATTTAACTCATCGTTTATTTTCACAGTACTTCTGGGAAGGTGGTTTTAAAGGTCATAATTTCTTCATATTTATAACATATACCAATGAAAATAGTGATGTAACTTGCATGTTCTTATTAGATTTAACTTGTTCAATTACATGTTCATATACAGTATGTTGACATAAAAAGAGCATACAGATAGATACAATGTGACTTTTTTGGGGAGATCTGTGTGACTAAATAAAAACTAGAATAGAGTCAGTTTTGGGGGTTAATAAAAATATCTGGAATTTTTATCAAAAGTATTTGGTTTATCTAAGTAGTTATTTTAATTTATATATAGAGAGACAGCTGGTCTCATAAGCACTTTCTAAATTAATTTAATCCAAGGTGTGTCTACACAATTCCGTATGTTGGGTAAAAAGTAAAAATTCTGTTTCTATTTTATTTTTTGTCTACAGAATGCCAAATACTCAGACTGGTCATTTGACTAAATCAACTGCATTGACTAATTGCTTTGGCATCGTGTAATTGTCTAGGTTGGCCCAAGCAGACGCAGTGGCTTTCCTTGTAAAAAATGCCTCCTCTTGTAGGAGTGTCCCAGTACGAGAAGCAGACCCAATACAGCATTACTTCTCACCCCAAAGAGGGTGGCCCTGAGGGTCAGGGTTGAGGTCACTGGCAAACACACTGTGGAAAACACAAATGCTGTGTTGCTTTTGCCCTTGTGAATAAGCAGCTTGGTGTTTGTTTAATGATACAAGCTCATCCTGTTTTTCAGCTGCACCTTGGATAGTATTGATCTATTTGGGAGAATGTCTGCTCTGAATCGGCAGAGATCAGTCATTAGGACTCTTGTTGGCCTGGGTTATCTTCCGGCCAATTCAAGGAAATGAGACATAGGTCAATATTGGTTCCATATGGGCCTCCTGTGGGCATCAGCAAGAGATCCATCTCATTTCTGTGTTATGAAATGGTATCACACCTGTTCAATGCCATCACAGAAAAACAGCTGCTATTTTTTTTTTTTTTTACTGTTTTATCTCCTGTAAATGTTAAATATTGGGTTTGTGGAGTCTAAATGTCATGGGGACATTTTAAAATAAAAATGCCTTCTTTCATTTTGTTGTATGCCTCTAAGTTTGACTTCTTATTTTTTCCCTTTCTGCTCTGCCAAAAAAGTAAATGTAAATTATGAGAAACACAATAGGACCACTTTGTAACTGACTTTCTGGGCAGCACACAAAAAGACTGCTGTTCTCTGATTGTTTTTTTGTCAGCTTCAAAAGCTGTCTTCCTTCTGAAGTTTATAAATTTAAAATATTAGAGTTTAGCAAATGATTCAATCTAGCTCCAAAGATAGCTATTTGAAATCATATGAAATTGTTGTTGGAGACCAGAACTGACCTGGTTAAATTTCAGTCTCTAAAAAGAGAATATGAAGGGAGTGGGATGAAGTTATGTATGGAAAATTTGAAAATCATGAACTGAGTAGCTTTTACTTTTTGCCTTAAAATTAGATGTTCAAGTTTTTTGAAGTTAGGTGTTTTGCAAAATGAGTATTAAGATTTCACATGCAAATAAACAATCTTGTAGAATTTAAGCACTTGATAAATAGCCTGAAATGATTTTAAAATCAGATTTTGTTCTTCTAGGTACAAAAACAGCTACTTAATGCGTCATGGTCTCTGGATTGTGCAACTTCATGGGCTAGAATGAGGATTTGAGGTGGTGTGGGGGGTAATAGTTCTGTATTGGCTGAATTGTTGCAGAACTAAAAAGTTAAGAAATGTGAGTACATAAAAGCAATGTTTATCCAAGATGTCCAAGCCAATTGAGTTTTTTAAAAAGTCATTAGAATGTATGTTTTTTATATAATACTGAGAAAACAATTGATTACCTAAACTTTTCTGTTTTCAGTGTTGTTTTGATGTTATGTAGAGCTAGTCAATCACAGACAACCCTTTCTTCCTGATACTACTTGTTCCTGTATACATAACATTTTTTTAAAAAGAATTTTATTATTTTTCTTAAGTAATCTCTACACCCAACATGGGGCTTAAACTCATAAACCTGAGATCAAAAGTTGCAAGTTCTATTAACTTAGCGTTAGGCATGCATGGCTCTGTATAACATTTTCATTGTCTTATTTTCCTCTCCAATTTCAGAAATATTTTGGGTTTCCAGCAGTCATCTAAGATATATGGTATATAGTCACTTAAACTAGCTGTATCAGCATATTAAAATTTAATGTAATTAAGTCATTAAAATAAACCTTAAAGAAAAGTAAAGAATTAAAATTATACCTCAGGATAGAAATCATATATTGGATTAATAGAAACTTTTAAATAGCTAACTGTATTTTAAGTCACTTTGACAATACAAATGATTCATATATTTAGATGTGACCGAAAATATCAGTGCATGATGTTTAGCACTTTTAACCCTGATTCCGTTTACACCTTCTACTGCATGGAAAATGTGAGGAGAGCAAATCAGTATTTGGTATTTTCTTTTCCTACTTTATGATTGAAACATCAAAGTCAGAGCCACTTCCCTGGATTATTCATTGGCTGAAGGTGAGTTGGCATGCTGGAGTTACCTTTGTATATCTTGGTTTCTGTTACCTCATTTTTAGAGAGGCAGTGGTTTGCACATTTAATAATAAGCTCTTTTCTAAGTGCTTGCTTATTCAATATTGCAGTCAGTAGTTGATATGATTGCTCTTTAGTCATCCATGTTGTCATCTGTACTTATTTTTTATTTGACATGAATTCTGTCTCATTTCTGATGTCTAATTTGCCCCACAAGTAAAATATTATGTTTGTGATGGGTCCAGAGTTCATAAGGCAGTTGTATACGACTTTCAACATCCTGCTGCACCGTTATATAAATTTTTATTTAGTCTTTCCTCAAAGGGGAATTAATTCCAAATCTATTTTGCATTTTGCCTTTGCATCTTTGTCAAAAATCAAATGACCTCATATCTGTGGATCTATTTCTGGGTTCTTTATTCTGTTCCATTGATCTATTTGTTAATCTCATGCCACTATCATATTATTTTGATTATTGTGACTTCATGGTAAGTAATGAGGTCAGGTAGTGTAATTCCTCCAAGTTTGTTCCTTTTCAAGATTGCTCTGGATATTCTAGTTACATTTTCATATATATCTTAGAATCTGCTTTGATTTTACAAAATTGTTGAATTTTGTTGAATTCCACAAAAAGAGCTTCATTGGATTATGGCTGGGATATGTTCATTTTGGGAGAATTGAAATTTAACAATATTGAGTCTTCAAAACCATGAACATAGTATATCTTTCCATTTATTTTCTTTTTTTCATTTCTTTTATTTCTCTCAACTATGATTTGTAGACCTATTTTGTATTTTGGCTATCACTGAAAAACATGCTAAAGAGCAATAAATGCAATTTTCAGCTCCTTATATCAAAATAATTCAATGAGTTGTAAAGATTTTCTGGTGCAGGCTTATGCTTGTCTTCATACATCCTAAGGCTGATCTTTAGTCAGTCAAAAGAATGTATTGAGTGCGGTTTCCAGGAGTGGTGTGCTACCTCATTAAAATCTGTTGCATGCATTCTTTTATTGTTTCTCTTAGATTATCGTCACTTCCTTATATGAGTAACTTCTGTCATGATGAGATTTACACTCAGTGAGTGTTTAAAATGATTATCTAATGGTTAGTGTTTTGTTGAATATTATTTCATCATTTTTATGTGAATAGTCTCCTATTCAAAACTCAAAGCATCATTATGCTTAAATTTTAAGCAGTGGAAACATGCAGTCCCCATTGTGCCAACATTTGGGTAGCAGTTACTTTCTGCCTTTATTCTGTACTGAAGAATTATGGCATTTTTTCAATTGTGATTGCTCTCCCTGATTCATTCATCCTTCCCATAGTTTCCTTTCCTTTTATATCTCATTTTCCATTCACCAGGAAGAGTAGTACTATAACCTAAAATTGTCCTTTTGCAGCATGTATTGGCTTATTTTTTTCATGTAAATGTTACATTCAAAAGTAAACTATACTTTGTATTGTTTATCCAACCGTACTATTAAATATTTAACAATGAGTTGAGGTCAAATGGTGATGACACAACATGTGGAAATACAGGACAGATGATGCATTAAGTGTTGAAATAAATTATTTCAACACGTGGTGAGACTTGCTATTTTTTAGATTAGAATAGGAATATATATATTATGAAGATTTCTAGTAGAGTAATGACTTAGATTTGCCAATGTGTGTTTAATCTCCCACAAATAGCCACTCTTTAGCAATATAAAATTGTTGGTGTATAAAGGAGACTCATTTATTTGGTTCTCCAATATATTAGATAAATGATTCTTCTGAACTGGTCTCAGTGCATTTTCCTTGCAAATAACGATATGAAAATCATCAACAGGAACCATGTGTTAATAGCTCACATGCTGGGCAGATGGAAACACAGTGTAGAAGAACCATTTAGTTGAGATCATTTTGGCCTCAAGACTTCTAATCTTTGCTTTAGCAGAAAACATTGCTTTGGCCAGCCAGATGACACAACCATCACACTGTCAACATTTTCATTTTTGCCAGAGCACCAGATTTCCTGAAGAAATGTTTAGGCAGTGATTCCTAACTTTTTCTTATTCACAGTCCTTCTGAGAAGCTATTGAAAGATATGAACCATTTCTCCAGAACAGTGTACAGACACAAACACATATATACCCACACAAAATTTTGCATTCATTTTTAAGGAGGCCATAAACATTAGAATTCCATGCATAGATCCTCTAGGGTTCCATGAACCTCAGATCACAACCCTTGATTTTGAAAGATCCCACTGCTAAATGGGCTGATTACTCTGCCAGTACATCCTCATCAGTCTACTTGCTTTTCAAGAACCCTTCAGGCCTCAGTGAGCGTGTCCTCCCTGGAATAATTCCACATAGTAGAGTGTCTTACAAAATTAACCAATGTCATCATTACAGTAACTATCTTGAGAGAGTTCAAAACAGACACACATACCCCAATATGTATCTATCTATGATTTTGTTCTTTAATAATAATGTATTGAGTACCTATTCCATGTCAGGCACTTGCAATATACTACCTCAATTTTCTTAACTATCTTTTCAGATAGTTATTCTTTTTTTCAACACTGTGTTATGAGATTCATTCATACTGCTGCATGTAGGAGTTTATACTTTTTCATTAAATGACTATATCATCATTTATTCATTCTAGAAGTTCATTTGAGTCAATTCCAGTTTTGACTAGTATGATAATGTTGACATAAATACTCCTTTTTTAAAGGTTTAAAGATTTACTATTATTTAAAGATTTATTCGAGAGGGAGAGAATGAGAGAGAGAGAGAGAAAACACAAGAGGAGGAAGGTCAGAGGGAGAAGCAGACTCCCTGCTGAGCTGGGAGCCCGATGCGGGACTCGATCCCAGGACTCCAGGATCATGACCTGAGCAGAAAGCAGACACTTAACAACTTTAACAACCGAGCCACCCAGGCACCCAACATAAATATTCTTGTACTATATTTTGGTGAACATATAAACACTGAGGGTGTACTGTTAAGCCTATGCCTAGGAGTGGATTGCTGAGTTAGAGGTTCATCCATGTTATTGTGGGCCAGTAGTTTATTCCTTTTTATTGATGATCAGTATTCAATTTTTAATGAGTATACTGCAATTTGTTTCTTTTTCTTTCCTTTTTTTAAAAGATTTTATTTATTTATTTGACAGAGAGAAAGAGATCACAAGTAGGCAGAGAGGCAGGCAGAGGAAGAGGGGGAAGCAGGCTCCCTGCTGAGCAGGGAGCCCGATGTGGGGCTCAGTCCCAGGGCCCTGAGATCATGAGCTGAGCCGAAGGCAGAGGCTTAACCCACGAGCCACCCAGGCGCCCCTCAATTTGTTTATTTTTCAACTGTTGATGGATGTTTGAGTCATTCCCAGTTTGGCACTATTGCAAATAAAACTGTGTGAATATTCATCTTTTTGTGAATATATATTTTCATTTCTCTTGGGTGTCTATGGAATATCTAGGAGTAGAATTGCTTGACTGTACTATTAATAAGCATGTATCTAATTTTGTATGAAACTGTCAAGTGTTTTCCAAAGTAGTTATACCGTTTTATATTATCAGCAAAGTAGGAAGATTTTAGTAGCTGCTCATCCTCACCAATCTCACCTTCCCAGTTTTAAACATTGGAATGAGTATGAAATGATATATTATTGTGGTTTTAATATGAATTTCCCTAAGTGACTAGTTATGTTGAATACATTTTTATGTGTTTATCAGCTACTGACATAGGTTCTTTTGTGAAATATCTGCTCCAGTGTTTTGTCCATATATTTTATATCAGATAGATATTATTAACACCATTTCCTTGATCCCTCTGCAAAACACAGAACAAGGCTGAGTCAGGAAAACTTTATAACCCAGCATTTAGGAAGGGATTGTACTTTAGGATTTCTAAGGAGTAATGAGCCAAAGAAACAGCAGTGTAATTACTATTATATTCTAAACAACTTACTATACTTTTACAGATAATTTTTTCTACTTAGGTTACTGATAAAATCTGTATTTGAAGCACACAAAATATGCTAGCAAAAGTAGCCCATAGTCTTTCTTTGGCTTTGTTTCCAATATAATTTCAACACATAGGGTGCCTGGGTGGCTCAGTTGGTTAAGTGTTTGCCTTTGGCTCAGGTTATGATCTCAGGGTCCTGGGATTGAGCCTCATATCAGGCTCTCTGCTTAGCAGGGAGTCTGCTGCCCTCTCTGCCTCTGTGCTCTCTCTTTCTCTTTTTCTCTCTCAAATAAATAAATAAATACAATCTTTAAAAAAATAATTTCAACACATATTTATTTATTAAAAAATATTTTATTTATTTATTTGAGAAAGTGCAGGAGTAGGAGCAGGAGTATGAGCAGTATGAGCGGCAAAAGGAGAGGGAGAGGCAGACTCCAGGCTGAGCAGAGAACGTTCTGTGGGGCCTGATCCCAGGACCCCAAGCTCGTAACTCAAGCCAAAGGTATATGCCTAACAGACTGAGCCACCCAAGATGGCTTGGGTGTTGAGGGCAACACATATTTGTTAAATATCTATTATATTCTCCAGACCCTGTGATGGGGATAGAGGAGCAAACAAGATAAATCTTTCTTGGCATTTTTGGGATAACAGAGAAGGCAGATACTAAATCAGTATGTTCAATAACTTGTGATGAAGATGGCCAGGGGCTGATCTTCCTGATGAAATGACATTTAGCGGAGACCTTACCTTTGAGGAAGGGTTGGTTAGGAGAAGGTGGTGTTTGAGGGAGATGGTGGAATTATGTTTGTGAAGTTCAGAAGGCAAGAGAGGAATCATTTGAGGAACCAAAAGAAGTTTGGTATTTACTTTGAGAGGAAGAGTGGAAACTGAGGAGATAGAAGAAGTCGATGATGCAGATTACATATGTTCTTATAAAAACCTTGGGTTTATTGGTTTTCCAAAAGAAATCTATGGGAATATTTTAAGTAGGGAGTGGCATGAGCCATTTTTTCACTTAGAAATGCTCTCTCTACCTGAACTGTAGAGATGGATTTGGAAGGCACTAGCCCTGGCAAAAGGCCACCTTTTAGAATGCCATTCCAATAGCAGAACTCTATCAGAGGGTGAAACAAGGATAGATTCATGAGACGTTTAAAGGTAGAATTAATAGGTTCTATTGATTGACTAAATGTGGGGGACAAAAGAATGGGGGACAAAAGAAAAGGAGACATGGATTACTCTTGGGTTTCCAGTATGAATAAATGAGTGGGTGGTGATATCATTTCTTCAGATAGACAATAGTGGAGGAGGGGCAGGTTTCTGTTTGCTACTGTATTTAAGGAGCATATGGGCTCCTTTGTATGCTCTAAATTGCTAGTTTTATCTTTATGGATAAATCTGTTATGGGTAACACCGGTTAGTTTTCTTTTCTCATCCTGAAAACAGCCAGATCTACCTAGATATGAGTAATTACAACCAAGAATACTTTGGGATGAACTAACCAAAAAAATGAGTGAGAATGGGTGGTTGTTTCATAAACAAAGACCCAAGAATATACATGTTCCCCTTTGTACTTTTGAGCACTAACTTTAAAGGGTAGCAGCAATTCAAGATATAAAACTTACACAAGTTAGGATGAAAGGGGACCAAGCACTCTTTTAAGGTATACAACGGTGTGGGAATCATTTTCCTGTGTAAAGTGAACTCAGTCTCCAGTAGATTGTCATTTAGGATTCAGTGCCTGGAGTGGAGATGGAAAGAGTGAAAGATGAGAAATCTAACTCCAGCTATCTCTGACATTTATTCATACATTAAACAATATTTGTCTTGTGTACAGAATTAATCGAATATAACTGGGTACCAATTGTTAGCAAAATCACTAGATGGATGATTGATGGGGAACTGACATTTATATGATGCCAAAGAAACCAAATAACTTCCTAATTTAAGAGGGGAAACCACAACAAAATGGAGGGATCAGTCCATCTTTACCCAAATTCACTGGTCAATCTTTGTATCACCAGGGTAGGGCAACCAGGTGTAAGTGTGTCCTGATGTAATGGAACTCAAAGAAATAACATCACCCATGATGAATTATAGCTAAAAATATGTAAGTTGAATGTAGTCAAGATGTTGGTTCTAATTTCTCATTTGTGGGATATTCAGGAGATAGAAGAACTATACCTCAGGGAAACGATCAAATTCAGAAAGTGGGTCATTCTACAGAACAACTAACCTGATCTCATCAATAATGGAGACCTATGGATAAATACTTCCCCTCCCCACCAGATAGATGGTCCTGAGAAAAAATTTCAGGTTATTCTGTGGGGTTAAGCAACTAGTCACTGTAAAGGTGACAATGTCAGCTTGATAATACATACAATTTAGTGGCTTGTAGTATATTTTTGCACAAAATTGTAGTATATGTTAGCACAAAATTTTGCAAACATCACCATCATTTAATTCCCAAATGTTTTTATTATTTTAAAAAGAAACCCTGTACCCATTTTCAGTTACTCTTATTCCTCTTTTCCCCTAGCTCTTGGCAACAAGTATTCTACTTACTGTCTATATGGATTTGCCTATTCTAGACATTTCATGTAGATGGAATCATATAATATATAGCCTTTCGTATCTGGATTCCTTTACTTAGCATAATGTTTTCAATGTTCATCCATTAAACATTGGAGCCTGTACAGGTACTCCACTCCTTTTTTTCTGGCTGAATGATGTGTCACTGTATGGATATGCCGTATTTTGCTTATCTATTCATCAATTGATAGATATTTGGGTTGTTTCTTCTTTTTAGCTGTTATAAGTAATACTGCTATGGACATACTCATACAAGTTTTTGTGTGACATATACTTTCATTTATCTTGAGTTTTTATATCTTGGAGTGGAATTACCAGATCATATGATAACATTATGCTTAACTTTTTGAGATGCTACCAAGTTGTTTTCCAAGCAGTACTTTGGAAACTGTTCATACCATTTTATATTCTACCAGCAATGTGTAAATGTTCCAATTTCTCCACATTTTCCCCAAAACTTGTTATTAACTATCTTTTTGATTATAACCATTTTAATAAGTATGAAGTGATATTTAGTTTTTTTCCCCCCAAATAATAAGTTCTATTTGAAATTAAAGTCATATAAAGACACTTTGTAATGAGGAAACAAATGACAGCAACCTATAAATTTCAGAGTAAAACAATTTAAATGCACAACAGTGAACTTTGGTATTGGTGGATATAGTTGAGGAAAGTAGCTTACAGAACTTGCAGAACAGCATAAATAATCCATTTCAGGAAGAAATGCATTTTTCAGGTAGAGTGAAAATCTGTACTATTACAAGAAGGCAGCTCCCTATCAATACTGAAAGGTCCAAGTCTTGCAACTAAAGAACTGGAGGAATGAGTGGGTGGGGTAGGAGGGGGAGACTTCCGAGGTTGAAGGTCATTTAGTTTTGTGTCTTGGGCATAATTTCTTGTGTCCTGCTGGAAAGCCTCTTGGTAGCTTTGATTTACATTTTCTAATTTAGTTTTAACATTACATTACCTTAGTTTGTTATTTTGTAATTTTAACTTAATATTTTATAATTTTCATGGTGCCATGAAAATCTCAATTCCTTATATGATTAGTAAATCACTTCCATTCCTTTTCCTAGTTTCAAAATCTTTTTTATGCTACAAAAGATGTTAAAACCTTTTTAAAAAAGTGTTTTCTTTTAGAATTTGTTCTTAGATTTTGGCCTTCTTTGTGGAGAGGAAGTTCTTTTTACCAGACTAGATTTAGAAAGAGAAGGCAGAATTTACTGAAGCAGAAACATAGGAGAAGAGTAATGGTATATCTTGGTAGTATTAAGCAAAACACAAAACCTTTTTTTCCTTGAGTACAAAGAAATATGTTTTACTGCAGAATATGTGGAAATATAGTAAAGGAGAAAATTGAAATCATGTGTTTCCTTACCACCCAGAGATAGTGATTATTAATGCTTTGGTGTATGTCCATCCAGAGTTTTTCCAAGTATAAGAGCAGTAATTCAGAGGATCACCAATACCAGTCCAATTAGGCAAGCAGAACGTGGCCAACAAAGACCTAGGTATTCTGGAAATGCTTCTGATTTCTCAAGATTCCTGCCAACATGCAAGGAGGGTCTAGCTCTAGGAAGGAAGGCTGATAGGAAGTATACAGGATTCAGGGGAGGTTCTCAGCCTGCAGATTGAGTTTTGAGCAGGGTTCCACTTCTGTTTAGCAGTGAAGAAGATGTAGAGGACAGGATGGAGGGCTCCTGGGTTCAAGGAAAGTGGTCTATTGCCAAGCTCTATAAGAATAGTAGGGTTATGACTTCTATTTGCATCTTTTTCCTGATAGGGCTATCTCAGGAAAGTAGATAGACTTGACCTCTACAGATGGAGCTCCTCAGGGGTTCCAAACCTGGGTTCTGAGGAAGAGAAAGAGAGACAACCAAAACAAGGACTAACATTGTGTGGGTTGAAAATGAGTCTTATTTGTAATTATATTATATATTTTCTGGAAAAAAAAACTTTAAAAATATATTTTAACATGGTGACTTTCTTTTCCCTCTCAAGCTACTAGTGGGCTTAGTTGAATGTATAAAGGAGTACCAGAGAGATATGCTCACAGAGTATGTTAATGACTATTTTTATTTTGTTTTTTTTTTATTTTTTCGAAGATTGTATTTATTTGAGAGAGAGATACACAGTGAGAGAGGGTACACAAGCAGGGGGAGTGAGAGGGAGAAGCAGGCTTCCTGCCAAGCAGGGAGCCCAATACCGGGCTCCATCTAACGACTGAGCCACCCAGGTGCTCCTAATGACTATTTTTAATGATAGAAGCAGAACATTGCACTGCGTTATGGGAAGCAATTAGAGATATTTGAGGAATGTGTGTTCTTGTTGCCCTTGCAATAGCTAAACAGCTTTTAGCTTTCAGCCAAAGTGTTTCTCCTCCCAGAAAGTTCTAATAAAATGCAAACTATACATCAGCAGAGAGCCTGGTCCAGTCGTGGGTGTTCAATAAATATTAAACACCAACAACAATTGTTGAAGTTTCCTATGTTATGTCTGCTCCAGAAAGGACTTCTTTAGCAGAGCTATGGCTTAAGGATAGCCTGGAGCTGCAAGAAAGAGACACATAGAAACTTTGCCCACAGCCCAATCCCACACATCAGTGTGTCAGAACAAAAGATCAGTATATAGCAGTAACCTCTTACTGCAGTCCTCTGGGCACACTGAGCTGCCTTTTCTTGCTATTGGCCTTTTATGAATAAGGAGTTGAATCAGCCTGTGATAAGGCAACTGAGAAGTGCTGGCATTTTGAAAGGGATAACCTGTGAATATGGTCTTGGGTTTTACTTACATATTTACATCTCCCCAGGTCTAACTGCAACTTGAGAAGAAGCTGGAAATGAGGAGATAAGTATTCTTTGGCCCAAATGAAGGGCAGAAGTCAGTCTCCCCTCTGATCTGCAGTCTGGATCTCATATCTGCAAGTTGAATCTCTATTGCATGTGGGACAAGTGCAGATTGTGCAACAGAGGGCCCCTGTGTGCATCTGACGGGAGAAGTTTGTTCTGAGTGTCATAGTGTTGTTTTCATCTTGATAGGATAGCACAGTCTGGGCAAAATGGTTGGGGGAGGGTGCTAGGGAAAGGAGAAATGCTCAGGTAGCTGAACAATGAAAGCTTACATGCTACATGGACAGAAATTAAAGGGAGCACACAGATGGCTCAGTGAAACCACTGGTTAGCTGAGGCAACTGAGAAGGTGGAGTGGAGGATTCAGGAAAAATAACATTTGTGAAGGCTGAAAATAATCAAGGGGATCAGAAACGTACACTGGAAAAGTGATGAGAAATAGTTATATGTCCATTAACCATAGCACCATCACCATCGATCCTCTTTAGTCTATGATGAAAATTCAAAACTCAAGAGAGACCTGTCTTGGCTTGTGTTTATACTTCATGTTGACATATTTATGTTTGTCCTCAATATTAGAAGATGCTACCGCTGATGGCATTACTCTTTGTCTGTGAATGGGGCTCAAAACTGCTCCATCAATGACACACAGTCCCATCTTGCCTTAGTACACGTGTAGATAGTCTATCACCATTGGTGACTTTCCCTCTTCACCTCTGGGGCTGCGTGAAATCTCAGTTAACAAAAGCTCCTCTACATTTCAGGTATGCAGCATCATCCATCTGTTGCCTGTTAAGGTTCCCAGGAGTCAGAGGGTATTCTGTACCACTAACTCTTGAGCTTCTACACCTTCTTCCCACTTCTCTTTTGTTGACCCTGCTTCTAATCAAGCTTCTTTGGCTTATGGTGGGTTCAGCTGCTGTGGTTTAATGCGTATGTCCAGGGGCAGTGATTCAATGAGAACAGCTTAGAGCCCGATGGAGTGACTACATTTTGGATCTTTGTTTTTGGCACCCATGTGTTTCCACCAATGTTAATTACAGTCTATAGGTGAGGGCTGCAGGAATTGCAGGGGGAAACAACTGAGAGTCCAAGTTATTGTCATTCTTCCTCCTTTTGACAGATGCTTTCAGTGCACAGTTTTACTTTAGTTGACTGCTTGGTGCCATGTCTTGGTTCTTTTGAGGTGATGTCCACAGAAAGCAACAGTTTTTTTGAAGGGGTCTTTTTTTTTTTTTTTTTTAAGACTAACCATGCATCTCTGAACAAGTTGCCTAGGAGGTGGTATTTGCATTAGTTTTCCCTGTGGATCTCTGGAAGTTTCCTCTGTGAAGATGGCAACAACACCTCAGGCTTTGGATTATGATTTTGCACCATTTAGGACAAAATTCCATGGAATTGAATGTATTTTCTTACATGTTGGGTTTAGAAGTACAGTCACTGAATATATAGAAGTTCCTGAATGCACCAATGTTGTATGATACTGCCTTCTGTGCTGGCTTGATATTTAAAAGGATGCTGGGCACAGTCTGATTCTGGCTTTTAGAAGCATGGTTTTGTCTAGCACACTGCACAAATAGATGTACCCAAATTCAACTGGTGGTGGAGAGCAGATTTCATAGCTGGTATAAAGTCTGCCACCAAATCTAACATGCTGGCTTCATTATTATTTTAGGAGTTTAGGGAAATTTTCTTGTCAAGATACCTACTTGTTAAGAATCTGGTAGAAGAATATCCGAGTTAGGCTAACAAAATACATTGAACCAATAGTATCAAAGATGTGGAAATAAAGTAGGTCAGGATTAAGTTTAAGAATTAAGTTCTGTGCTTTTTGATGGTAATGTCTGATATTACAAAACTTAGTCCTCCTGCTTCACTGAGGAAAAGAGCATGTCTGTAAGACAGGTGTGACATTTGGACACTTCTTTTCTTTTTTAAAAGATTTTATTTATTTATTTGAGAGAGAGAGAGAGAGAGAGAGAGAGAGAGAGAGAGAGAGAGCACACAAGCAGCGGGGAGCGGAGGGGCAGAAGGAGAGGAAGAAGCAGACTCACTGCTGAGTAGGGAGCCTGACATGGGACTTGATCCTTGGACTCTGAGATCATGACTGGAGCCAAAGGCAGACACTTAACCAACTGAGGCACTCAGCACCCTTAAACAATTGTTTTCTTTACCATTTTCCATATTCTGTTTTTACCGAAACTGTTTTTTTCCATAGAGGTTTATATGGCTTGGTCAAAATAAAAATAAAAGAGATAAAGTATAGATATAGGAAGATTTCTATTACTTATTAAGTAGAATGGTATGATATGGGTATAAAATTAGAAAAAGTATATATTGAATAAATATGAAATATCTAGTATATTTAAATGAGCTGTTTTATATGTTATTCAATAAATTGCAATATTAGGGGATTAAAGATGGATTTGCCTTCCTACTTTAGGTATTATTTGAATTTTTGTAATCAATATATTAATTTTGTAAAGAAAAAATACATATGTTTATCAATTATCTTTAGCTATCTTTCAGGAGACTCTTAACCCTCTATAAAGTAAAGTAACTTTTTTTATGGATGTTCAGGTGCCTAAGGATAAAAGATATTTGGGGCGCCTGGGTGGCTCAGTCATTAGGCGTCTGCCTTCAGCTCAAGTCATGATCCTAGGGTCCTGGGATGGAGCCTGGCATCGGGCTCTCTGCTCAGTGGGAAGCCTGCTTCTCCCTCTCCCACCTGCTCTGGTTGTGTTCCTACTCTGGCTGTTTCTCTTTCTGTCAAATAAATAAATAAAACCTTTAAAATAAAAAAGGATAAAAGATATTTTCAGTCAGGCTCTTATTCAGATGAGAGAACCCTGAGTATGGGGTTTACCAATCCTCAGAGATATAATTGAAGAGAATAAACACTAAGAGTTAAAGTTTTTAAATAAAAAATGCAGGTTGCCCCTGGTCATAAATATGTAGCTATTCATTTTATTATATACAGCTAGTGTGACTGATGCCTTTGACCTACAAGGAGACAAAAGAAGAGATAGATGTGATCTCACTCCTTAAGGATTATCTAATTAAGGTAGAGAGTACAGACCTGAAGAGCAATCCACTAATCCCAAAGCAACCTAAAGGGAAGTGCATAACAATGTGGTGAACATGGTACATACATAATTTAAAAGAATTCAAGGTAGGAAAACACTCAGCTTAGTTACTCATGGCTATTGTTTCCAAGAAAGGATCATTTGAAATGAAGAAATCTAATTCAAAAAATAAATATTAAGATGCATAAGTCATACTTAGTGTTCCCCAGAAGACTGTAATTTTTATAATCTTTAGAGATAAAGTGCTATGGGATGGAGAAATGAGTAATTAATTTTTCTGAAGACATCGACGTGTTATAACATATGGAAAAGACCTTAAAAGATGGGAATTACTTTATTACAAGAAGAATGGCTAGATGAATATGCCAGGCAAAGGCACAATAAGTAGCATAATGTATGACGAGTTTAGGATTCTGGGGCAGGTTGTTGATTGGCGTTTGGGAAGATTAAATGGTGCAGGTTCTAGAATGATATATTAAGACATTTAGACTCCATAACGTAAGGTCATTGAAGGCCATAAAACACGACTAGGTCTGTAACGGTTACTATGAAACACACACACAAAATTGTAATTCAAGGAATTAAAACAATAGTCCGGGCCCGCGCAGGCGCAGACCCGCTCCGGGGTACAGGATGCGCGCGCAGCTCTTTGGCTCCAGCGGAAGTTCCCACAGGGTTACTGAGAAAGACGCCAGCTGCTTGAGAGCGAGTTCCGAGCGGAAGTCGGAGGGCCAGACCTTGACCCGGTCCAGAGCGAACACCATCTGTCTAGACTGGCAAAATGTCGAAGCAGCATTCAAATTCCGCCCTCACTGCGGGAAACCTTTGCCTTCAGAGGATAGTGAGGGATCCCAGACCTTTGGCACACCACTTGTCATCCTTAGAGGCTCCAAAAGAGAGCTTAATGCCATTTCTGAACTCTCTTTCAAGTAAGTGAAATGCGCCAATGTTGTCACTGCTCTTCTATCTTCTCAGACAGTTCTGAGTCTGAAGATACCTTGAGTCCCTGTGAGACACTCAGAGAGTCTTTGGGAGCCGACTCTTAACCCCAGAACAGCAGGGGTTGTTAACTCTTAACCCCAGATGAGCAGGCAAAGCCCTCAGACACAGAAGAGGAGCCTGGCGACCTCCTGGCTTGAGACTTTGCCCACAGAGGTGGTGCTGATGCAGAAGCATGGACAGCACTGGAAGTTGGGATCCCTCCAGACCAGGTGACTAAGGCATAGTCTATGAGGGTACACTCCGTTTGCAGGTGGGCAGGTGCTTGGGCTGGGTCCTGCCGTCTCCCAGCTAGGGCAAGGGGAGGGGAAATTCCTTTTTGAAAGTGGGAATGGAAGGCACATACCCGCTGCAGATCTGCTTCTGGACAGCTTTCTCTTAGACCCTAACAGCAAATCTATCCAACCATAGGGGTAATGAAGATACAATTTGTATAGCATAAAATTCACCATTTTATTTTTATTTTTTTATTTTTAAAAATTCACCATTTTAAAGTGTACAATTCAGTAGGTGTTAGTATATTCATAATATTGTGTAACCATCACCACTGTCTAATTCCAGAACATTTCTACTACCCTACAAGGAAACCCTGTAACTTTTAGCAGTCACGTCCTAGTCTTCCTTTTCTCCAGCCCCTGGCAACCACTAATCTAATTTCTGTTTCTATGGATTTGCCTATTCTGGACATTTTGTATAAATGGAATCATACAATTAAAAAAAGCAAAGTAAAACAAAAAACAGGAAAAAAAACCCCCACTTGAGAAAGAAAGCCTGTGAAATAAGCTCATAGCTTCTCAAGCAGGTGCTGTTGACGTTTGAGGCATGCCTATTTAATCACACCAAAGATGATTCTGACCAAAAGACATTAAAATGTATATAGTTTTTGCACCCTAAACCCTTTCCTGTATGATGCTGAAACAGTAAATTTGAAAAATAATAGTTTAAATAATAGTTTTTTTTATAGTCATAGCTTTTGGCTAAAGGTTGTACAAAAAAGAAAACCTCCAAAGCAATATAAAAAACAAAACAAAAGGCACGAGGCACAAGAAGATCACCATGTTACTTCAAAGCTCTTGTTGGCTTCTAACTACTATTACTATTACTACTATCAATTGCTGCTTACCTTTTATTGAGTTCTTGCTATGGGCCATATATATATAGGTATATATATATATACCTATATATAGATCTTTTAAAAATATTTTTTTCTAGAAAGAACTCTCAACATGTTAAGATCTACCTTCTTTTTTTTTTTTCCCAAAGATTTTATTTATTTGACAGAGAGAGATCACAAGTAGGAAGAGAGGCAGGCAGAGAGAGAGGGGGAGGTAGGCTCCCTACTGAGCAGAGAGTCCGATGTGGGGCTTGATTCCAGGACCCTGAGATCATGACCTGAGCCGAAGGCAGAGGCTTTAACCCACTGAGCCACCTTGGCACCCCTCTTTTTTTTTTTTAAAGTAGGTTCCATACCTAGTGTAGAGCCCAACATGGAGCTTGAACTCACAGCCCTGAGATCAAGGCTTAAGCTGAGATCAACAGTTGGGCACTTAACCAACTGAGCCATCCAGGCGCCCCACTGATTTTTGCTTTTTAAATGAACTGTTTATTTTAGAGTAGTTAAGATTTCCAGAAAAGTGAAGATAGTACAGAAAGTTCCATATACCTGACACTTAATTTCCCCTATTATTAACATTTTATATCAGTATGGTAAATTTGTCACAATTAATTAGTCAATATTGATACATTGTTATTAATAAAAGTCCATACTTTATTTGCATTTCCTTAGTTTTCATCTAATTTCTTTTTTCTGTTCTAGAACCCATCCAGGATACCACATTACCTTTAGTCATCACATTTCCTTAGGCTGCTCTTGGCTGTCACAGTTTATGGTAGTGTTCTTTTTTTTTTTTTTTTTTAAAGATTTTTATTTATTTGGCAGAGAGAGACAGAGATCACAGGTAGGCAAAGAGGCAGGCAGAGAGAGAGGGAGAAGCAGGGTCCCCGCCGAGTGGAGAGCCCAATGTGGTGCTCGATCCCAGGACCCTGAGATCATGACCTGAGCCGAAGGCAGAGGCTTTAACCCACTGAGCCACCCAGGCGCCCCTATGGTAGTGTTCTTAATCATCATAATAATTCCATGTGGTTGGACTGTTATTTATTTATTTTTTTACAGATGAGAAGACTGAGGTTAGGGTCGTATGGAAAAGGGAGTCAACCCTGGAAATCTGGGCCAGAGCCCCCACTCTCAACTACTGCACTACTACTTCTCATGTTGGCTACTGGATACAAGGTAAATAAATGTGCAACAACACACCTGGACCAAGATGTATGGCAGTATGTGGTAAGTGCTTTAGAGCCCCCAAATGTAAAGGTTATTTCTGGTTTGTAGGAGTTTAGTGAAATTTGAGAAAGATTTTAACAATGAGATGAAGTTCACGCTAGGCCCTGAGAATTAGGAGGAATAATTGTGTAATACTTGATAGTTCTTTTTAAGTATGTTAGAATGCCTGTCCCAATTCATTTTTATAATGTCTCCAGGGATAGATGAATGGTTTTGTCCTAGAGTAAATGGCTTGAGGATAACAAGTTTTAGGTCATGGTTTGATAAACTTTCAATATCTAAACAAAGTCATAGAATTTCATTTTACTTACAAAAGGACAAAACATTTTAAAGATATGCTTTTTAGGGGTGCCTGGGTGGCCAGTGGGTTAAAGCCTCTGCCTTCGGCTCAGGTCGTGGTCTCAGGGTCCTGGGATCGAGCCCTGCATTGGGCTCTCTGCTCAGCAGGGAGCCTGCTTCCTCCTCTCTCTCTGCCTGCCTCTCTGCCTGCTTGTGATCTTCTCTGTCAAATAAATAAATAAACAAACAAACAAACAAATAAATAAGTCTTAAAAAGAAAGATATGTTTTTTAACATATGAATATTTAGTCTTAGAATTAGTTTGATCACATTCCCCAAATCCTAATCAATTAAAGATGAGGATGAGGTCAATTTTGTTTGATTAATGAATTGTTGATTCTTTTACACCATTCTGGCACCTAGAAAGTATTGAATAAATATTTGTTGAATGAGTGAATGAACCCTGATTCAATTCAGAGAAATGTTAAAGATTTCTTGATAATACAGTTGGCAAGTGGAGGCTAGTCAGGGCTTCCCTTCCCAGATGAAAACACTGTTTGAGAATTCCCAGCATCTCTTAGAACTTGTACATGTTCACATTCTCTGGAATCTCTATGAAGGGGGAACAGAGAAGTTCTAGAGAGTGTTTGCCTTTTGCTTTTCCTACCAGCTTTCCCAACCAGAACCCTAACTCTCTGAATTTGTAAAAATTCATTCTCGGAATGTTCGAGGAACATGTTCTATTAATGTTTATAACTTTTCTAAAAGGTAAGGGGTAAGCCTTAGACTATGAAGATTATATATTTGAAATGAATTCTACTGAGCAATTAGTTTTAAATGACGACTAGTAGCCTTTGTATTAATTAACTGTGTTCACATTGGACAACAATTAAGTGATTCTGATTGGTTTTATAAAGTAAACTTTTAAAAAAAATTTATTTGAGAGAGAGAGAGAGAGAGAGTAAGAGGAGGGTGAGGGGCAGAGGGAGAAGGAGGGTCCCTGCTGAGCAAGGAGCCCGACATCGGGCTCGATCCCTGGACTCCAGGATCATGACTTGAGCTGAAGGCAGATGCTCAACTGACTGAACCACCCAGGAACCCTAAAGTAAACTTTTTAGAAAAATGCATTCTGGTTCAGAGGAGAATGTGATATGTATGTCATATACTTGAGCTTTAGAGGTTTGGGGAAAATAGACAAAATTTCCAAATTTGGTATTAATGACAGGTAGGATTTAAAATAAATCCTTTGGAGTTATGATCCCCTCCTCTCTGCCATCCTTCCCCCAACTAATGGGATATGTTTAATAAAGAAAAACTAACCAATTAGAAGTAGTCCTGGCAGATTGAATCTATCTTTCCATGAGCCTTGGAAAACTGCCCTCTAGTGGAGCTTATTGAAATTTGGGCCTAGAGGTTTCTAATAGAGATTTGTCGTTGGGTCAAGGTTTGGATAAAATTCTGTATCTTTTCTCAGATTTTTCTAAAGCAGTGATGGAAATGGCAGTTTAAAGTAGAAAGAGTAAAGGTCAGATGTGACCCATAGGATATGCATTGAAACATTTTATTATTCTTTTTGGTTATTGACTCATGTTAGTAAGACCTGTATTTTCCATAGGGTTATAAATGGGTAAAAAAGATGTTATAACTAAAAATAAAATTAATAAAATGGAAAAAGGTGTAGTAGACTAATTTTATGAGGAACAGAGGCATGGTCGTTTACTACATGGTGACTGGTTTTGACTGTGATTTTGAGAAAAATGACAACTCCTTTAAATTTAAGCTTAAATTCTGTTTTCTGTATAATTATGTTACCATGTGGATACCTTGGAAATATTCAGACTATTCTGTGGATCTGTCCTGACAATCAAGGCAGAAGTATGTATTGGCACCATGAAAGAGAAGCTCTGAGTGTCAACCTTATGGTCAGGGGAGTAGTTGTCTCTTACAGGGTTTGATTTGAGCCCGTTTGTTTATAAGATGAAGGATGTTGGATGAGAGAGCACCAGAGATGATCTTCTGCCTTTCAAATATTCAGTCTCTAGCCAACATTCCACCATTAGAGATGCATAATTCTGCATACTTCCAGTCAAGAATTCTTTGTCAAAACCTAGGCCATTATCAATGAATAATTATCAACAAACACTCTAATGCAATGTTTTTTCGTTGGTGGACCATCTGCATTAGAATCACCTGGAAGATGTGTTAAAAACACTGACTTAGGAGCCTGGCCCTAGCCTAGTTTGGGCAGAATCTCAGGGTGGGGAGATGAATAAGCCATAGTGATTCTTATACCCAGTGAAGTTCTGGAATCCCTGAAATGATATATTGAAGCCTCCTGAGAGCAAACTTCTTTAGAATACAGGATAGGCACCTGAGACTATGTGGAGATGAAGGAGACAGCAGAGATTGGGTGAATGGGAGATACCAAAGCTGAACTTCAGCCCTTTCATGATTCTGCCCGGAGTCAGTCCCTAGAAGAGTTAATATTATTCTGGTTAGTGACTCTATGACTAATTTCCCTCATCAAGAAAATGAGAGACATTAAAAACTTTTGGAAATGGCAGTGGTAGCCCATTAGGTGCATTGAAAAACAAAGAATTCTCAGAGATAAACTTCTGGAACTTAAGTGAGCATTTACGTGAGCCCCGACGGGTAGAGGCTTTTCATTTGTGCCAGCTCCAGTGACATGTGGTGTAGATCCAGATATGTCCTGTGTCTTGTGATTATAGCCTTTCTTTTGAAAACAGTTGCTGACAATCTGTCACTCCTTTGTTAAGGCTCAGCCCGTTTGAAAATGCGGGGTATCAGCTGCTGTTGCTGTGGGTCCATTTCTGTTTTCCAGCAGGTGGGTGTGTCTGTTTCTTTCCTTTCATCTCCATCCAGGCTTTCTTCTTTCAGGCACTTTCCGGTTTGTCAAGCCAAGTATGCCTGTCATGTTGGAACCCAGCCCTGGGACACTCACCAACTTCTCTTTGTGTTAGTATCTCCCTTGACTATGTTTCCACTCTTCTTTATCTTCCTAAAGCCTACCAGTCCATTGGTATGGTCACTTACATGTCCTATTTTCCTTATTGTGGGTGCTCAAAAACTACCAGTTACCCTTGTAACCTTGCCTCCTCTGTGTTTTCACTTCATTTAGACTTGCCTTGTGCTTTTTTATGGGGTCACCTTGGCTGTTCTCTTCTTCTTCTTCTTCTTCCTATAATTTTCTGTATCAAGTCATACTAAGTGCTGTAACAGCTTTTCTGAACTGAAACTTAAGAGTTTAGTAGAAAGAGAGTGGGTTTCAAACTCAGGTTAGGGTTGGAATTTTCTCTTTGCTACTTATTAATAGCACTGAAAATACTGATTCTGTCATGGAGTTGTAAAAATTGGATTAGATAATAGAGAAATATGCCAAGCACAGCCCCCATAACCATAGATGTTCAATATACTCTTATTGAATTCACAATTCACTATTCAATACAGCTATTATTATTCATATTATTTTTGTATGAAAATGTTCCATGTCACTATAGCCCACAATGCTTTTCTTCCTTTGTATTTGTGTGGAGTTTCTTGGGTTTGGGGTTCCAGGAGAGGTGGGAGACTAAGATATACAGCTCTTACTCATGTGACCCAAGAATAAGGGGACCATGAGCAGGAAGAAGAGCTGTGATATATAAACATGCTTTCCACTGCCTACTCAGGCAGGGGTTTCTCTCAGATCAGGCACCTGGTAACCTTTACCTGCCTGTTGAAGTGGTTCCCTCTTTAAGCACAAGCCATCCCCAAAGGGATTTACTTGCTGGAAGACATATGGTTCCTTCAGTTTCACTTTGTTGAGTTAAAGCTTTGAAGTCCTAATTAGACCAGCTCAGAATGTCCTCGATAAGTCCTACCTGGTGGGGCCACAGAGCCTCTACCATATATAGTATGGGTTTTTGCTATTTCCTGGCCCTGATGCCAACACAATTCTCCAGCTTTCTGATATGCTATTTGTTGCTGCCAATTTCTGCTATTCTGTACAAGAATTTTGTAGATTTAGGAGCCTACAGATAATGATGCCACTGGTTTATTCATCGAGATCCCCAAGAATGAGCTTCTGGTTTAGTCTACTCTTCCTTCCCTTTTCAACTTCCAAACTACAACAGGAATGTAAATACTTATAGCTAGGAATCTCTGATTGGTGTCACTCTACAAGCCACAGCCTCTCACATATGTTCTAAACCAGGGGTTCTCAAAGTGTAACCATTCAGGGGAACTTTTTCCATGGAATTCCGCTATGTCCTACTCTTTTATACTTTCTCTATTAAAGGTTACTAATGAGAATCCCAGTAGCCTTTAAGAGTGCTGGGAAGGAGCACAGGTTGATTAGAACACTTTGATAGAGTGAGAAAAATATTTATTTTTCCAGTTTTGTGAGATATAATTGACATAAAACATTATGTAAGTTTAAAGTGTATAACAGATGATTTGATACCTTTATATCTTGTGAAATGGTTGTCAGGGTAAGGTTAGTTAACACCTCTATCACTTCACATAATTACCTTTGTGTGTGTGTGTGTGTGTGTGTGTGTGTGTGTGTGTATGTACTGAGAGCATTTAAAATTTAGTCTCTTAGCAACTTTTAGGTATGTAATACAGTATTTTTAACCATAGTCTCCATGCTGTACATTCCAGCCCCAGAACTTATTCATCCTATAACTGGAAGTTTGTAAACCCCCCCCCCCCCCGCGCTTTTTAAAAGATTTTATTTATTTGACAGAGAGCTAGAGAGCACAAGTAGGCGGAGTGGCAGGCAGAGGGAGAGGGAGAAGCAGGCTCTCCACTGAGTAGGGAACCCGATGCGGGGCTCGATCCCAGGACCCTGGGATCATGACCTAAGCCGAAGGCAGCCGCTTAATCGACTGAGCCACCCAGGCACCCCAAGTTTGTTCCCTTTGGTGAACATCTCCCTATTTCCCCACTCCCATCTCCTGATAACCACCATTCTACTCTCTGTTTCTATGACTTTGGCTTTTTAAAAATTCCACATGTAAGTGATATACAGTATTTTTCTTTCTCTGACTTATTTTACTTAGAATAATGCCCTCAGGGTTTATCCATGTTGTTACAAATGGCAAGATATCCTTTTTTTCTTGTGGTTCAGCAATATTCTATTATATATGTATATGTACTGTATTTTCTATATCCATTCATCTGTAGACAAACATTTAGATTGTTTCTGTGTCTTGGCTATTGTAAATAATGCTGCAGTGAACATGGGAGTACAGATGTATCTTCAAGATCCTGATTTCAGGGTGCCTGGGTGGCTCAGTTGGTTAAGTGTCTGCCTTCAGCTTGGGTCATAATCCTGGAGTGCCAGGATTGAGCCCCACATTGGGCTCCCTACCCTGTGAGGAGTCTGCTTCTCCCTAGGTTCCTCACCCCACTTATGCTCTCTCTCAAATAAATAACAATCTTTTTTGAAAAAAGATCCTGATTTCATTTTTTTGGGTTATTGTGGAATCATATGGTAGTTCTATTTTTAACTTTTTGAGGAACTCATACTGTTTTCTGTAGTGGCTATACCAATTTTCATCTTGACCAACAGTGCACAGGATGCCTTTCTCTTGACATCTGTTCAGTATTGTTATCTATGTTTCAGTGGTAGCCATTCTAACAGGTGTGAGGTGACATCTACTTATGGTTTTGATTTGCCTTTCTCTTATGATTAATGATGTTGAGCATTTTTCATGTATTTTTTGGTCGTTTGAATGTTGTCATTGGAAAAATGCCTATTCAGGTCCTGTGCCCATTTTTAAATTGTACTGTTTATTTTTTTGCTATTGAGTTGTGTGAGTTCCTCATATATTTTGGGTATTAACCCCTTATCAGATGGATAGTTTGCAAATATTTTCTCCCATTTCATGGTTACCTTTTCATTTTGTTGATTGTTTCTTTTCTTGTGCAGAAGCTTTTTAGTTTGATATAGTCCCACTTGTTGAAATAAACCCATGCATCCTTTGGAGATAATGCAGGTTTGGTTCCAGACCATCCTAATAAAGTGAATATTGCAGTAAAGTGAGTCAAATGAATTTTTTGGTTTCCCAGTGCATATACAAGTTATGTTTACAGCATACTGTAGTCTATTAAGTGTGCAATGGCATTATGTCTAAAAAATAAATATACCTTAATTAAAAAAATACTTTATTGCTAAAGAATGCTAACCATCATCTGAGTTTTCAAGGAGTCTTAATCTTATTGTTGGTAGAGGGTGTTGCCACTATGTGCATGGCTGCTGACTGATCAGGTTGGTGGTTGCTGAAGGTTGGGATGGCCATGGTAATTGCTTAAAATAAGACAACAAGCAGTTTAACTCATTGATTGACTCTTCCTTTCATGAATGATTTTTTTGTGGTATGTGATGCTGTTCGATAGCATTTCACCTAGAGTAAAACTTCTTTCAAAATTGGAGTCAATCCTCTTAAACCTTGCCACTGATTTATCAACTAAGTTTATGTTCTAAGTCCCTTGTTGTAATTTCAGCAGTTTTCACCAAGAGTAGATTCCATCTCAAGAAACCACTTTTGGGTCACCTGGGTGGCTCAGTCTGTTAAATATATGACTTTGACTCAGGTCCTGATCTCAGGGTCCTGGGATTGAGTCCAGCCTTAGGCTCCCTGCTGAGTGGGGAGTGTGCTTATCCTTCTCCCTCTGCCCCTCCTCCCACTCATGTTCTCTCTCTCTCTCTCTCTCTGTCTCTCTCTTTCAAATAAATAAAATCTTAAAAAAACACTTTCTTTGCTCACCTATGAGAAGCAACTCCTCATCTCTGAAAGTTTTATCATGAGATTAGGAAAACTGGATAATCACATGCGGAAGAATGAAATTGGATCTCTGTCTTATACCACTCACAAAAATTAACTTGAAATGGGTTAAAGACTTAAAGCATAAGATCTGAAACCATAAAAGTCCTGAAAAAAAACATAGGGAAAAAGCTCCTTGACATTGTTGGCAGTGATATTTTGGATGTGACACTAAAAATACAGACAAAAAGAGCAAAAATAAGTAAGAAAAATACTTCTTAAACCCTAAGTTATCTGTTAGGGTAGACAAGATAGGCCTTTTCTTTCTGCTTCTTATTCCTCCCTCAACATTATGGTTAAGCAGATAAAAATATATCTGAAAGCCAATCAACCAACCACCCAAAAAGAAAAAAAAAAAAAAAAATCCAACCTCTCCCTCCAAATCTCTGTAACTGTTCCAAAACCAGTCTCTTCCCCACCCCTTTCCTGTTCTTTCGGATTCTATTCATCCATTTTGGACTATGTTTCCCTTGAACTTCCTATTTACATCCCCTTGTCCATCACTGACAGCTCTGTCCCTGTTTCTGGCCACCCCCCAAACTTCACTCTCCTGAGGACCCTTAAGCAATTATTTTATGTGCTTCATTTGATGATACTGCTTAGTAGGTTGTGTGTATATGTGTGTGTGTTTAATTTGTAAGATTATTTGCTTCTTGAAGGTATTGCAGTTTGTACCCTCTAGAGAAGCTGGGATACTGACTTTCAAAAAAACAACCACTCAATAAAAATATATTGACTGGTTACCGATTTTTGTTTTGTTATGCTTGACAATTTTACTGCTTGTCCAGTCCTGCTTCTAGCCAACATGGGATTATGTATGGCACCTGGAGACAAAAATGGCTTGGAGAACTAAAACCTAGAGATAATCCTATAAGCTCATTTAGAACAAAGGTTTAATTATCCCCCTATCAGCTGAGCCTTTTATCTGAGCTGAGTTGAAATAAGCAACAAATTGGTGAGTTTCATTTGCTCTGCTTACTTTGGCTACTGTGAATAGCATAAAGAACACAAGTCAGAGTGAAGAAGCAAAGAATCTGCATGACAGGTACCTTTTGTTAGTCATGTTAGCCAAAGAGCAACACATGCTAAGTGTATCATTGAAAATGTGTTTGACCTTTCTGTGTAAAGAAATAGGCATTGGACAGTTTGTTTCATGATAGGCTAGAACTAGTCTGGTAATGTTACTTTCTAACACCTTATTTTCCTGTATGAACCAAAGGCTAAGTGGTACTGTCCCTGGCAATGGAGATGGTCAAGTGCCAGTGTAGGGAATTGAAATAAGAAAGGGGGTATGTCCTTTTACTGCTGTCAAACAGGTGGGTGCTTTCTCCTTCCTCTTGTGTTCTCATTACCTTCTACCTCCTGAGGGTCAACAGCCAGAGGATGCTTGTGCCCAGTAGAAAGCCTGTTGGCATGTTGGCATGCTGAAGGGGTATCAATTCTACCTTCTAGAAACTTCTTCAGGCAATCTACCTCTTTCCACCTCCACCACAACCTCCCTAGCAGTGGATTTATATTCAAAATATTTAATAGCTAGTGTAGCACAATGCACTGACCTATCAGAATGGAAGTTGGTTATAAACAACCAAAATAATCATACTGGTTTCTTTTCTCTTTTCGTTTCATTTCGTTTCGTTTCTTTCATCATTTCTTTCGTCATTTCTTTTATTTAGAATCCAAGGTCCATTTGCCTCTGGCCTGGACCCTGTAAGGGCCTCCTAAGTGGACACTGCAGTGCATTCTAATCCACTACAAAATAACCAGAGTGATCTTTTTCAAGTGCACATCTAACACAGTCATCTGTCTCCTCTCACTTTCTAAAACCCTTCCATGGCCCTCCACAGCTCTTAAGATAAAGACAGCCTCCTTAACGTGGTCTTTAAAGCCTCATGTAATTTGTCCTGGTCTGCCCATAATGTAATTGATAGCCTATTGTCCACACAAAGCTGTAAGCTTCATGAGAGTAGGGACCATATTTGTTTTTCCCCCACAAGTGTTTTCCCAGTGACTACCTAGTATAGTGCCTGACACAAAGCAGGAGCTCATTAAATATTCTTTGAATGAATAAATAAATCATGAAATAATCCAACTTTTCCAACATGTATCTTTATATCTAGTCCAGGATTTTTATTGTATATACTTGTGAATGTTTTTAATAAATAGTTTCACAGAGGATTCTTGTTCATATTTCTTATATTGTTGAAATGCAACAGTATTTTCCTAGTGGTGGATGTCAGACATCTGGGAGGTAGTCTATGCTGCCTCTTCTGCCCCATCCCCAACTAAATAGTCATGTGGCACTATGGTTCTACTTCTCAAAGATTCTCCCAATTTTCCCCTTCAGCCCTTGGCTGTGCTCTGGTTCAGGTCTCATCATTTCTTGCAGCTACTTCCAACACGATATCCCTACTTACTTACTGTCTTTCTAAGACAGAAAGTCTTTCTTTCTTTCTCCCTTTCTTTCTTTCTCCCTTTCTTTCTTTCTTTCTCCCTTTCTTTCTTTCTTTCTCTCTCTCCCTCCCTCCCTCCCTCTCTCTCTCTCTCTCTTTCTTTCTTTCTTTCTTTCTTTCTTTCTTTCTTTCTTTCTTTCTTTCTTTCTCCCTTTCTTTCT
>CM053607.1:31620937-31636050 GCA_028646535.1 Procyon lotor | reverse complement strand
TTTCTTTCTTTCTTTCTTTCTTTCTTTCTTTCTTTCTTTCTTTCTTTCTTTCTTTCTTTCTTTCTTTCTTTCTTTCTTTCTTTCTTTTTATTTTATTTATTTGACAAACACAGCGAGAGAGGGCACACAAGCAGAGGGGATGGTAGCAGGAGAAGCAGGCTTCCTGCTGAGCAGGGAGCCTGAAGTGGGTCTTGATCCCAGGACCCTGGGATCATGACCTGAGCTGAAGGCAGACACTTAACGACTGAGCCACCCAGGCACCCCCCTACTTTCTTTCTTATTTCCCTTTAGTCCATCTTCTGCAGAGCTGCCAGGGTAATTTTCTAAAAGCCAATTTAGTCATGTCATTCTCTTGCCTTAAATTCTTGAAGGTACCCACCCTACAGAGGATCAAATTGTAGCATAACATAAAAAAAATCCTTCATAATTTGGAACTCTACTATGCTTTGAGATCTTATTCATTATAAATAGTTATTGAACACTTACGATATACCAGGGGACCTCTTGGAAATATGGTGAATAAGGTAGTACTTTGCCCTTATTGATAATACTGTCTAATGGTAGGTTCACCCCTTGGAATAATCATACATAGATAATATTTGTGGTTCCCCAAACCTACGACATCCTCATATTTCTTTGTCGTGACTAGAGTGCCCCTTCTGTTCCTCACCTCTACTCACATCTACCTGACAAACTCCTATATATTTTTTAGGGCTAAATTTAAGAACCATTTTCTTTGGGACACTTTGTCTGATCTCCTCTTGTCCCCCAGGGAGGATTTACTGTTCTTTCATTGTCCATACTCTATCAGAGTACTGATTACTTTCCCTCCCTCCCTCCCTCCCTCCTTCCCTTCTTTCCTTCCTCTCCTTCCTTCCCTCCCTCCCTCCCTCCCTCCCTCCATTCTCTTTCTCTTCTCTTTTTCTTTCTAAATATTTTACTTATTTGACAGAGAGAGAGAGAGAGAGCGCGCGCACCACCACAGGCAGGGGGAGGGGCAGGCAGAGGGAGGGAGATGCACGCTCCCTGCTGAGCAGAGAGCTGCATGTGGGGCTTGATCCCAGGATCCTGAGATCATGACCTGAACTGAAGGCAGATACTCAACCAACTGAGCCACCCAGGTGCCCCTGTTTGTATTTCTTTATTTTTCTGCACACTAATCTATAAATGCCATATCACATGATATTTTGTCTTAGTTATCATCTTCATCTCTCCAGAGAATAGAAGAGTACCTTTTCAGTGGTAAGTAGGCATTCAATAGTTTGTTGACTGAGAAAATGTTTCCTTGGAAGGTGGGACCCAAGAAGATATGGTATATATTATGGGTCCTTCTGTGCTAAACAGTTTTAGGGTACTAAGAAACCACAGTTTATTGATATATTTTAAAATTATTATATTTTAAAATGCAGGGCTCCATTTTATTCAATATTCTTTGTTTAAATGGAATCCAGTTGTAAACTGACCTCTTACAATGCTTATTATAAACTATGATAATTAACTTGTATAACTTGAATGACATACACAAAACTGTAACAGATCTCATTAGTAAAAATTTTTATTTGACCCTTTCCTACTTTGAGTTATGATAGACTTTGGCATGATCTAGTAAGGTATATGTTGATATTATCCCTTTTGGAATTGACCAGATTTTATTCCTACTGATGGAGATAAACATTTTAGCAATTCATTTTCAAGCTAGGTCTGTCAGCCTCTCTTTTTCCCCAGGAGACCTATTTTTATTTTCATTTTTGGGTTATCCTTAAGCATGAAGTCAATGTTAACTATGTTCTGTGACATTAGACCCTGGTTGGAGCTCTCCAGTGGATGAGAAGATTCCAGTGGAGGATTGTCGGGGATGGGAGTATGAGGGATTAATCTTGTCAGTGTACACGTATTTATTAAGCATGTGTTCTGTGCCCATCTCTCTAGTAAGGTATAGCCAATTATTGCAGTTCTATTCTCCACTGTATTTCCAATGTCTAGTAAATGCTTAATGAATAATCTTTTAATGAATACAATTTTGGAAAATATGGATTCTGTTTATGGAGGGGTTCGGAAGAAGTGTAGGGAGAGAACTAGCCATTTCAGTCTTGCTATATGCCAGGCCCTGTGTTTATTTACACTTGCCACACATTCAAGTTTTACAAGAGCCATTTGAAGTGGATGTGCTTGTTTTATTTTTTTTCATTTATCCCTTGTTTTCCCAGTTGCAGAGCTAAGGAGTAAAATATGAATCATATAAACAGTATTGTATTCTTAGTTCTGTACTTAAATTGCCTCTATTCACTGATCTTAGCTCTCCCAAGACCACTGTCCCCAGTTATTATGGAAAATGGGTGCATCCCCTATGTAATCATGAAAACCATCTTGCATTTGACACTGCCCTTACATTTGCCACATTGTGCCTACCATTTCCTTCCCTTCCCCAATCTACTGTGAGTGTTTCCACCTACAGTTGTCTCTAGGGATCGGGCTTTGCAATGCTCTATGGCACTGAGGCTGTTCCATTGTCACATTATGACCTATTTTGTCTATAGATGCAACAGTGTCATTGATATTTGAGAAAAACAACTGGGTGTCCAGATTATCTCTCTTCAGCAGAGGGTAAAGCATCTGGAGGGAAGGGCTGATGTGGAGCAAGACACTCATCTGATGTGCTCTTACATGTGGTGTGGGAGTTAGGGGCATGGAAATTGCTGCTATGCTGCTGGTAGAGGGAGTGTAGCTGGAGCTTCAGGGCAGAGTCCATTGTCTGACTCAGTCCACCTGAAAATAAGGTTACTTATTAAGATAAGTGTTCTAGCCCCTAGGGAGTGGGAGAGAGGCAAGAGAGAATTGGAATCTGATGGAAAATGTCCTTGGGGGTTCAAGTAGTATGTCCTTATTTGTAGATAACCACAGAGGTTTAACTAGGCCGAATGTATGACAAGAAGAAAAAAATTAACTGGTAGATACTGTTAGCCTTTTCCTCTTTCTCTGTGAAGGAACAAGAAGTTTTTTATTTTATTTATTTACTTATTTATTTTGCCTCAACAGTCCCAGGAACTGGGATTTCATTCTGATCAATGTCTGGGGCATACTATTTGAAGGAGCTCCCAAAGTTTAAATTGATATCCAAGACACAGGGCAGAGAGCTATTCAGGAAGAAAAGTAGATTGAGATGTAAGGGATACTGAGAGAAATAAAGCAGTAGTATGGACTAGAGTTTTAAGGGTAGAGAAGGTAAGTGAGAGGGAGAGAGAAGAGTAATTATTGAGCAGCTATTATGAAGACTTAAGAGATAACAGTGGAAAAAGAGGATCTTAAGAATATTTACTGTTTCTTTGAAAAATCTCAGTAAAAATTTAAGGTGTTTTCAAGTGTATCTTTGAGTTTTAGATTTCTGTTTCTGTTGGATACAGCACTAAGACTGGCCATGAGAATGGTTCAACTTTGTTTCACCATCTAATGGGGAGCCACGATGAAGCCATGAAACCACTGGCAAATAGAGTGATGGAATATGAGGTGCAGACAGTGTTTCCGGAGACCAGACAAAGCAGGAATTAATATGGACTGTGGTTGTTGGTGTTTAATGGAATGTAGTTGGGAATCAGATCCCCCAAAATATATAGGATTTGCATACGTAGGGAGAAGGAAGGACATTTTGGCTGGTGGAAATTTGCTTAAGTAAAGGCATGAGGTATGAATGATCATTGTTTCTGAGAGGGGTAGTCAGAAGTTTAGCCTAAGAAGAGAAACAAGAGTGATGAGTAGTAACCAGGAATTAGAATGTATCAGTAAAGTGGGGTCAGGTTACGGAGAGTTTAAGTGGCTACACCAAGGAGGCTGTATGAAATTTACAAAGGATAACATGTATTCTGTAGAGTGATGAAAACTAGAGTTTTAAAAAGATTCATCGGAGGAAGTGATTGAAATGGAAGGAGCATGGAAACCTTTTGTTTTAAATCCGTATGTGAGGTATTTGGGGTTTGGACTTGGTGGAGGGAAAATGTTGAAAGGATAAATCATAGGACTTTCAAGTAATTAGATGTTTAGTACAGATGTGAGATCAGATTCAAATATTCTAATTTTTCTGGTCTAGAGGTTTTGGATAATTATGGCTTCATTCTTTCATTATCCACTTACTTTTTTCACTCAGTGATTATTTATTGATAGGTAATATATTTTTCTTCCTGGGATACAGTGAAAAAACACTGAAAAAAACATTGAAAACTTCTTGACTTTATGGAGCTTACATTCAAGAGAGGAAGACACAGATAATAAAAATGTAAAAAGTAAAATATATAGCATATGAGCTGGTGGTAAATTCTTTAAAGAAAAATGAAGCAGGGAAGGGGGACTGAGTTTTGGGTAGTAAATAAGTTACAATAATAACTGAAGTGGGAGTATTGGAAAAAGAACTAGTTGTCAGGGAAATAGAGGATTTACACATGTCAGTGGCATTATTTTCTGAAAAATGTAGGCAAATAATTCTTATGGGATATCAGGATTGGGAATGTATATTGGAGGGATGTTTTTATTGTTCTTAAATAGGTGATAACTGAAAGATATAAGCTTGTCAATAATGTCTTCCTATATCCACAATCTTAATCATCCTCTGCTAATGTCTTAGGACCATTTCTACAGGTATCTAGAAGCTTGCTTATTGAAAGAAGAACCACTTTGTTGCCCAGAAATGAGAAACCAAAGTAAAATTTATTTTTCTCTTAACACCAAATGAACCATTAAAATGGCAGTTCCCCAAATAATGAGTGCCTTATGAGTATTAAAGACTTGGTAGAAGTGTTTATTTCACAACTAATGTATCTACTCATCCTGTATAAAGTTGTTGTGTCCTTCTATGCCACAGCCCCTGATCTTGAGGTTTTATATTCTAGCACGAACAACACCAATGTGGCAGGGCATGAAGGCCCTTTAGACAGGGAAAACCCAGTAAGCAAATATAATACATGAAACAAAAAGTAAACAAATAAGTGACTAATACTGTGGTCTGAAGGGAATGGCTTACCAATTAGGCAATGACTCCTCATCATTTTACAAGGTAATGTTACTAATCCCTTCCTATAAAGTCAAGGCTGCTAATGTACCTGATATTTGTTTCTTTCACATTAGAATCTTTTCTTTTTAGTTTAAAAGGTTGCTAAGGTGGACAAATGAAGCAAAGAATGCTCTGAGACTCTGAGGCATTGAATTATGAATTTTAGTCTGTGAATTGTAAAGGCATCTTCTGCTGACTCTCTTGTGTGAACTTGCAGGCTGGTATGATAAACAGCCATGAAGCAACAACGGCATAATTCGGGAGACTTTAAATGGTTGTGACCTACATCTCACATTACCAAAACATCAATGATCTCTTGTAAATTATTATACATTTGACTGCCTGGAAATTAAATAAGAAAGAAACGAATACCATTTAATATTGGTAAAAAGTCCCTGACACTACTTTAAGAAGTTAATTTACTACCTCTTTGTTCTGTTTGTTAACTTGTAGGGAAGTGATAGCTATGATTACAACAAAAATTTCCTCTCTTTTAATAATGCCCCATGAAATCCTTAGAGCTAAACATATTTGTTTCCATCCTTAAGTTACACAGACCATCTTTCAGTAATAGAAAGAAGCAAGCGATCATCTTTAGTTTTGGTGCTCGTGAATTATGACTCACCCCCACTTTGGAAACCTGGAATAGTTGAATACTATTATCCTTGATTTGCAAGCTCAGGTTTTGCTATTGAAAGCAAATACTTCCATTCCCACCTTCCTCTCTGCTTTTTTCTCTGTAAAGTTCAGGACTAAAAAGAGTAAATGTTTTTAACCTGAACAATTTTTATATTTGCTTTTTCTGTCAATAGTTAGCATAACATCACTGTTCATGATCTGATAATGACAGAACTTTGAAGACAATGTGATGTCATTGATTTTAGTTGCCTGTTTTTTGTCAGACTAGATATCGCTGTTACTAAAGTTAATTTACTTTTGTTAATTCTTTGTTGTGAAAAGGGAATGGTTTATAAAATATTTAAAAATATTAAAAATTGACATATATCAACTCAATATCATTCTCAGTATAATATTTAAAAGCTTAAATATTGCCTTAGGCCTAGAGTTCTGTAAAGTCAAGGAAACAGTAGTTAAATTGATTTTAATAATCCTTCCATAGGATCATCTGGAATATATTAAATACATCTTCCCGTTACCTTACCATAAAATCTAAGGGGAAATAAATATTTTTACAGAAGTGAATCATTCTTATTTGAAGTTAGTGAAATTGAGGGCACATTCAGATTTCTTTCTTTGTTCAAGTAACTTCAAATATATGGCATGGTTTACTCTGGCCAAATAAAAAGAGGAATTGGGACCAAGATTCAAGAAAAGTATGTGTAGTGTACAATATCTGTGTTGGGATATGCTTCGAAAGACTGAAAAAACCCCTTACATATATTTTAACATATCACATATCTTTACATATTATTAACATCTTAAAAAGCTGGACATAAAATGAAATGTGTAAAAGCCAACATTATGTCATGAGGAGCAGAAAAGAGAAGAAGCAGACATTACAAACTTTCTTGTATGCTTTATACCAAAATTCTTAAAGAAAAAAAAAAAAAACTAAGAATGTGGCTTGCAGCCATAGGTGTAAAATAGATTATAAATTAATTTGGAAGCAGGTGTTTCCATGGTTGTGGGAAAAACAATGCCAACTGAACATTTCCATAGCATTAACAGAGCAGACTGTGGTTATGCTTACAACAGGCAAGAAAGAGAAATAAGATCATAATACTGGAACATATTCCTCACTTTCTGAAACAAAACCTGGAGCCATAAATGTTGCAGCTGGAAGAGTTTTGTAGGAGTTTTGATCTTGGTGGGTGAATTCGGCATTAACATCTTTAACTCAGATGCATAGCTTGCAGTAAAATCCATATCCACAAGATATTTTCTATTCCCAACCGTGAAGTTTCTGTTCTTTCTTTGTCTTTTAAAAAGAAATAAACAGAGACCAAAAATTATTGTATTTGTTAAACTCCAATTTATCATTTCTTGGAGCAAGTAAAGTTGCAAAAGAAAAATTCTCAAGCTAGCCATATACATAGTTATGGTATTATTATACTTTATACTCACTGGCACAGAATCCCATTCCATTAATGAGCTATGTTGAAGAATAACAATGTCTATGCTTTCATGGGCGATATTTTCCTCTGATAAGAGTTGTGTTTCTACTTGATTATAGATTTCATATACTAGTTTTCCTACACCCAATTCTAGCAATTCTCCTCCCCCATATTATTTCATTTTAAGGTGAGGAAAAAAAATCTAACATTGGACTCATTTGTCATTTTATTCCCTCACCTTTGCTGAATGACAACTGTGACGTCTTTTCTGTTCTATTCCATAGAACTTGGATACATTGTAGAATACATATAAACAAATTAAAATGAAGAAGTTAACCTGGTCCTCCTAATAGCCACTTACTTCATTATTAATAAGATTGTAATATAGTACAGTTGACTTTATGATCAAAATATATAAAAATATATACACATTTAATATAAAATATATTTGAATATATGAATATAAATAGTAAAGATGTAAAGAAATAAATACAGACAGTTGATCTTGTTATGTTTTAGTGGTAACTTCAATCTGTGCTTGTATTTTTATTAAAACTACTAGGTAAGAAATAAACAAATGAATCATGTATCAAACAATTATTTCCCACCATCCTCCTCAAGTTGAGTAATCATCTGCTGAATTGCCTGGTTATTTAGGTTTCGTTGAATCATATGGCATTGTTATTTCCACAGGAGAAAAACAATTGAATATTAGCAATGTCATATGGTTCAGCCTAATAGATTCAGGTCCAACCACCAATCATGTATTTCCCTTTGCTGGTCTAGCTAGAAATGTTTGTATCAGAAATCTTTCCCCCATGCACTTCCATTGGAGGGATTTGGCTTTCCCCGACTAATTTACCATGTACCCTTATTTTCTCTTCAAGAGGCCCATTTTCCCTGCCTTTATATTTTCCTTTTCTTCTGCTGTTTCTGGGGAGAGAGAGAGATTGGACAGACAGAGGGACAGCGGGTGAGAGAGAGAAGGAATAGAGGAAGTTGGGTGTGATCTTTCCCCATGAAACTATTCCCAAATCCATCTAAAGTTTCTAAACTCAAAAAATGTTTGGTTGTGAGTAGATTTTTATAGAAATCAGTAAATAGACTGGGCTTCCTGCCTAGACTGATGTGTGGGAGTATAGAGGCAGAGCCCAAGGAACTAGTCTGGAGCACTCACAAGAATCACGAGGAGGACTGTGCCTTTCACAATCCTATAGAATTTGGGTTTTTCCATGTTTAAATAGATCTCCAAGTTCCTTATTTTATATTTGTTTCATTTTGGAGTCCTGTCCAATATCATTTGAATTAAGAGGCAGACCTGAACCAAGAATACAGCCTTAAAATTACTTCTAAACTTTAGGGTGCACTTCCTACTTTAGGGTGGGAGTTTGTTGGGTTGGCTAAAAATCTTGATGATTTTTCAGTTACTTTAAATTTAGAACCAAGTTGTGGAAACCATTCTAAGATAAGCAGTATAGCCTTTGGGGGAAGCTGCACTGTTTAATATCAGCTGTTTCAGCCAGATGCATGTTAAATTACAAACAAGATGGGTGTTAATGTTGTCAGTATAAGATACATAAGAACATACTTAGGACTTCCTGGTATGTAGCCTGGTTTTGTGAATGGAGAGAAGAGACATTTTGCGGCAAACTCCAACCAATAGCACAAACCATTGCTCTTCCAGAAATCAAGTTCAGGATATATGAAAGAAGCTAGAGAGGTGGACTACTTCAGCACCATGAGCAAAGGTGCTCATATGAACACTTAACATTTTTTGGATGTGGATGAGGCCCTAGAAGAAAGAGCTGCAGAAGGTAGGTTGCCCAACAATATCCTTGTGGGGGGGGGTGTGTGTGTGTTTCTGATTCTGAAGGTGAAGAAAATGTGGTACAGGATTTAGATTGGGAGTTTCACCCCCTTCCTAGGGCTCCCTTAAGCCTGTGTTATTGACTGTATTAATGATAGTGCTGCACAGACTTCTCTCTAGTTTTTTTTGGAGACCTTTGCTGCCAGAATGGGCCTTGTGTGTTGGGCTGAGTGGGAGAGACCCTTCAAGTAAATGAAGAAGCAAAGCTGGAAGAGGATTCCAACAGAATCTTTAGAGGTTGGATTTCTCTAAAGCCATAGCTGAAGAATGGGGGGATGCTAAGGCTGTGGGTGAAGAAGTCCTGTGGTATGGATAGGAACTTTGAGCTAGTTAATCCACATGCTGTATCTTCTCCCTTTTCTGTGGGGGAAAAGTTGGTAAAAGCTGTAAAGACTGGTAATAGTACCCTTCTCTCCTTCACTTAGGGGAAATTTTTTTTTTTTAAGAATTTATTTGACAGAGACCGAGATCACAAGTAGGCAGAGAGACAGGCAGAGAGAGGGGAAAGCAGGCTCCCTGCTGAGCAGAGAGCCGGATGCGGGGCTTGATCCCAGGATCCTGAGATCATGACCTGAGCCGAAGGCAGAGGCTTTAATCCACTGAGCCACCCAGGCGCCCCAGGGGAAATTTTAATAAGATAGAGGAAATTACATTCATTAGAGTTCACTTTTTTGGGTAAACATCCTGTTTAAGAAAGTGCTTGGGGTGAAGAATGAGATTCCAAGGATATGGATGGAACTCTTTTGAGCTAGACAAGCACTCACTTCTTGGAGGGGAGGTAAGGAGAGGAGGAAAGGAGAGACTGGTATTGGTGGACCCACCAGAATAATGGAAGGTAATGTGCTCTATAATGCAATCTCTCTTCCTGACTTTAAATTTGTAATCGAGGTTATACATTCAAGAAATGCTTGGGTATGAGTGGATTTTTGGTGGAAGCCAATGAAAACGCTCCATGTGGAATCATGGGAGTGTATGGATGGGAGAACATGAGGCCAGAGAGAAGGATGCAAAACTTGGACATCACCCAGAGAGTTCTGCACTCTCATAGGCTGTATGATTGGCAGCCAAATTTAACCAGATTTGCAATATATGTATGCATGTGTATGTGGTCACCTAGCTGAGTAAAAGGAGTCATGTCTTCCTGGAATCTTCCTGCTCCAGGACTGTATGTTTCCATTACAGCACTTTGTACACCGTATTGTAATTACAATCCTCCTGACTTTTTTTTCCCCCAGGCACAAACACTTCTAATCCACCAAGCTATCAATGTTCTCTCATTCAAAGGCTCCCTTGTCTCTCTGTTTCAATAAGAAGTGCATGTAGATGAGGCAAAATTCTTTTAAATAATTTCAATCTTGTCCCCATCAGATGGATCTAATAAGACCAGGAAAAAAAAAAGGGTCAGGGAATCCCCTTGTAAATCCCATGTGACTGCCATACTCATTTCTGCCTTCATATTTTTATCGTAGCCTGCTTAAATGCTTTTATTTTATTTTAGAGATTTTTATTTATTTATTTATTAGAGAGAGAGAGAGTTAGTGAGAGAGAACATAAGTGGGGAGGAGAGGGAGAAGCAGGCTCCCTGCTGAGCAGAGAGTCCTATATGGGCGCAGGGAGTGGGGGAGAGAGATCCTGATCCCAGGACTCTGGGATCAGACCTGGGCCAAAGGCAGACACTTAACTGACTGTGCCACCCAGGCACCTCCCTAAATGCCTTTCTTCTATTCAATCTTAGTTACCCTTCAAGGTCTACCTAAAGGTATACCTCCTGAACTTTTCTCTAACCCTTCCAATCCTTGTTGATCTCCTTTCTAGCATTAATCCTGTCTCTCTCACTCCATTACACTTCTCTTTGAGGATGAAGCATGTTTTATACTTCTGAAACCTCCAGTGTCTAGCACAATTCTGAGTGTATAGGAAGCATTTCATTTAAACACGTGTTGCTAACTATGTGCAAGTATCATCTACTGATTAAAAGTCTAAGCTGCTCGAGGGCAGGGCCTGGGGCTTGCAGGTGTCATTTGTTTGTTTGTTTGTTTTTGTTGTTGTTTTTCACAGAGCTTCACATATTTTCATTTATTTAACTATATTGAACAATGAGGACAATGAAAGCACTAGAAACCTCATTAAAATTCTCAGTGGGGTGCATGCTTGCTCTGATCATTTATGATGGGTATGAAATAGCAATGAGCTGTTCTGTAGGTGTATTCCTAGTGGCCAGGAGAACAGTTGTTATGGTTATTACCTATAGTTATTACTTCTTATAGTTGTTATCTACAGAGATTTTAACTGATTTTCCTTTGTGCAATTTTTCTATAAGGCTTCTTAAGGAACCCAATGTTTGACTTTGAATTAATCTGTATTAAATAATGAATTATTACTAGAAGAGAGACAAGAGTAAAGTATAAGTAGAAAATTAGCAACCATTGGTCCATAGTAAGTCTGGAAAATGGAATTAGGCCAGGGTCTCTTTACCTAAAGAACTCATACCTTCCTTAAAGCCTTGTGTTATTAATAATAATAATAAAAAACCTTGTCAGCTACTTGGATCCAGAGAACATTCCAAGACCAACAGAAATGGTTTCAGGGAGCCAAGTGTTCAGCGTTTGCATAATTGCTAAACACTGTACTTCTCAACTTTCATAAGACATACCCATCTTCAAAATTTATTTATGGGATGAATAATTGAGCCTGAAAATTTGATTCTGACATTTCCTGTCCCTATTGTGGACCTCTGAAGAGTTGTCTTAATCACGTTTTCAGTGGTGTCTAAGAATGACATTCTTCTGATGACTTTTAAGCAGAAACCACATACATTTTTTTAACATTAAGCGACAGGCTCAGTTTTGGTAACCATTTCCTTTGGGGCATGCAGTTGTGCCTCTTTCACTTGTGGAGTAGGTCCTACAGAAAGGGAGGAATCACACCCTTCCCCAAGTTGTCTTCTGTGTCATCAATACTATAGAAGATCTGACTTCATGAAAGCCTTTCTGTATCATAGACAAAGGATATTCTTTTTCATCCCTGTAAAAGTTATCTTTCCCAGGGAGTCACATAGAGAAGGGTTGGGTGAGGCAGGAATGAACTGACTCATTGGTATATCTCCCATGAACTCTCTGGATTGCTTTAGAGGGATAAAATTGAGCATTTGAACCACTGTCTAAATTCCAAGGCAGGGAACTGGCTTAAGAACAACAAACACAGTTCAGGCCTGCGTAAAATAGAGGGCTTTCTAGGGGATCAGAAAAAACCTGTTTTGCACAGGTGCTACTCCAATTGTGATCCAGAGCTATGGAGAATTTCACAGTGTGCTGCAGTTCCTACATTGTGACCACAGCTGCTATAATTCAGACCCCTCCCCTTCCTGTATGGTGGTCTTGCATTGTTACATAGGTCCATAATAGGATGCACAAAGAAACATAAAACAAGATATTAAGGCTTGTGCCTGGTTCCAGTGAGTGAGGGTGGCTTTGCTCCCACAGTTAGGTTTTGTTTAGTAGGGCTTTGGAGAGGCAAATGTACACATTGAAAAATTTCTCCCAGTATACAGAACCACTTGTTTTAGTGGTTATTAAGTAAAGATTACACATGCTTTTATTTTAAGGTCAAGTGGAAGGCCAAACGAAAGAAAGAAACCTCTGGTATTCCAGAGACTGACACCTAGGCCAACAGGATATGTTTCTAATAGTGCTTTTTTTGGTATTATCACTCTTAAAAGGTGGTTAGGTCCTGGTAGTAAGTCTTTTATATACAAAATGTTATATACTATGATTGATTCTGGGGGTAAGAATAGAAAGTGTCCGTTTATTTTCATTAATGGATTCACTTGATTGAACATGGGTCATTTAGTGGTCTGCGTTTAAACTTGTGGCTGTGGGGGCACCTGGATGGCTCAGTCACTTCAGAGTCTGACTTCAACCCAGGTCATGATCTTAGGGTCCTGCGATCAAGCCCCATGTAGAGCCCCATGTCAAGCCCGACACTGGGCTCTATGCTCAGTGGGGAGTCTGGTAGTCCCTCTGTCCCTACCTGGACTCATGCACACACTCTCTCTCAAATAAATAAAATCCTAAAAACAAAACAAAACAAAACTGGTGTTTGTGGATGTCCTTAGGGGTTGTCATCCTGTACAGTGTGGGCACAATATTATGAAACATGGAGCTTAGTAGAGTAGGCCAGTTTTTTTTTTTAAAAGATTTTATTTATTTATTTGAGAGAAAGAATGAATGGTGGTGGAGGGGCAGAAGGAGAGGGAGAAGCTGAGTCCCCGCTGAGCAGGGAGCCCTAAATGGGGCTCGATCTCAGCACCCTGAGATCACCATCAGAGCCTAAGGTAGAAGCTCAACTGGTTGAGCCACCAAGTTGCCCCTGTTTTATTTTGTTTTGTTTTTAAAGACTTATTTATCTATTTGAGAGAGAGAAAGAGAGCGAGGTGGGGAGGAACAGAGGGAGAGGGAGAGAGAAACTTTAGCAGACTCTGCATGTGGGACAGCCTGACTTGGAGCTCAATTTGATGACCCTGAGATCAGGACCTGAGCCAAAATCAAGAATTGGATGCTTAACTGACTGTGCCAGCCAGGTGCCTGGTAGGGTGGACCAGTGTTTAAGATTATATATTTGGTTTGCTGTACTTTCTGGGATGAGGAAATAAAGGACTTCACCTCTGTGAAATTAATCCTTAAAAATATCAACAAATAAGTTTTCCTTGTTATTCAAAACTCCTTTTTGAATTATTGGTGTGATTGGTTTTGCATTTTAAAAACTTTGTCACCTTATCGTAGGTGACAGCTCTGTACTCTTAAACTATTTTGGGCATTCCTACCTCCCCAACTTTCTATAGGACTTTTCTTTTGTCACTCAACTCTATATAAATTGCTTTACTATCACTTTCTCACATAGCTATATATATGTGCTTTTTCCTTTCTATATCTGTAACACCATATATATTTTATTGGTAAAGGGATTGTAAATTATTCAAAAGTTAGGGACTGCGGCATACTTATCTTTGTATCTTTGTTAATCTGAATGCATTTATTAACTTAGATTATTTCCCACCTCTTACCTTTCACAAACCTTTGTTTCCTTTTTTTCTTTTTAAAGATATTATTTATTTATTTGACAGAGAGAGAGAGAGACAGCCAGAGAGGGAATACAAGTGGTGGGGGCGTGGTGGGAGAGGGAGAAGCAGGCTTCCCACTGAGCAGGGAGCTAGATGCGGGGCTCGATCCCAGGACCCTGGGACCATGACCTGAGCTGAAGGCAGACGCTTAACAGCTGAGCCACCCAGGCACCCCTCCTTTTTTTGAATACACTCTTCTTTTGTCATCCCACTGAGAGAAATACTTTGTTAATAACTTTAATGCAGTGGTCCTTAATCTTAGGATTACATGGAGAGCTTAAAAAAAGTACTGATACCTGGGTCCCCTCCCCAAGAATTCTGATTCGATAGTGGTTTTGTAGCATGGCCTGGGCTTTAAGGTTTTTTTTTTCTCCAACAATGATTCATTTTATTCCCTGGAGACATGTTTTAAACTCTCTCTTTTTTTTTTTTTTTAAGTTTGGGATTTTTTTTTATTATTATTTTTTATTAACATATAATGTATTATTTGCTCCAGGGTACATGTCTGTGAATCGTCAGGCTTACACATTTCACAGCACTTACCATAGCACATACCCTCCCCAATGTCCACAACCCAGCCACCCTAGTTCGTTTTGTGTCTAGGAGTCTCTTATGGTTTGTCTCCCTCCCCATCCCTTCCTGTTTCATTTCTCTCTCCTACCCCCCACAAACCCCCGCCTTGTCTCTCAAATTCTTCATATCAGAGAGATCATGTGATAATTGTCTTTCTCTGACTGACTTATTTCGCTTAGCATAATACCCTCCAGTTCCATCTATTTCATTGCAAATGGCAAGATTTCATTTCTCTTGATGGCTGCATAGTATTCCATTGTATATATATACCACATCTTCTTTATCCATTCATCTGTTGATGGACATCTAGGGTCTTTCCATAGTTTGGCTATTGTGGACATTGCTGCTATAGGGTGCACGTGCCCCTTCGGATCGCGACGTCTGTATCTTTAGGGTAAATACCCAGTAGTGTGATTGCTGGGTCATAGGGTAGCTCTATTT
>CM053607.1:31599036-31620437 GCA_028646535.1 Procyon lotor | reverse complement strand
GGGGGGGGGGGTAGGGATAGGGTGGCTGGGTTGTGGACAATGGGGAGGGTATGTGCTGTTAAGTGCTGTGAAATGTGTAAGCCCAAAGATTCACAGACATGTACCCGGGGGCAAATAATACATTATATGTTAATAAAAATTAATAAAAAAGAAAAAAAAGAAAAAAGAAAAAAAAAATAGATGAATGGATAAGTTTTGGTATATGCACATAGTGGAATATTATTCAGCCATAAAAAATGAAATTCTGCCATTTGCAACAAAATGGATGGAACTAGAGAGATAGTGCTAAGCAAAATAAGTCATTCAGAAAAAGTAAACACCTTGAGATTTCACTCACATGTGGCATTTAAGAAATAAAACAAATGAGCAAAGGAAAAAAAGGGGAGAGAGAGAAAGACAAAACAAGAAACAGACTCAACCAAAGAGAAAAACTGATGATTACCAGAGGGGAGGTGGGAGAGGAAATGAGTGAAATAGGAGATGAGAATTAAAGAGTGCACTTGTATGAGCACTGGGTGATGTATGGAATCACTGAATCACTTATTGTACACCTGAAACTTCTATAACACTGTGTGTTAGCTGTACTGGAATTAAAATTTTTTTAATTAGGATATTATATTCTTCTATATTCACTTAAAATCATATTAAGAATTTGCCTATCATAAGATTTTCTTTAAAAAACGGTTTTAAAAGACAATATATTAGGGACGCCTGGGTGGCTTAGTCAGTTGAGCACTCTTGGTTTCAGCTGAGGTCATAATCTCATGGGTCATGTGATCAAGCTCCTCACTCAGCAGGGAATCTGCTTGAAAGATTCTCTCTCCTTCTGCCCTTCACCTCACTCATGTTCTCTCTTTCTCTCTCTCTTCCTAATATGAATAAATCTTTTTTTAAAAAGAACATATTATTTTGTCTCATATGTAGCATAATATTTATCTTTCTCCTGCTATTGGATATTTAACTTCTTTACATTTTTGGTTTAATAAATGAAACTAAAATTAAAATATTATATATAAATCTTCAGCAACCTCTCTAAAATTTTTCTTAGGATAGAGTCCTACAATGGAATTACAGGGCCAAAGAACATACATAGAGAGTGTGTTTTATTCCTGTTCCACTTGGTGAGGGATGGGAGGGTTGAGTTAGCCCTGTTTTAGTCACATCCTGGTAGAAATGCAGGAGATTTCTCTTCTCCACCATCACCCCTCCAGGTGTCAAGAACCCCATCATCTATCTCAGGACATCCAAGAGTATTATAAACCATTGGAAGGAGGTGTGTTTGTTTGTTTGTATAAAGTAAAATGAGAAATGAACATTATCCTTCCTGACCACTGGGAGATATGTTGGCTACCAAACCTGGAAGTCTCCCACCAATGCCAATATAAAAGGCATCTATGTAGGTCCTCAGCATGGGCTACGTATAATATTCACTAAAATGAAAACAGAATGGTCTACGGACACTAGTTTTGCTCCCAAGTGATTCCCTGGTGCTCAAAGTGGATGTACTTAATGTAGTATCAACTGGAGTCAACTCCATTCCTACCCACAAAATCTCCGCAGGTCCCAGTGCCCCTTAACTCTTCCATATACATTTTTAAGCATTTAGTGTCATTTAGATTCCCATAAGTTGCTGCAAACATTATGCAATGCATTGCTCCACAAACAAGTAAATAAGAAAAATTATATACTATAGAATAGAAATTGGTAAACTACAGCCCTCAGGAGAAAACTGGTCTGCAGCTTGTTTTTGTAAATAAAATTTTATTGGAACACATTCACATCCATTCATTTACATGTCATCCATTCATTGCAGCTTTCAACTACAACTGCAGAGTTGAGCAGTTATGACACAGACCTTATGGGCCCCAAACTTAAAATATTTATAGAACAAGGTCTCTAACCCCTGCTTGAGTTCCTAGGCTACTACTGAAGTATGTACTATATTCATATGCTACCCTATTCATCTGTTGAGCTGTCCAGGTCCAAGTAATGTTCTTACTCATAAATGTTCTATTTTATATTACTGCATTGTTAATGCATCTGGCCTCTTTAACCATTTCTCCTGCTTGTTATAATTTTTAAATTCCATTACTTTCCTCCCATTCAACATTCAACTAAATTCCATTACTCTCCTCCCATTCAACTCCATTACTCTCCTCCATTATCAACTAATAATTTTATACACATACTATGTTTCAGTTATGTACCCAAATTTATAGTATCCAAATAAATAATAAACATGTTAAGTGGGGGGCACCTGGGTGGCTCAGTGGGTTAAGGCCTCTGCCTTCAGCTTAGGTTGTGATCTTAGGGTCCTGGGATCGAGCCCCACATCAGGCTCTCTGCTCGGCAGGGACCTTGCTTCCTCTTCTCTCTCTGCCTGGCTCTCTGCCTACTTGTGATCTCTGTCAAATAAATAAATAAAATCTTAAAAAAAAAAAACATGTTAAGGGGCATTTTTCTCTCTGGAAATGGAGGACTTAAGTATGTTTAAATGCTGGGTGAACGATACTACTGATATTTCTTTCTCTCCTTCTTACTAAATATTATGCTGTGTGTGTGTAGTCAGAGTCATTTCTAACACAAAAGACTCTACAAATCCACAATTACTTCATTCCAACAGAAACAAACGGGAAAATGAGTTAGACTTAAGAGAAAGCTAAAGTAAAACCATATCAAGGGGGCTTAAAAATAACAGAGTGTATTTCTTTCAAATAAACATGCCCTTCTCTTTAGAGTCCTGAAAATTGCCATTAAATGTAGAGTAAGATAGAAAGGATCATTAACATTAAAAATCAATTAAAGAAATTCTAAAATTTATAGTACCTAAATCAAATTAAATAGTACAAGAGAAAACACATAGCTATTTAAGAAATACTTATAAAACTGCAAGATACTCTTGTCTCCTAGTTAAACAGCTAGTTAGTTAATCACTGTTTTCCAACTGACGTAACAAAACGATGTCTTTGCGTGTATTATTTACAAGATCAAATACATGATTAATAAAAAGAAGCAGTTTAAAACACCCTCTTTGAATGTTTTTGTTATACAAGTGGACCCAGATTTGTGATTAAAACTCGTCAGAGAAGCATGTGAAAAAATGGTATGAATCATTACTGATTTCCTGCCTTGCCCCTTTCCAAAAAACTCATCCTTTTCCCCAACTAAAAACATATAAAACGTTGACAGTTATAAAACCATGTGGAAAGAAAGCAATTTGTTTAAAAAATTTTTTAATTTCTCTAATACAAATCCTTCTTACCTAAATGCTCATGTCACTTAAGTCCTTCCTGGAGATACAAAAGTGAGGCATAGCTTCATATAGTTGGAGATAATTTTAGAAAGAACCTCTTTTGTTTAAATGAATATGAAACCTTTTGCCAAGTCTTGGAAACTGCTGCTTTCATTAGCATGTTGACTTTTAAAAGGTTAGATTGTCTTTGGTACTCTAACTAGAGTCTTAGGGCAGGGGTGGGGGGTAGCGAGGCATGGAGGGGGAGGCCTAAAGAATCTCTGGAGACTTCTTTTACCTATATTACTATGACCCTACTGTTTGATGAAATCCAGAAGATACTCAAGCAAAAAAATCAATTTTCAAAACTTCCCTAGTGTTGAAACATAGATCCATCTCCAAGTTTTTCATTCAGGAGTCCTTCCTAAATTAACATCCATCCTTTTGCCGTTTTTCTTTCTTCTATAGAAAGAATTCTTTCCCAATTCTGGGAATTGCATATTAAATTTTCTCCCTCTCCCCCACCACCATTTCCAGCCACATCTCTATATCCCCCTTATAAAGTGTAAGAAAAGTATCTGTCTCTGACATCTCTAATCTTCCCTTTGAGTATCTGCTTCTTTAACTTTGCTCTTTTCTCCAGGAATCTAGCACCATATGCTGGGCTCTGTATTAGTTATCTCCTACTATTGAACAAATTACCCCAAAAGTTAGTGTCTTAAAATAGTATGTATTTATTATTTCACATAGTTTCTGTAGGCCAGGAATTTGGATGTGGTTTGGCTGAACAGTTCTACCTTCAGTCTCTCACGATGCTGAAGTCAATATGTCATCTGGGGTTTCAGTCTTCTGAAGGCTTCAGTCGGGCTGGTAAATCCACTTCCAATGTGGCTCATTCAGATACCGGGCAAATTAGTGCTGATTGTTGGTAGAAGGCCTCAGTTTCTCACCATAAGAAACTCTCTATAGGGCTGCTTGAGTGACCTCACAACATGACAGCTGATTTTCCCCAGAGTAATTGATTTAGTGAGTAATGCAGAAGCCTCAAAGTCTTGTGACCTAACTTTGGGAGTCATTTCCATAATGTTCTATTGGTTACAAAGGCAACCCTCATTCAAAGTTGTAGAAACAACATAAGAGGGCAACTTACAGGAACTGAGAATCATTCATAGCCATCTTGGAAGTTACCACAGACCCTAACTGCCCAAGGCCTTCCACCCAGGCTTGCCTGTACTGGTCCTGACAGTCTTGATGGCCTCCAAAGTAAATTTTTAGTACATTTATCCTCTTAGTTCCCTATTCTTTATTAAGCATAGCTTTGCTGGTCAGATAATTTTTGTTAATGTGTTCAGAGACTACTGCAGAGGAAAAGTATTACTTCTAGCTCACAGTCTCCTTCATCAGTGAATAAAAGACCCAAGGCCTTGACTAAGCACTAAGTCTAGTGGAGGAAACATCAGGTATACTACAAACAGATGGGGAAAATGTCTTTGTATTAAGTCCTGGAAAATCTCACCATATAGGCCCATACCTGCTTCCACAACTCCTAAATCCGAATTTGTACGGATAGTATGGACAACAGGATAATTCTAGTCCCATGTTTGTACTTTAGCTCTCTGTTGGCTGAAATTAAGCAGACAATGCTCTGATCCCTGTGCACACTTGTGTATCCTCTTGTGTATTTATTAGATGCTTACTCTGCAAGTTCAATGAAAGAAGGAAAATCCAGATAGGCTTGATTTCTCAATAAATGATAGTACTGATGTAGTTACCCACCTTTCTAGAAACTCAAGAGGTATAGCTTCAATAAATAAGAGCAGAGAGAGGGGCGCCTGGGTGGCTCAGTGGCTTAAAGCTTCTGCCTTAGGCTCAGGTCATGATCCCAGGGATCAAGCCCCCGCATCAGGCTCTCTGCTCATCAGAGAGCCTGCTTCCCCCTCTCTCTCTGCCAGCCTCTCTGTCTACTTGTGATCTCTCTCTCTCTATCAAATAAGTAAAATCTTAAAAAATAGAAGAAGAGCAGAGAGAAAACAAAAGAAAAATTGTTCAACACACTTTAAATCAATGCAACACAGTTACTGTTAAAAGAGAAGAATTAGAAGCAGAGCTTTCTGAAATTAAAAAAAAAAACAGACGGGGATGACTTCATTCTAGTTATGCCTTTGAGATTAAAAATAAAAGAATTACAAACAGTAATTATCAGAGACTAACATTTACTGAACATCTGACTTGGACCACGTACTTTGTATACATTAGCCATCCTCTTTCAACAATCCTGCAGGATAGATAGTAGAAACCTCATTTCAAAAGAAAAAAACAAGAAACATGGATAGTTAGAGATAAAGAGCTGGACTTCAAACCCAGGTTTGTCTGATTCTAAAGCACAAACTATTTCTCCAACACTATGCTGACTAACTTCTTGCCCCTAATCAAAATCCAGGCTCACAGGGTGTTACCAATGGAATTTAAGGTAGACCCATGGCTCCTCTGTCATCTTTCTGGGTTCATATGTACAGGTATTGTCAGCTGGCCCAAGGCAACTATAAGCTTGTCCAATAGGCAGACCTGCCGGACCCAGGAACTTTACAGGGTTCATCACTGACTACAGATTTCCTGGGGAGTAAAGAAAAGATATGACAGGGTTAAAGCTGACCTCAGCACTCAAGCCTTTAAACTGCGGTGATGTGTACAAAATTTGATTGCAGGAGGGTAGAGAAGAATATAATATTTTTACTTCTTAAAAATCAGTAAGTTAAATTCATTAATCCCCTATTGGTATATAGATATATGCAAAGGGTTGATTTCTCTGTATATCATTACTTTTTAGCAAAATTCATTGCTACATGAGAGTTCTAATTTATCATAAAGAATTTTAATAAGAAATAGAAGGAAATTATTCTTCATGCTCACATATAGCCTCCAAGAACACAACCTCCAAAGAAAAAAATCATGTATAAACTACATATTTAGAGTTTCAAGAATGTTAGAAACATAATGTGCTGAATTCCATCATCTGATTACTTAGTCTGAACGACACTAAAGTCCTTAAAAAGGGGGGAAAATGAACTACCTAAGAGAATTACTAATAAACTTACAATCTATCTAATCCTCCATGGCAATCAATAAGAAATGATAGTTTTTTATTTCTTAAAATTTCCCCATAACAAACTTTTGAAAGTGTTTTCATTCTCCTCTTTGCATAGCATTGAGAATTTGTCTTAAAATCCAAGTTTTCTAGAGTTTTAATAACTTCTACATTTCAGCTTTGCCCTGGCATTGTAGAAGATACAAAGAAATTAAGATTTGTCTTTTTCTTTACAACAGTGGCACTCAAATGTGAGCATGCATCCAGATCATCTGGAAGGCTTGTTCACATACAGAGTGCTGGAATTTCTGATTCAGCAATTCTGGGGTTAGATCTAAAAAATAATAGTTCTAACAAATTCTCAGAAGATGCTGATGCTATGGTCCAGGGACTACATGTGAAGAATCAATGTTACAGAACCAAGTCTCCAGTCCAGATAAGGAGGCAAGACATAGTCATAGATGAAGTGAGGGGATCCTCTATAGCAGCATAAGATCAGGCACAAACTCAGAGAGACAAGGGGTGTAAGAGAGAGTGATATAAGAACTCTAAGGAGAGAGTGATAGCATGACTAGTGACTAGTCATCATAAAGGAGGCGTGACCACAGTTAGCTCTCACTGAATGAGCAGGAGGAAGGGAATCTCAGACCTAAGTACATGTGTTGTCTTTGAGAAAGCAACCAAACCACTCTGAGAAGAGACTTTTCCACTGGTCAGCAGACTGATACCTGTGAAAAGGTATGCAAGGGCCAGCAAAAGCAAACTAAAGGTTTCATGGGCTTTAGGGATGACTGAAGGTTCTTTAGGGGGAGAGTGATGATTTTAGTAAGAACTGTGAGGATTAAAAAGCAATAACTTATACATTTGTGGGGCTGGGAGAGAGACAAGAGCCAGACGGTAAATGCTGTAATCTAGGCCTGATGTGATAAAAACCCATAAGGGATGAAGGCAATGAAAATCAAGAGAAAGAGACAGACTGAAAGAGCTAGAGAACTTAGTGACTTACCTGATTATGAAGACCAACACAAAGGAGGGAAAGGGGAATCAAAGGTTACTGAGGTTACGAACCCTATGACTGGAAGAAAACTATAATAAAATATTTTACTTTGTTGGAAAATGCCCAAATATTTCTGCTGACAATATAATATCAGAAGGTACTGATTTTTAGGGAGGAATGGGAGAGTCTATTTTGGCAAGTTTCAAACTTTCCCTAATCTTACAGGGTCAGGATTTCAAGTCTGAATCTCATTTGTGTCCAAACCCATCTAAACTCTTTAAAAAGTGATTTCCTGTTTTAAAGAGAAAAATATATATTTTTTTTAAAAATTATTCAAAGGACTTAAAAACTTCTTAGACATCAAACAGTCCTTAAGAAATAATATTTTGATGATTTAAGTAAAATTAATCAAAAACATATGGAATGAATTTCCTTTCAAATACACATCATATTTAGAAAGTAAGGTTAAGACTGCTTCATAAAATGAGCTTGCTCTTTTATCAAACCCAAAATGACTGAAAAACTCTTCAAACATTCAAATTCCAGCCAGGTTTGTTGTACCCTGGTTTCTGTGTTACTGAATATCAGAATCTTTCAGGCCATTTTACTTTTTTTAGGCAATGAATCATGACATTGGTTTCCATAAGACATAATATTTATAGACTGTTTTGACATGCACATCTGCAAAATAAGGTAATGCAGTTGAATCCACCGAATGCTCCAGTGAAAGCTTCCATACACATAACAATAGTGCCCATTGCTTTCAGTAACCTAGGATGGTGGTTTTCATATTTGGCAAGAGAGACTGCTCTCCTGAGTAAACCGGCTTCCCTAAGAACCCTTAAGGGAAGCTAACTAGTTTGCTAGCTGTGATTGACTCAGCACCCCCACCACCAATCTACAAGCACACACAGGCACACACAAACTCACGTAAAGAACAGCGAAACAGTATTGCTTTTGTGTTTTCCTTGTATATTCTGATTTCCTTTTAGCACAAATGCCATTACCCTTACCTTAGAATTTGTCATTCCCAAACCCTGTTACTAATCTTCCCATACTTCTAATCTCTACCTCTCTGATTCCTGCATTACATTCCTTCCAAGCCCTGCTCCTCCTCTATAAAAATGGCTAACAACAGGCTATTCATTAGATAAATAAATCCATAATTTCTTCACACATGAGGGTTAAGAAGACCCTTATGGGTCACTTAGTTCAGCCCATTGTTATCAGACAAGTGAAGACAGGTTCCCTATAAGTCAGTAGGGAACTGGTCAATAGCTGAGTCAGGATTAAAATGCAAGTCTCCTGATTTCCCTTCCATTTTTGTTCCACATTATACCACATTACCTCTTAGACACGAGCTTTCTACAAGTGACTGCGTGACTCCTGAGTGACTGTCCTTTTCTTTAAATCAACAATGAACCATTTTCCTAGTTGATTGCTTAGTCATTTGCTCTTAACTTTCTGGAACTATCCCAGCTACAGTGTTTATGATCAGCTATCTTTCCTAGAGGATGCAGTGGGCAGGAGAGGTATTATTGGTCAAAAGAGCATTTCCAGGGTGTTCATATCATATTTCATTATTTACAACTGCTGACTCAATTCGTGCCTAGAGCTAAATCTGTTCCACACAAACACGCTTATTAGTTTAGGGCAGTGATTTGCAACTGCAAGTGATTTTTGCCCCCGCAAGGGACATTTGTCAATGTCTGAAAACATTTTTGGTTTCCAAAACTGAGGAATGCTACTGGCATCTAGTGGGTAAAGGCCAAGGATGCTGCTGAACCTCCAACAAAACACAAGACAGCCCTCCACAACAAAAAATTATCTAGTCCCAAATGGCAATAGAGCAGAGTTTAAGGCCATATTTTAGGAGAGGGGGCTGTTGTAGACATCTAAATAAGAATTTCAGCACATTTCTGGTTTTGCAGATAATAGCAAGACCCTTCTGTCTTGGAGTATTCATTCAGCATCTATTATGTGCTACGCACTGCACTAGATACAAAATTCACATTAGAAACATAGAAGGCTGTTGTCTTACAAGGTTCTAAATACAGTGAAGGACAGAATCTTCAGCCAGATAGGTTCATGAGCATGCTACATTAAAGACAAATAAAATGCTGAACCTTCGGTAAGCACATTATACCTTACCCATTCCTGGGATCAACAATAGCCACTTGGACCTGATGAAGAACTTTCAAAAGATGAATGCAGTGTCAGTGCCCTGAAGCCGTCCAAGAACAACTAGACAGGCATCTGTAAAGAATGCTTTGCAAAGTGAAAAATTGCCACGTGGTTTCTTTTGTTGTTGTTGTTGTTGTTCTGCCAAGTGAAAAGCAAACTATGCTTTAAATATTTCAAGAAAGAAAAATCTCCCTTTCATACCATGTCTTACTCACTTTCACCAAAATGTCATCCTGTCAGGCTGGGTGCTATCCGGGACATATCAAAAGCCTCTTTTATCAATGTTATTCCTACTTTGAACACATTCCTTTAATTTAAGTCAGTATGACTGGTTTGTATTAAAATACTGGAAAGGTTCTTGGGTTTCAGACTGATAGTAAATCCATAAAAAGCAAAAGGCTTTTCCATTTCCGGGAAATCTAATTAAATGTTGTGAAAACAAATGTGCTCTGGTGTGGCATATAATAGAATAATATTGAAGAATAAATATTGAGTGTCTGTTGTTCAGTAAGCTCTTTGAACTCCAGAGAATGTAAGAGAAATACCTTCCCAAGCTAGGGGATCTAGCTAGGGAGAGAAGAAATGAGAAATGCTTCCTCAAAGCTACTCCAGATCCTCAATGCTAGAAAAACCTTAATTTAAGGGAAGACCTCCTCTACAAGCTCTGGTAATACAGCTCTCCAGCCAGGCACCAAACTTTGTATCTGAGGGGTTTTATCTCACCTATAGTCCCTACCAGATTCCACAAGTGAGAAAAAACATTTGCCTGGGGCTTTTATCTCCCTCTCAGCCCCTCCTCCCTATACCACATTCAATATGACTTGGTAATGGTAGATCCCTCCACAAGATGGAGGTCACAGTTTATCTCTGTTTTCAGTGTCTATCTTTTTTTTTTTTTTTAAGTAGGCTCCACACCCAGCATGGAGCCCAGCATGGGGCTTGAACTCACCACCCTGAGATCAAGACCTGAGCTGAGATTAAGAGTCGGAGGTTCAACCCACTGAGCCACCCAGGCGCCCCTCAGTGTCTATCTTGACAAAATATTTGTGAGGTTCAATGGTGGTGCCATGGAATCTCTTTGGGGATACATGTGGTATTGTAGTAACCCATAATCTACATTGCTACCTTTCCTACCAACCCACACAAGATCTAAAGAAAAACAAGGTGTTTGCTATGCAAACACAACTTTGAACCACATTCTTTTCCAACCAAACTGCTGCTTATAAACCCATTCTAGAACTGAAACTCTATGTCCATGGTTGGGATTTATATTTTTACCAAAAATTATATCTATGACTCACATCTCACAACTTACAAGCTATTGCATATACTATCATATTTCACAGTTTAATAATACTGCTGACACCCTTCCCCAACCCTGGCCGCTGTGGGTTCTTAACACAGTTATAGAGCCTAGAGGAGGGCATCATGCTCTTCTCTGTACTGACCTGACCAATAATCTTGCCCACTCCATACCTGCTTTCTGGTCTGTTAAACTAGGATTATGCTTAAAAAGAAAAAAGACAACCTATTCTTCTGCCAGCCTAAAACCCCAGGGAGCTCACTGTCAGCAAATCTGAACCACCTCTCTTGCTTTCTGCTTTAAGAAAAGAATCAATTGCCACTGACTTTTGTAAAAATAAGGTGTTTGTTGTTGTTGTTGTTTTAATTCCAGGGTAGTTAACATGCACTATTATACTAGTTTTGTTTCAGGTGTACAATATAGTGATTTAACAGCTCCGTATATTACTCAGTGTTCATCCAGGTAAGTGTATTCTTAATCTCCTTCATCTATTTCACTGATACCCATATCTAGCACCCCTCTAGTAATCACCTGTTTGTTCTCTACAGTTAAGAGTCTGTTTCTTGGGGCACCCGGGTGGCTCAGTGGGTTAAGGCCTCTGCTTTCGGCTCAGGTCATGATCTCAGGGTCCTGGGATCGAGCCCCACATCGGGCTCTCTGCTCAGCGGGGAGCCTGCTTCCCCCTCTCTCTCTGCCTGCCTCTCTGCCGAGGCATGATTTCTCTGTCAAATAAATAAAATCTTTTTTAAAAAAAAAGAGTCTATTTCTTGGTTTGTCTCTCTCCCTTTTTTCCTTTGTTTTTTTTCTTAAATTTGACATAGGAGTGAAGTCATATGGTATTTGTCCTTCTCTTACTCACTTATCTTGCTGAGCATTATCACTCTAGCTCTATCCATGTCGTTGCAAGTGGCAAGATTTCTTTCTTTTTAGAGAGAGAGTGAGTGCAAATGTGAGTTGGGAGGAGAGGCAGAGGGAGGAGAGAGACTCTTAAGCAGGTACTTAGTACAGAGCCCGACATGGGGCTTAATCTCACAACCTTGAGATCATGATCTAAGCCAAAATCAAGAGTCAGAGGCTTAACCAACTGAGCAACACAGGCACCCTTGGATTTCATTCTTTTTTATGACTGAATAACATTCCATTGTGTGTATATATATACTATACCTTCCTTATCCATTCATCTAACAATGGACACTTGGGCAGCTTCCATAATTTGGCTATTGTAAATAATATTGCAATAAACATAGGTGTGCATACATCCCTTCAAATTAGTGTTTTCAAATTCTTTGGGCAAATACCCAGTAGTGTGATTACTGGATCATAGCTAGTTCTATTTTTAATTTTTTGCAGAACCTCCATACTATCTTCCACAATGGCTGTACCAGTTTGCATTTCTACCAACAATACAAGATGGTTCCTTTTTATCCACATCTTTGCCAACACTTACTTTTTGAGTTTTTGCTTTTAGCCATTCCAACAGGTATGAAGTGATATCCCATTGTGGTTCTGATGTGCATTTCCCTGATGAAGAGTGATGCTGAGCATCTTTTCTTGTTGGTTTGTTGGCCATCTGTATGTCTTCTTTGAAGAAATGTCTGTTCATAACTTCTGCCCATTTTAATCAGATTATTTATTTCTCTTTCTGCTGTTTCATTATTAGTGTATAGACAAACAAAATGAGTTCTATAATTTTCTATTTTATAATCAACCCTCTTCCTAGACATAAGTAAGGCACCTACTATCCTACTAATTCACTCATATTTCTATAATGCCTAATAAACTGCAGCACTCATATATTAAATCAGCTCTGCAAAATTAACTGGCAAATACAGATCTCATGAATGTGGGTCTCCTCAGCTGGAGGGTCCTTTTCACCTAAATAATATCACCAGTATCCCGTCTAGTCCTTTTCTCATAATGCCAGTTGGCTCAGCTGTGTCTCTGTAATTCTTTCTGTGTGTGTCTGAATATGCCCACTTATATGTGTGCGATGCAAGGTCATGGAAGCTGTCAAAGGCCTCTGATCTAGCTGAGTGAGAATATCATTGTACTTAAAGATAGAGTTAAAAAGTTATTCTATATTGAAACACTAAATTATCCAAAGAGTCTTTCTTCTTAGTTCTATGGCCTTCAAAACTAGTAGCATAAGCAATAATTACTGACTTAAATATGTAAAAAGTTACATTTAAGGATGGAGCAATAAGCTACAGAGAGATGAAATGTTACACGATTTTCAATTTTTCTCCCTCTGAGATGACTGACTGAGTACCACACAACCCAATATTCTTTTTTTTCTTTTTTTTCTTACAACCTAATATTCTTTCTTTTTTTCTTTTTAAGATTTTATTTATTTATTTGATAGAGAGAGAGATCACAAGTAGGCAGAGAGGCAGGCAGAGAGGAGGGGGAAGCAGGCTCCCTGCTAAGCAGAGAGCCTGACATGGGGCTCGATCCCAGGACCCCAAGATCATGACTTGAGCTGAAGACAGAGGCTTTAACCCACTGAGCCACCCAGGTGCCCCACAACCCAATATTCTTAAGCTGGCAATTCATCTAACATGACAGTTGTAACATCTTACGGCATTTATTTTCTCCACAAGTCTTCATTCCCACTAACCACACCACCCTTAAGATGGTAGGCATTGTATTTTATGTATTGTATTATATCCCCTGAAATCCCAATACCTAGCTGAATTATGCCTACAAAATGCCAGTGGTTTTTAATGCTTATTGACTAAAGAAATGATTAAACAAATAAAGAGCTTTTCTAAATTAAAAAAAAAGTTTTTAAAAACTGGCAAAAGATATGAGAGAGAGAGAAATCTCCACTAAACACATAGATTCTCCTCCATATTTTATTCAGGGAAATACAAACCAAAACAATAATGAAATATTTTTCATTCATCAGATGACATTTAATTTAAATAATTATTTAAATACTAGGTCTTGGGGTGCCTAGGTGGCTCCACTGTTAGGCATCTGTCTTTAGCTCAGGTCATGATCTCAGGGTCCTAGAATCAAGCCCCACATCGGGCTTCCTGCTCAGCGGGAAGCGTGCTTCTCCCTCTCCCACTCCCCCTGCTTGTGTTCCCTCTTTCAGTGTCTCTTTGCCAAATAAATAAATACATACATACATACAATGTATTGACAAGTGGAAACGAGCATTCTCAAATAGTATATATTGATTCAATTTGATAACATCTACCAAAATGTAAAATGTGAAAATTCTTTGATCTAGCAATTCCATTTTCAGGACTCCACACAGGAGAAAAACTCAGTATGTGCACAAAAATAGGAGGTCCAAAAAAGCAAGGTTTGCAATTGAAAAAAAAAATGTAGAAACCATTATATGATTGTAATATCCACTAATAGAGGAACAGTAAATAAATAATAGTCCATGCACATCATGAAGACCATGGGCTTTGCTCTCTCCTTCAGTACATTGGACTTTCCTATGCTTAAAAATAGTATTTCATAATGGATAGAAATTTACAAGTGTGCAGATGGAAAATGAGAGTGATTGCAAAGTTAGAGTTGGTAACAGGAGAAGCAGGGGTAAAAAAGAAAATTGGAAGAAGGGAGAGAGACATGCCTAGAGCTAGGAGACCAGTTAGGTGGCTAGTAGTCAAGTAAAAGAAGGTAGTAGCTAGGAGACACAGAAAAGTAGACAGACTATGAGAAATATTTGGAAAGTAAAAGAGAAAGGATTCAGTAAGGAATGATATAGGAAAGGGAGTGTTCAAGGATGAGGCAAGCCTAGGTTCCAAGGCTTGCATAAGCAGATAGATAGTGGTGGTTTTCCCTGAGCCAAAGAGCACAAGAAGAGAACTGTGCATGGTGAACAGGTAGTTGAGTTCTTGAGGTCAATCTTCAACATGTCCAGACTGAATGAATGATCTTTAAAACAACCAACTAGAGATATTAAGTAGGAACTCAGAAAAGCAGTGTAGCCTAGAATTGGAAGCATGGAAATCACTGACATACAGGTGTGTGGGTAATGTCAGGTGGGACAAAGAAGTGCTGAATGGAAACAGAAATGAGTGGTGATCAATGGAAAACTTACCCAATTAGGTGACAACCAGATCTGGTAACAATAAAGTCCACTGAGATAAGGACCAACTGCCCTCTAGTGGAATCCAAGCCATTTTAACAGTCCGCACCAGGAAATACATTGACCTTATTTTCAAATGACTGTGAGCAGAAACACTATAGACCTTCTATGAAGGAAAAAGGACCTCAAGGCAAACCATCTATCTCCCTCCACAAGGCTCTGGATAAAACAAAGTTTCTCTCTTAATGAAATTTCAGAAAATAAACCTAATTGTGTTTTTGAAACACCAGTCTACAGTACTGTTTCCATCATCCAAATATCTAAAAGTTTCTAAAAACCAAAAGGTTTTTTTTTCATAAACTCAGGTGCAAAACTTGACTTCATGCGAACTCATTCACTGTAAAATCTGACTTGAATTTCCATGAGGCTACTTCTAGTCTTCATTTGTCCCCCTCAGTATAATACTCCTGTCATTACACAAACTTGATTGGCTATGGATAACAGCCCAGACTCTGATGAGGGTGTCACATAATGTAGATGAACCTTACTGCCCTTCTAAAAATCTATAGTATAAAATCTAAAATTTCTAAAAAAAAAACTAGGGGTGCCTACGTGGCTCAGCCAGTTAAGTGTCTCCCTTCAGCTCAGGACCGAGCCCTGTGTCAGACTCCCTGCTTCTCCCTTTCCTTTTGCCACTACCCCCTGCTTGTGCCTTCTCTCTCTCTGTCAAATAAATAAACAAAAAATTTTTTAATTAAAATTTCTAAAAAACCAAATCTAAAAATTCAAGTTTCAAGTGGTCCTGAGGTTTTTAGCTAAAGGATCAGGCAGATTACTAATGGCAGAAGATATCCTAATATTTCAATTTTTAATCACAAGGATGTTCAAAACAGAAAAATTAACACTGAATATTTAAACAAAAATATGTGCAAGTTCTAGTTATCTAAAATTCAGTAGTGCAACAAGGAATTTTAACTAAAGGCACAAGCAAGTACTTAAGTTGCACTTTTCAGCATCAAAGTTAGCCTTCAAATGAGCTACCACTGTCCTGATTGTGTGTGTGTGCATGTGTGTGTGTGTGTGTGTGTGTGTGTGTGTGTGTGTGTGTACATGCACAAGCCCAAAGGTGCATATATCATGATTCAAGAGACAGGCATAGAACACAGATGGCTTCACTCCACTTGAACTGCAAGGCAAGGCCAGGGTTCTCCCTGCTTCAAAGTCTCCAGGAAATATACAATGTAGTGGACTGAGTTAGACCCTATATCCTATATCTAATTCTCTTCTTCATATAAATCTTAAAAACTGAGGTGCAAAAAAACTAAATGGAGACTCTATACAATGATTTCCTTTAAAAAGTACATAATAAACAGTAATAAGCATTTTCCATTATAATCATGCTGAGGCTCTGAAAGGCCCCTCACTACTCATATCAAAAGATCTATGATAATCTTATTCCTTGTGCTCTTCCGATACTTGCGTGGCCCAGGGCCAGGAGCAAGTCAGGGCAGAAATGTCAAAATTTTTTATTTTATCTTCTGTGTACTAAAAACAGATTAAAGTACAACATCCTCTCCCAAAAAGCTGTCCCTTAAATTCATTTAGAATTGGAGACTTTTACATGATGTTTATTCATTCAGCACATATTTATTGTGTGGCTACTAGGCACCAGACATTGTCTTAGATTTAGTAAACAAAGCAAAATCCTCTTAATTCATGTATAGAATGAAGAAACCGGAGAGCATTATTCCCATTTTACAGATGACAGAAAAAAGATTGAAAGAGTCTACACGTCAACAACAAAAGTAATAGGAACAGAACTTGTCTGTAGATCCTTTGCCAAAAGTTTCTGTCTACTGACCTGTGCCCCTCCACCTGTCCCACTGCCCTGAAAACCAGAGGGCAAGGCAGACATCAGAGATAAAGGCCTAGAACAATAGCAGAGGTGAGCACAGAAGGAAGTCACAAAGCCAGCCAGAACACACATATATGAGCCCCCAAAAGATAGGAACAACACAAAGGCCTCAAAGAAGCCAAAGAGGAGGGTTTACAGAATGATTATGATCCCAAACCAAACACACCAAAATCCAAATCTCAATTATTTTTAGGTCTCTCCCAGAATGAATAGAGTGGTAAAATTCATTTATGACTGGTATATTTATTATGATTTTCCTCCAGTGCTATCTTAAGATGAACATTTGAAAAGGGTCTTCTACTAAAAAATAGGAAGTAATCCCAAGAATAATACACCTCAATTTTACAAAGTGCCTTTTTTCCAGGGTGCTCAGAGCACTTTATGAGGGTACCAGATTCCCAGTAAGCAGTAGCTAGATAAGAGGAGTTTCCACAGCCTCTTGGAATTTCCTGAAAAAAGATAAAGGCAAGGAAGGGGTCACCGGAGGCTACAGACACATTGTATAAAGTCTGTATTCATGCATATTTTATAGACAGGTATGGTAAGAGTTAGGAATGTTACAGTTCTGTAAGCTTTTGGCTCCCAAAGGATTGAGACTGCCAAAAATGCAGGTAAACAAAATACCAGCTGAAAACTCCTCTACAAGAATGCTTTGGAATATCACACCTGGATTTTGGCTCCAAGCCACGACAAACAGAGTATGTGGGCTTACTGGCACTGAAACAAAAATATCCGTGAGAGAAATCAGGGCAGTCAATGGCTTAGGGGCCCGATAATGGGATATGTTTTGTCTCTTATCTGCTGGCTCATATTCAGCCCAGGTGGAAAGTAACTAAAAATGGCTGCCTTACTGGGGCCTCTAGGTTTCCACTTGGGTCCTGGTAAACAAGGATCCACCTCCCTCAAACAAAAGACCCAAAATGAGAAACTTGGAGCAAACGTCTAACATATCTGCCAAGAACTTAATGGGCTATAAAACAGAAAAATAATAATAGTAATAATAAGACAAGAGAAAAAAGAAAGAAAAATAGGGGGTCAAAAGCCTCCTATTCGTAACAGGTGCTTAGAAACTGGCACAGAGGCTATTCTTGTGGTAAGTCCATCTGGGGTCTTGTAGGAGGCTTATGTAGGGAAGCACAGTTAAGGCATGAGAAGGTCAGTTTCCATATTTACAATGTAGACAGCAACATGTCAGCTTCAAATAACTCCCAGGTGGAAGGAGATTAAAACATAGCTAGATTTAACTGGACACCTAACTAATACATGAGTGTTTGGAGCTATTTCATCATCTCACCCATAAAGTTGTCCTTCATTTATAACTTCCTGAGCTACAACTATGCTTCTAGGTCAAGGTTTCTTGACCTCAACACTAGTGCCATTTTGAGCTAGATATTTCTTTGTGGCTGTTCTGTGCATTGTTGGCCAGTGTATCTGACCTATCCCACTAGATACGAGTAGCAGTCCCAACTTACCCTGAAGTTATAACAACCCAAAACATCTCCAGACATTGCCAGATGTCCCCACAGGGAAAAACGTGCTCAGTAAAGAATCACTGCTGTCAGATAAAAGACCAAATGAGGTAGTAAAAAGAGCATGAGACCTGAAACCAGCAGACATAGGTCTAGTCCACATCTCACTTCCTGTCGATGTGACATTGGGCACATTATTGGCCACTCTGAGCCTCAGTTCCCTTGTATGTGCCACAACTACTCTGTTGGGATATTGGTAAGATTAAATGAGAGATGCAGCCTGACGCATGGCAGGTGTTCAGTTTTCAGTTTCCTTCCCTCCTGCTCTCTAAGGTCTCTCAACATACAGACACCTTCCCATATTATTCTAACTTCTCTCCCATTCCAGGCGTCCAACAATTTCCTTAATTCTTTCCCTGGTCTGCCTCTATGCACAAACAGTGAAGTGAAATCAAAAGACTAGGGAGTTATTGCTTAGCTTTGCGGATTATTGGCTAGATGAACTAAGACAATTATTTAACCTCTTTTGGATTGTCTAGTATTAAATCAGTATTATCACTTTGGTATCTACAAAACTGCATGAGGTTATTACTTCCCTGCCTAGCAGCCTGACCCGGTCCCACTACTGCTTTGTGAGTCATGGAAAACATGGACTGGAAGCTACCTTTACTCAACCAAGCTTATGTCTTATTAAATTGATTCACAAACATGTCTATGCATTAAGATGTCTTGAGAAGATTTTTCAAAACAAAACACAGAGGCTCAAGGCACTCAACCCCCAAAGAGCCTTACATAGGACTGAAGTAGCTATGTTTTTTTTTTTAAACTTCTCAGGTGAGGCTGCCACATGGCAAGGATTGAGATCTACAGTCCTAGACTCAGATTCTCCAATCTGGTCAAGTGCACCTGCTTACCATCGCTAATTTATGAGGAACTCTCTCCCACCTCCAAGCTTTGCACAAATTATTGCCCCCACCTGCATTGCATTCCCAGCTTTTCCCAGCCAGTCCTTGGCTTTTCCGTTTTCAAAACAAACTCCCTCAGGGGATGACTGGCCGGCTCTGTCAGAAAACATCCAATTCTTTTTTTTTTTTAAAGATTTTATTTATTTGACACAGAGAGAGAGAGAGCACAAGCAGGCAGAGAGGCAGACAGAGAGAGAGGGGAAGCAGGCTTCCTGCTGAGCAGAGAGCCTGATGCGGGGCTCGATCCCAGGACCCTGAGACCACAACCTGAGCTGAAGGCAGAGGCTTAACCCACTGAGCCACCCAGGGCCCCAAAAAACATCCAATTCTTGATCTCAGCATCATAAGTTCGAGCCCCATGTGGGTGCAGAGAATACTTTAAAAATAAATAAATAAAATTAAAAAAAAAAACCCTACCTTAGGAAGGCTTCCTTTTTTTCTATGGTAGTAGGACTTGCTCACCTAGGAAAATTCTTAGTACATGAATGATATGGGGTTCTTAGAAAATGAAGTTTATGGGGCGCCTGGGTGGCTCAGTGGGTTAAAGCCTCTGCCTTCAGCTCAAATCATGATCTCAGGGTTCTGGGATCAAGCCCCGCATTGGGCTCTCTGCTCAGCAGGGAGCCTGCTTCCCGCTCTCTCTCTGCCTGCCTCTCTGCCTACTTGGGGTCTCTCTGTTAAATAAATAAATAAAATCTTAAAAAAAAAAAGTGAAGTTTATTTTCAAACAAAAATAAGCATTATAAAGTATTGTCATATAATATTGTACTTCAGAGGAAAAATTCTGGAAGGGCATCTGTAAAGAACATCACTAATCAGAACATTAGTATGAACTCTTCTTGTTTAATGGCTGTCATAGACAATTTATGAGTCATACAAGAAAGACCATGTTGCTGGAGTTAAAAAATCTACTGGTCATCTTCATCAACATACCTTGCTCACCAGACTTGGCTCTAAATATCTTGCTGGAATAAGTAAGAGCTCCAAAACACTCATTTGAAAAAATAAACTATGATATGTTTGTTTTGAAAAAAAGTGTCACTATTGGGACGCCTGGGTGGCTCAGTTGGTTAAGGAGCTGCCTTCAGCTCAGGTCATGATCCCGGGGGCCTGGGATCGAGTCCCGCATCGGGCTCCTTGCTCAGCAGGGAGCCTGCTTCTGCCTCTCTGCCTGCTTGTGTTCTCTCTCTCTCTCTCTCTGACAAATAAATAAATAAAATATTTTTTTAAAAAGTGTCACTAACAATCAAAACATCTTACTACTTTAATTACTATTACTGGCTTGAAAGCTGTTTGATGAGAGTGGAGATTCTCTATGAAGGACATTTGGCAATGTCTGGAAACATTTTTGATAGTCACACCAGAAAGGGATTGATACTGGTCAAAAGTGCCATGACTGAGAACACTGGATTAGATGTTTCCCTGGTCCTGTGGCATGTTTTCTTACATATATTGATTTGTCTGTTCTCTCTTTAGAAGAAATTTCTTCCTCATCATACCACTCAGTGCAGAGTTATATAGATGAAGGCAACAGGGGAAACACAATGTGACTGATTAGCAATTTTTTTCTGGTAATTGGAAAACCCTATTAATCAAGAGTCACTGTCCCAAGAAAGTGTAACAGACAAGAGCATAATGCTGCAGTTGGGAATGTGGGCTCTGAAGTTAGCCTGCCTGGGTATGAATCTGAGCTCTGTCATTTACTAGCTGTGTGACTTAATACAATTTACTCAACCTTCCTATGCCTAAATTTCTTCTATAAAATGAGAGTATTAGCATTTCTTACCTCTTACTACTTTTGTTAAAGTAAAATAAATTATAAAATGTTTAGTACCTGGCATACAAGAAGTGCTCCATAACTTTTAGTTGTTATGGTCATTGTCATCATCATAATCATTATCATCATAAGTAAACATCACTGCAAAATTAAGCTGCTACACATTTGTAGAGTGCAAAGCCAAATAAACTCATGTCTGAAACTGACATGGCACTAGAACAGTGGTCCTTACCCATGACTGCATATTAGAACAATGTAGGAAGCTTTTAAAAACCTTAAAGCCCATGAACCAGGAGGAAACAGAAAACCTGAACAGACCCATAAGCAGTAAGGAGATTGAAGCAGTCATAAAAAATTTCCCAACAAACAAAAGCCCAGGGCCAGACGGCTTCCCAGGGGAATTCTACCAAACATTTAAAGAAG
>CM053607.1:31562056-31581323 GCA_028646535.1 Procyon lotor | reverse complement strand
AGGAAAGAAGGACAGAACCACAGAGGAAGAAAAAGAGTAGAAGAAAAGGAAGGGAAAAGGTGGAGAAGATAGTAAAAAACATGATGAGGTGATAGAAAAATAAAGTCATACTACATTGGATATGCTTGGGGACTAAAAGAGTTTCCTGTGTTTTATATCTCTCTCATTTCCTTCTCATGCCATAAGACAACTTTATATTAGTTGGGCTCTGTGCCTCCTTTACTACAGACATGTTTTAATAGTGGTTTAGTTGTTTTTATCATTATACTAATGAAAAGATAATGCATTTGCAGAGGCTTTGTAAACTACACAGAATTATCTGATTGTAATTATGATGGGGTTTAGCATTAGACTTAATACACATTTTTTAAAGGTTATATTTATGGGCTAAATGAGAAAATCACAATTTACTGATTGCAATTCTATTTTACTAAATAACATCATATATTGATGTATAAAAATTCATATAGGTAAAGACATAATCCTTGGTGTTAGTTGATGGATTTTCACAAAATGAATGTCCAGAAACCTAACATTACCAACATCTAGAAAATCCTCTTGTGCCCATTTCTAATCATTACACCCTCCCTCTTTTATAGAGATAACTTAAACTTTATATAAATGTAATTATATGGTATGGATATTTTTGTGACACTAATTTATATTGTTGCATGTGGCGTTAATTTGTTCATTTTTATTACAGTATGAAATTTCATTTGGGAATATATATTAGTCTTCAAGAGCATTTTATTTCCAGTTTTTAGCTATTAAGAATAACACTGCTATGAACATTTTTGTACGTGTCCTGTTGTCTGTGCATGTACACATTTCTATTCAGTATTTACCTAATAATGAAATTTGTATGTCATTGAGTAGGCATATATTCTCTTCCAGTAGATACAGCTAAGCAGTTTTTCAAAGTGGCTATAACAACTCACTTTCTCACTAGCAGTATATTCAAGTTGTAGTTTTCCACATCCTAGACAGCACTTGTTATTATTAGTCTTCTTACTTCTAGTCATTCTGATGGCCATATAGTGGTTTCAGATTTTTCTGGTGATTAATGTACTCAAGAACTCTTTCCTATGTTTATTAGTCATTTGGGTATCCTCTTTTGTGAAGTGCCAGCTCTGTCTTTTGTCAATTAAAAAAAAAAGTTTGTTTTTTTCCTATTGCTTTGTAGGAATATGTCATCTGTTCTGGATATGCGACCTTGGTCATATGTCTTCATACACATGTCTTCTTTCATTATGTGGCTTATCTTTTCATTCTCTTAAACAGGTCTTTAAATGTACAAGAGTTACTAATTCCACCATCATTTTCTTTAAGAATAATGCTTTTTAATATAATATTTAAGAAATCTTAGGTTGCCTGAGTGGCTCAGTTGATTAAGCATCTGACTTTGGCCTAGTTCGTGATCTCAGGGTTATGCAATTGAGCCCCATATTGGGCTTCTCACTGGGTTTGGAGCCTGTTTAAGATTTTCTGTCTCATTCTCCCCATCTCCTGCTTGTGTACACTTTTTCTATCATAAAAGAAAAAAAAAGCTTATATTACCCTAATAATGTATGGATAGTATAGTTTTTTCTAGGACTTTTATTATGCCACTTTTCATATATAAATATACAATCCAATTGGAACTGACATTTTAATATGGTATGAGGAAAGTTTAAGATTAATATATCTTCAGTCAAGTGGATATCCAATTGACCTAACATTGTATACTGAAAAGACCCTTCTTTCAACACTCATAGTAGTTTAGTGGTGTCTTGCTCAGATTCCTGTTTACCAAGCCAGTGAGTATACCCATGCCCTCAGATACTGTGTCAGCAGTTCATGGCTGCTCCCCAGACACCTGGTCCTCTTTTAATGAGAACCATCTACCTCTGGCAGTTACATCTCCACTAGGGATGTTACTCAACCAGTGGATGACTAATGTAGGAGCACAAAAGTCTGGCTTTTTTCCTTAGGAAGGGTTAACCTGTAATAGGTTTATGTTTCTGAACTTCCTCCTGTAGATTAAGTCATAGCTAGCTTTCACCAAAGACTGCATCCCTGCTTGGCTCCTTCTCCTTTCCCAGTCTGCCTAATTCTCTCTCTGTAGAATTTTTTCCTGAAGAGCATTCTCTCAACACATTATGTATACTACAAACCCTATTTCAGGCTCTGTTTCTAGGGAACTCAACCTAATAAATTCATTTCTAGAAATACTCCTAAGAAGTAGACTGTAAGAATGGGATCCCAGTTGAATCACTTTCTGTCAGTATAATAGAATACCTCATCATCAGTTACGATAAACTGTTATGATATATGTTAGAAGTACAGTTGTTAAGTCTTTCCCCTGTAGTGAATGGGGATGTGTATAGTGGAAGAATTTGCACTGATTTGTTCATTATCTCTGGCATTTGGAAGGTAGCAGAGAAGGAATACAAGAACTGTGAAATTGGGTAGCTATTATTTATTTCCACCGAAAAGAGAAAATCATAGGCTCAGGACAATCAATCACCAATTTCAAGCAAAGTGTGAGAGTTAGAGGACAGCTTAGATAGCTTTGAAAGTGACTTCATTTCCTAATAGTGAAGGAGAGATGGAGATGAAGATCAGCATAGGACCTTATTTTTAAGAGTGGAAAAAAAAAATCATCATAAGAAAAAAAAAAGAGTGGCAGAACTTTCAAAAAGGCTGAATTCTCAGCCTGGCCAAAGCTATGCTAAAGATTAAGTCCCTGATACAGAAATAGTGAGATCCTAAGACCTGATAGGAGGTTATCTTGGTATATAAATTTGAGCATGTAGATTCTCTTGTGGTCTCTGTGTTTGCAGATGTGGCACCAACTCTCCACTGTAGGAAAAAGTGGAGAAACCTCCCTTTCTTGAAGATTGTGAGGCGAGCAGCAGTATTATGTTGGTTCACTTCAGGATCTGCCCGTAATTCACCTTCTGATTATTAGACCAATATGAGGATTAAATTTTTTTCATGAACTAGCTGGGTATGTGCTGGGAAAACTATAGAGGAAATGATTATTATATCATTCAGTATTTACTGGAAGTCCTTGTTAATGTACTAGGATAATTAACAAATGATAAATACACAAATAAACAAATGAATAAACTCCAAGAACAAATAAGTCATTAAGTCAAGGTCATAAGAAACAAAATGAATGTGTTAAGTTTAAGTGCTTTCCTGTATATCAGCAATGAACATTTGCAACTTGAAATTAAAACAATACTATTTATAACAAAAATTTTTAATATTTAGTTATAAATCTAAGAAAATATATTCAAGGTCTATAGGAAGAAAGCTACAAAACCCTGATGAAATAAATCAAAGAAGATCTAAATAAATGTAGAGATATTCCATGTTCATTGATAGGAAGATACAATATTATTAAGAAGTCAGTTTTTTTAAACTTGATCTTTAGTTTCAATGCAATTCTGATCAAGTCCCAGAAAATTATTTTGTGGATATTGAAAAACTGTAAAATTTATATGGAAAGGCAAAAGACCCAGAATAAGCAATACAATATTGAAGAAGAACAAAGTTTGAAGACTGATAATACCTGACTTAAAACTTACAATAATCCTTCAGTAATTAAGATAGTGTGATATCAGCTAAAGAATGGACAAATAGATCAATGGAACAGAATAAAGAGCCCAGAAAAAGACTCCCACAAATATAGTCAACTGGTTTTTGATGAAGGATCAAAGACAATTCAAAGGAGAAAGGGTAGTTTTTTAAACAAATGGTGCCGAAACAATTGGACATCCACATGCAAAACAAGTCTAGGCATAGACCTTACACCTCTTATAAAAATTAACTCAAAACAGATCACAGACCTAAAAGTAAAATGGAAAACTATTAAACTTCTAGAGGATAACAGTTGAATTTAGATGACCCTGGATTTGGTGATGACTTTTTAGATACATAAACCCAAAGCATGACACATGAAAGAAAAATTTGATAAGTTGGACTACACTAAAGCAAAAATTTCTCTATGAAAGACACTTTTAAGAGAATGAAAAGAAAAGCCACAGAGAAAATCTTTTCAGAACACATATCTGTAAAAGGGCTTGAATTCAGTATATACAAAGAACTCTTCAAACTGTACAAGAAGAAAACAACTACATTTAAAAATGGGCCTAAGATCTGAAAGACCCCTCACCAAGGAAAATAATACAGATAGCAAATAAATATATGAAAAGATACTCAACATCATGTCACTAGGGAATTGCAAATTAAAACAACAGTAAGATACCACCATATTACTAAATATCTATTAAAATGGTGAGCTAAACGTAGTCTTGCCATATGATCCAGCTATTATACTCCTAGATGTTTAACCAAGTGAATTGAAAACTTATGTCCACACATAAAACTGCACATGAATGTTTACAGTAATTTTTTTAGAGATTTATTTATTTGACAGAGAGGGAGGTCACAAGTAGGCAGAGAGGCAGGCAGAGAGAGGGGGAAGAAGGCTCCCTGCTGAGTAGAGAGCCTGATGTGGGGCTCGATCCCAGGACCCTGAGATCATGATCTGAGCCAAAGGGAGAGCCTTTAACCCACTGAGCCACCCAGGTGCCCCATTTATAGTAATTTTATTAATAATTTCCAAAAGCTGAAACCTACCAAGATGCCCTTCAGTAGGTGAATAGATGAACAAACCATAGTACAACATTTCCTATTCAATGATATAGAGAAGTGAGCTACTAAGCTATGAAAAGACACGGATACATCTTAAATGTGTATTGCTAAGTGAAAGAAGCCAGTCTGAAAAGGCTGCACACTGTATGGTTTAATTGTATGGCTTGTAGAAAAGGCAAAACTATAGAGATGATAAGTAGTTCAGTAGTTTCCAGGTGTTTAGGGGTGGGGTTGAATAGGGGAAGTATAAAGGTCTTTTTGGGATCTTGAAATTGTGTTATATGGTGCTCTCGTGATGGATACCTGACATGTATTTGTCAAAACCCATAGAACTTTATAGCACAAAGAGTGAAACTTAATGTATGCAATAAAAAAAGAATCATTTAGAAAGTAGAAGATCTCGGATGTAATAAGAATGTAACAAGCCAATCTAATTGTTCTATAAATGTATGAAGCAGTTTCAGTCTAGGGGATAGGGGAAGTGGTGGGGAAACAGTGCTGACCTGAGTAACTTTGGAAATAAGTGGAGTCTGCAAAAGGAACTGTATTAAAGTACTTTACTCCAGTTGATAAAATTGTTTTTCACAGGGGTATAGGTTAGCAATTCTGAAACTACTGAAATTGAACAAATAAGCAAATAAATGGCAGGTGGGGGAGCGAGGTGTGTCACTGTTGGAGGTGACAGATAAGCAAGGAGAGGAGGCTACAATGATCTAGAATGGGTTAATGATCTAGAGTTGGAATCATTAGTGTGACCTCTTGTTTAGCCTAATATAGACACAGACGGTAACATACAGAAATATTTATAGATACATGTATCTAAATATAGGTTAGTATAGACATATATTTCCTTGCTTTGTCAGTCCTAGAAGCAATGACGTCTCAGTAGCAATGAGTGCATCTATCACCCAGATGTTGGTTTCTAGTATCATTCTCCAGTAAAAAGAACCAGGGTGCCTTGCAGAAATGGCTGGCTCTAGGACTGGGCAAAGAATGTACAAGATAAATCTGAGGTATGTTGTAGTGCTAGAAAATGAGGAAGATCTCAAATTTAAAATCTCCCCCACAATGATAAGGGTATGTGATGTCAAAGGGACATAAAAACAAACTGAAAGAGCTCCCACTGACTGAAACTGGAACAATTTGGGTAGCAAAGTAATGAAAGTAGTGAAGTATAAAATAAATATTCATGAGTCCATATTGATGTAGATAAATTATTATTTTTAAAGATTTTATTTATTTATTTGACAGAGAGTGAGAGAGCACAAGCAGAGGGAGCGGCAGGCAGAGGGAGAGGGAGAAGCAGGCTCCTGCTGAGAGGGGAGCCTGATGCGGACTCGATCCCAGGACCCTGGGATCATGACCTGAGCCTAAGGCAAACACTTAACCGACTGAGCCACGCAGATGCCCATATATAGAATAAATTATTGAATAAATAAATAAATGGGAGAAAACATTTCCTATTCAATGATATAGAGAAATGAGCTACTAAGCTATGAAAAGACATGGGTACATCTTAAATGTGTATTGCTAAGTGAAAGAAGCCAGTCTGAAAAGGCTCCACTCATGTAGAAAAATTCAAATAAGTTATGTAGAAAAATTCAAATAAGTTATGTATATACTTTATTATCAAGGAGGTGGAAGATAACTCCTCACTCTTTATGTGCGGGCTGCACATAATGACTTCTTTCCAAAAGTACTATGTACAAAGGGGGAAAATAGCATCTTTAGCTAAGAATCCTGACAAGCACTACCTCAAGTAAGTGATCAGGGTTAACATCAACAGTGAAAGTCATGTTGATAGTATGTACCATCAATATGATGCAGTGAGATTGGTACTTTGTCTCTGTGGTTTTCCTCTACCATGCCCATAATGTCCTTCTGATTGTAAAGAGAAACATCAGACAAATCTCTGTTGGTAGACATTCTACAAAATACTGTAACAATACTCCTCAAAACTGTCAAGGTAACCAAAACCAAAAGTCTCAGAAACTGTTAGAGCTGACAGGAGCCTTGGGAGACCCGACAACTAAATGTAATGTGGTGTCCTAGAACAGAAAAAGGACACTAAGTATAAACTAAGAAAATCTGAGTAGTATTGACTTTAGCTAATACAGTGTTTTGTGTTCATCTCAGCTTATTGTTAAAAAGAAAACTATAGGCCCAAGGCGGACTCCCTTGCCCCTAGGACAGCAAACCAAGATTTAATTGCAGCTTCTACCTCTCCAGAAGTGGAATTTTAAGCGAATCAATCTGGCATATTCTGGTCAGCACCAATGAAGTAATCTGTCACAGGGGTCCTTCTCTGTCTTGGGCCCAAAGGAAGATGAGATAATCTTCCTGATAGGACACCCTGCCCTTTTGGTTAAGAGAAGACTACCTGGCCTGGAACAGTCCTTTCTTTTCTTTTGCTGATCATGTCTTGGCTCCACCCTCCTTCCTATAAAAACCTTTCACTGTGTACAACTCCCTTCTACTTGCTAGATGGGATGCTGCCTGATTTATGCTTTGTTTAATAAATCCAATTAGATCTTCAAATTTAGTCCTTTGAATTATTGTTATGTAACAAATAACCAGTGTTGTGGTTGAACCAGACTTTATGCTTCTTATTATGATTGCAAGATGCCCTTCAGCAACAATCATAAGGAAACTTTGGAAAAAAAATAGAGATTTATTACTTACAAAACTTGGACATTACATAACACACCTGGACTACACAGTGAGGTTGCAGGTATGGAGAGAGAGAGCACATGGGCTGGGGGTTCTGTTTTAACTGGGATTGAGGGTGGGAGCCTTGGGTTTCTACAGGGATCACTCTTGCTTAGCAAATTTAAAATAAAACAGTGAGAATTTAAAGTGGCAGGTGGGCGCAAGGTGGAGAGAAAAGGCAAGTGGTCCAATTGGTCAATTATTGAAATCATCCAGGATCTCTAAAACAAAGGAGCCTGCGCTGGTGAGGGGAGAGAGAGACGTAGCCTGGCTCTTTATCTAATCCTGTGGCTGGCAATATGTTTATTAAAGATAGCCCCTTTTAAATGGATGCCTTAGCAATCAAAGCTTAAGTCAGGCCATGTGTTACAAAAAAGAAAAGCAACTATCAGGGCTTACGCTACATAATAATATACCAATATGGTTCAATAATTATTACAACTGTAGCATAAAGTTAGAGGGTCTTCATAATAGGGAAAACTGAGTATGGAATATATGAGAACTTGCTAAACCATCTTCATAATTTTCCTAAGTATAATGTTAGCTTTTGTTTGTTTGGTAGATGTTCTTTATCAAATTGAGGAAGTTTCTCCTCTATTTGTAGTTTTCTGAGGGTTTTTATTATGAATTTTGTCAAATACTTTTTTTGTGGCAATTGATATGATCACTTATTTTTCCAGTTTAGCCTATTGATGTGGCAATACATTGATTTTTTAAAAGTGTTAAATCAGTCTTGCATAGTTGAAATAAATCGCACTTGGTTGTGTCGTATAATTCTTTTTATGTATTGTTAAACTTAATTTGCTAATATTTTGTTAAGGATTTTCATATCTATGTTCATTAGAGATACTGATCTGTAGCCTTCCTTTCTTGTAATGTTTTTGTTTAGTTTTGGTATTAGGATAATACTGACTGGCATTAAAGGATGAGTTAGGAAGTGTTCCTTCTGCTTCAATTCTTTGAAAGTAATTCTGAAGAATTGGTATTATTTCTTCCTTAAATGTTTGATGTAATTCACCAGTAAAACAATATTAGTGTAGGGTGTTTTCTGTTTTGGAAGTTTCTTAATTATTGAGTTCAATTTAGTAGATATAGGGATATTCGGGTTATCTGTTTATCCTTGTGTGAATTTTGGTGGTTTGCATCTTCAAGGAATTGGCTAGTTTTATCTATGTTACCAAATTTGTGGGCATAGAGTTATTAGTGGTATTCTTTTATTACCCTTTAAATATCCATGGGATTAGTAATATGACCTCTACTTCATTTCTTTTTTTTTTATTTCAAGTTTTTAAGTTAAATTCTAGTTAGTTAACACATATGGTAAAATTGGTTTCAGATGTAGAATTTAGTGATTCATCACTTACATATAAAACCTAGTGCTCATCAAAAGTGCCCTCCTTAATACCCATCAGCTATTTAGCCCATCCCCTGCCCACCTCTCCTCTTTCAACCCTCAGTTTTTTTTCTATAGTTAAGAGTGTTTTATGGTTTGCTTCCCTCTCTCTCTTTTTTCCCTTCTCCTATGTTTATCTATTCTGTTTCCTAAATTCTACATACGAGTGAAATCATATGGTATTTGTCTTTGACTGACTTAATTTGTTTAGCATAATATATTCTAGCTCCATCTATGTTATTGCAAATGGCAAAGTTTCATTCTTTTTGATGGCTGGATACTGTTCCAATGTATGTATATACCATATCTTTCTTATCTATTCATTGGTCCATGGACATTTGGGCCATTTTCATAATTCGGCTATTGTAGATAATGCTATAAATATGGGGGTGCATGTGTCCCTTTGAATCAGTCCTTTTGTATCCTTTGGATAAATACCAGGTAGTGTGATTGCTTGGCCATAGGGTAGTTCTATTTTTAACTTTCTTAGGAACTTCCATACTGTTTTCCAGAGTGGCTGCTTTAATGAATATTTAGTGAATATTTTATAAATATGAAATTTACTAAAGTGAATATGAAATTCACTTTAATGAAATTCACTATTTGAATTCAATAATGTAATAGGGTTTCCCTTTCTTTGCATCCTCACAAACATCTCTTGTTTCTTGTGTTGTCAGTTGTAGCCATTCTGACAAAGGTGTGTAATGGTATCTCATCATGGTTTTGATTTGTATTGCCCCAATGATGAGTGATGTTGAGCATCTTTTCATGTTTCTATTAGCCATCTGGTTGTCTTCTTTGGACAAATGTTTGTTCATGTCTTTTACCCATTTCTTAACTGGATTATTTGTTTTTTGGGAGTTGAGTTTGGTAAGTTCTTTATAGATGTGAGATTTGTCTGTCTACCAGGATATACGTGTGACACACACACACACACACACACACACACACACACACACACACAATCAAAATGGATGAAAGGCATAAATGTGAGGCAAGTGTAAAAACAAGACAAGTGTGTAAAAAAGTGGTCCAGTGTTATTTTTCTGCATGTTGCTGTCCAGTTTTCCCAGCACCATTTGTTGAAGAGATTTTTTTCCATTGGATATTCTTTCCTGCTTTGTCAAAGATTAGTTGACCATATAGTTGTGTTGATGACTACAGCTTTGTAAAACAGCTTAAAGTCCAAAATCGTGATGCTTCCAGCTTTGCTTTTCTTTTGAAATTGCTTTGGATATTTGGGGTCTTTTTTGGTTCCATACAAAAATTTTAGGATTTTTGTTCTAGTTCTATGAGAAATGCTGCTGGTGTTTTGATAGGGATTGCATTAAATACGTAGATTGCTTTGGGTTGCAAAGACATGTTTTTTCTTAAAGATTTTATTTATTCATTTGACAGAGAGATTGAGAGATAGCACGAGCAGGCAGAGCAGCAGGCAGAGGGAGAAGGAGGAGCAGGCTCTCTGCTGAGGAGGGAGCCTGATGTGGAGCTTGATCCCAGGACCCTGGGATCATGACCTGAGCCGAAGGGAGTCACTTAACCACCTGAGCCACCTGGGTGCCCCATTTTTGCATCCATGTTCACCAGAGAAATTGGCCTGTAATTCTATTTTGTAGTGCAATCTTTGTCTAGTTTTGGAATGAAAGTATTGTGGGCCTTGTAGAAGGAGTTTGGAAATTTTTGGAACAGTTTCAGGAGAATAGGTATTAACTCTTCTTTAAATCTGGTAGAATTCCCCTGGGAATCTATCTGCCCTGGATTTTTGTTGGGAGATTTTTGATTACTAATTCAATTTGTTTGCTGGTTATGGGTCTGTTCAAATTTCCTATTTCTTCATTTTTCAGTTTTGATACTTTGTAGGTTTCTAGGAATTTATCCATTTCTTCCAGGTTGCCCAGTTGGGTGGCATATGATTTTTCATAGTATTCTCTTATAATTGTTGTATTTCTGTGGTATTGGTTGTGATTTCTCCTCTTTCATTCATGATTTTATGTATTTGAGCCCTTTCTCTTTTTGAAAAGTCTGGCTAGGGGTTTATCAATTTTATTAATTCTTTCAAAGAACCAGCTTTTAGTTTCATACTTTTTTTTTTTTTTTGGTTTGTTTGTGTCTATATCTTTTATTTCTGCTCTGATCTTTATTTCCCTTCATCTGTTGGTTTTAGGCTTTATTTGCTGTTCTTCTCTAACTCCATTAGGCATAAGGCTAAGTTTTATATTTGAGACTTTTCTTGCTTTTTGTGGAGTTGCCTGTATTGCAATATACTTCCCTCTTATAACTGCCTTTGCTGCATTCCAATTGTTTTCGACTGTTACATTTTCATTTGCTTCCATGTTTTTTTTTTTTAAATTTTTTAAAGATTTTATTTATTTATTTGGCACAGAGAGAGATCACAAGTAGGCAGAGAGAGAGGAGGAAGCAGGCTCCCCGCTGAACAGAGAGCCCGATGTGGGGCTCGACCCCAGGACCCTGAGATCATGACCTGAGCCGAAGGCAGAGGCTTTAACCCACTGAACCGCTCAGGTGCCCCTTGAATTTCTTCTTTAATTTCCTCATTAACCCATTTATTCTTTAGTAGGATTTTGTTTTGTTTTGTTTTTTGTTTTTTTTTTAAGTAGGATTTTTTTAACCTTCATGTATTTGTGGTCTTTCCAAATTTTTTCTTGTGGTTGACTTAAATTTCATAGCATTGTGGTCTAAAAATATGCAAGGTATCATCTTAATCTTTTTATAATGGTTGAGGCCTGATTTGTGACCCAGTATGTGGTTATTATCCAGTTATTATCCAGTATGTGGTTATTATCCAGTATTCTCTATTCTGGAGAATGTTTCATGTGCACTCGAAAAGAATGTGTATTCTGCTGCTTTAGAATGAAATGCTCTAAACATATCTGTTGAGTCCATCTGGTCCAGTGTGTCATTCAGAGCCTTTGTTTCCTTGTTGATTTTCTGCTTAGATAATCTGTCCATTGCTGTAAGTGGGATGTAAAAGTCTCCTACTATTATTGTATTATTATCAGTGTTTATGTTTATTATTTATATTATGTTTATTATTAACTGATTTATATATTTGCATGCTCCCAAGTTGGGGGCATAGATATTTACAATTGTTAGATCTTCCTGATGGTAAGACCCCTTAATTATGTTATAATGCCCTTCTTTATCTCTTGTTACAGTCTTTGTTTTAAAATCTAGTTTTCTGATATAAGGGTGGCTACTCTGGCTTTCTTTTGACATCCATTAGCATGATAGATGGTTCTCCATCCCTTCACTTTTCAATCTGCAGGTGTCTTTAGGTCTAAAATGAGTTTCTTCTAGGCAGCATATAGGTGGATCTTGTTTTTAATTCATTCTGATACCCTATGTCTTTTGATTGGGGCATTTAGTCCTTTTACATTTAGAGTAATTATTAATAGATATGAATTTAGTGTCATTATATTACCTGTAGAGTTGGTGTTTCTGGTGATGTTCTCTGGCTTTTTCTAGTCTTTGTTACTTTTTTTACCCCCTCCACTCAAAGAGCTCCCCTTAAAATTTCTTGCAGGGTTGATTTGGTGGTCATGAATGCCTTTAGTTTTTTTTTTTTTTTTTGTCTGGGAAACTCTTTATTTCTTCCTCTATTCTGAATGACAGCTTTGCTGGATAAACAATTCTTGGCTGTATATTTTTCCCATTCAGCATGTTGAATATTTCTTTACACTCCTTCCTCGTCTGCCAAGTTTTGGTGGACAGATCTTCTGTGAACCTGATCTGCCTTCCCTTGGAGGTTAAGGACTTTTTTTTCCCCTTTCTGCCTTCAGAATTCTTTCCTTGTTTGTGTATATTTTGTGAATTTGACTATGACATGCCTTGGCAGTGGTCAGCTTTTGTTGAATTTAATGGGCATTTTCTGTGCTTCTTGGATTTTGATGATGTGTGGGTCCTTTTCCAGATTAGGAAAGTTTTCAGCTATAGTTTTATTTATTTATTTATTAGAGAGAGAGAGTGAGAGACAGAGAGCACACGAGCGGGGGGAAGGAGCAGAGGGAGAACCAGACCCCTTGCAAGGAGACCTCCAGGATCATGACCTGAGCTGAAGGCACCCCACAGTTACAATTTTTTTGAGTAAATTTTCTGCCCCTTTTTCTCTCTTCATCTTCTGGGACTCTTATGATACAAAATGTTATTACATCTTGATAAGTCACTGAGTTCCCTAAGTCTACCTTCACGGTCCATTACCTTTCTTTCCCTCTTCTTTTCAGCTTCATTATTTTCTATAATTTTATCTTCTATATCAGTGATTCACTCCTTTGCTTCGTCCATTCTCATTTTTATGTCCTCCACTTGGGATTGCATCTCACTTATAGCATTTTTAATTTCAGCCTGACTATATTTTAGTTCTTTTATCTCTTCAGTAAGGGATTCTCTAGTATCTTCTATGCTTTTTTCAAACCCTGCTAGTATCCTTATAACCATTGTTTTAAATTCTAGTTGACATCTTACTTGTATCTGTATACAAGTAAGGGATTAAATCCCTGGCTGTGAGTACTACCTCCTGTTCTTTCTTTCTTTCTTTCTTCTTTTTTTTTTTTTTCCTGTTCTTTGTTTTGGATTGAATTTCTCCAACTCATCATTTTGTCCAGAAAAGAAAAGAAGAAAGAAAAAGAAAACAACAACAACAACAAACTAGATCCTGGGTGTTTTGGTCTGCTTGTTAAAAGAATCTAGATCCCAAAATAAGAAAGAAAAATAAACTAAACATAAAATACAATGAAAGTAAACAAATATGTATATATATAGTATTTATGTAGAAAAAAAGTTAAAAGGGGTGCCTGGATGGTGCAGTCAGTTAAGTGTCTGACTCTTGATTTTGGCTCAGGTTTTTTTTTTTTTTTTTAAGATTTTATTTATTTGACAGAGAGAAACACAGCCAGAGAGGGAACACAAGCAGAGGGAATGGTAGCGGGAGAAGCAGGCTTCCTGCCGAGCAGAGAGCCCGATGCGGGTCTCGATCTCAGGACTCTGGGATCTGACCTGGGCCCAAGGCAGAGGATTAACGACTGAGCCACCCAGGTGCCCCTTGGCTCAGGTTTTAATCTCAGTGTGCTGAGATAGAGCCCTGTGTTTGACTCTGTACTCACGTGTAGTCTGCCTAAGACTCTCTCTCTTTCTCCCTCTGCCTTTCCCCTGCACATGCTCTGTCTCTCCCTAAAACAAATAAATAATCCTCAAATAAAGAAATAAAATAAAAAAGTTAATAAAAAAAAGAATTGAGGGTGCCTGGGTGGCTCAGTCGTTAAGCATCTGTCTTCGGCCCAGGTCAGATCCCAGGGGCCTGGGATCGAGCCCTGCATCGGGCTCTCTGCTCTGCAGAAAGCCTGCTTCTCCCGCTACCAGTCCCTCTGCTTGTGTTCCCTCTCTCGCTGTGTTTCTCTCTGTCAAATAAATAAAATCTTTAAAAAAAAAAAATTGAGAATAAGAAAATATGAAAAAAAAAAAAGAATAAAAGTGCAAAGGAAGCTAGATACTGTTTTCCTCTAGAGCTGAAGCTTTGTAGCACCCTATGAACATTAAACTTTGTGTGAGTCAGCTGTTTGTGCTGGTCTCCCAGGGGAGAGGCCTTTTGTGCTGATTCTCAGGTGGACTTGCCCTAGTCGGAATGTGCCTCCATGTTGCAGAGGCAGGACTTGGTGTAAACAGTTCTGGACTCTACTAGGAAGTGCTTTTTTGCTCCTGAAGATTTTCACATGTAATGGGCAGGATGAATATGGTGGTGCCCCTCTCTGTAGCCCTGGAGCTGAACATTTGTACCCTCCCCTCTTTAGTGAGCCCTCACAGGAGAATAATCAATGACTCTTGTCATTGAACCCTGCATTCACCCTGCCTGTGTCTGAGCTTTTTTATCTCAGATGTTTGGCCAAGTTTCAAAACTCCAAATTTTAGGGACTCCTACCGTGCACACCTATACTGTTCCTCTCAGGAGGGGTCTTGCCACACTTCTGCCATTTGCTGGACCATCCCAGGAAAGCAGTCCCACAGCCGTGCAGTGGTGCGTAGTTTATGGCAACAGAGAGCAGAAAGCCAGTACCTATACTTGCTGTTCTCTTCCAGCTTCCACACTCCTATGCCTGGGAATAGTGGAGCACTTAGGTGCCACCTGTTCTTCTTGTGACCCAGGAGGGGATGGTCAGACCATGGTGTTACACCTGGGATCTGCCCTGCTTTGCCATTTGAGCACCTTTTAAATCAGGCACTTCCCCCACTGTAGCAGATTCTAAAAGTTCTGATTTTGTGCTCTGCTGCTTATAGTACTTTGTACTAGCCTCTGTAAGCTGGTTCCCTCTGCATTACAGTATCCACAGCTTCCCCAAATTCAAGTCTCTGAACCTTCTGCCTTCCAAAAAGTGGTCACCTTTCTACTTGTAGACTTAGTTTTTGTTCTCTCAGACCTCCAATTGATTTCTCAGGTGTTCAGAATGATTCATAATTATTTAGCTGTATTTAAGGGATAAGACAAGCTTAGGGTCCCTCTAATCCTCTGCCATATTAACTCCTCTGTGTATCCACTTTAAATATTTCAAATTTGACTTCCGGAACCTCCAGGTGGCTGCCACACTCAACAATCTGGCCGTGCTCTATGGCAAAAGGGGCAAATACAAGGAGGTGGAGCTACTGTGCCAGCGTGCACTGGAGATTTGAGAAAAGGTCCTGGGCACTGACCATCCAGATGTGGCAAAACAGCTGAACAACCTGGCCCTGCTGTGCCAAAACCAGGGCAAGTACGAGGCCATGGAGCGCTACTACAGGCGGGCCCTGGCTATCTATGAGGGGCAGCTGGGGCCGGACAACCCTAACGTGGCCTGGACCAAGAACAACCTGGCTTCCTGTTACCTGAAACAGGGCAAATATGCTGAGGTTGAGACGCTCTACAAAGAGATTCTGACCCGTGCACATGTGCAGGAGTTTGGGTCTGTGGATGATGAGCACAAGCCCATCTGGATGCATGCAGAGGAGCGGGAGGAGATGAGCAAAAGCCGGCACCGAGAGGGTGGCGCCCCCTGCACTGAATACGGAGGCTGGTACAAGGCCTGCAAAGTGAGCAGCCCCACAGTGAACACCACTCTGAGAAACCTAGGAGCTCTGTACAGGTGCCAGGGCAAGCTGGAGGCAGCCGAGACCCTGGAAGAATGTGCCCTACGCTCCCAGAAACAGGGCACTGACCCTATCAGTCAAACCAAGGTGGCCAAGCTGCTTGGGGAAGGTGACAGTGGAAGGACCTCTCAGGAGGGCCCTGGGGGCAGCGTGAAGTTCGAGGGAGGTGAAGATGCTTCTGTGGCCGTGGAACGGTCAGGGGATGGCAGTGGGACCCTGCAGAGAAGCTGTTCTCTGGGCAAGATCCGGGATGTGCTTCGTAGAAGCAGCGAACTCCTGGTGAGAAAGCTCCAGGGGACTGAGCCTCGGCCCTCCAGCAGCAACATGAAGCGGGCAGCCTCCTTAAACTATCTGAATCAACCCAATGCAGCACCCCTCCAGGTCTTCCGGGGCCTCCGTGCCAGCAGTACGGATCTCTCCAAGCAGCTGACATTCAGCCCACCCCCCAGGTCTGCTGGGTCTCCCCCCAGAGCCCTCTCAGCATTTCCTATTGCTCCTGGCTCTTCCAACCCCATGGTGGGACAGGGAAGGGAGAGCAGTTAACCGAAGATTGCTGCTGCCCTTAGGGTCTTGGCTCCCTCCTCAGGAATCCCCCCTCAGGAAGGACCCTCAGGACATCCTCCCCCATAGTCCTCTAGAGTAGCTAGCTCTGAGGCCCCCAAGATGCTTAAGGAGCAGGCACGTATCTCAGAGATGGAACCTGTTGGTGACTTTTTGGTCAGAGGGTTTGGGGCTGGCCACCCAAGCTGCTTTGCTCTGGCCTCCCTTGTTCCCTCTGCTGCCTCACTTCAGGTTTGTGTATTTCACTTTTCTTAAATAAAAGCATCAGGTAACCGTTAAAAAAAAATTTCAAATTTGATGATGACCTCAGCTTCTCCACTGGGGCATTGGCAGCCCTAAGTTTTGATTTTAGATATTTTTCTTTTGATAGCATTTAATACTCTAGATTTCCTTCTTAATTTTGAAAAGTTATATTTTTGGTTCCATTTAGTGTGATATTTTAAATATTTCTTGAGATTTCTTCTTTAAACCATGTGTTATGTAGAAGGATGTTGCCCAGTTTCCAAATATTTGGGTATTTTCCAGCCATCTTTCTGTCGTCGATATCTACTGTACCCATTGTAGTTTGAGAACATACTTTGTATGATTTTTATTCTTTTTAACATGTTAAGGTGTATTTAATGGTTCAGAATTGTGGTCTCTCTTGGTGAACATTGCATGCAAGCTTGAAAATAATGTATTTTGCTGTTGTCGAATGGAGTATTCTATAAGTGTCAATTAGATCCAGCAGACTGGTGGTGCTGTTGAGTTCAACTCTGTCCTTACTGATTTTCTGCCTGCTTGCAGTCAATTACTGACAGAGGGGTATTAAGGTCTCCAGCTATAATAATGAATTTGTTGACTTTTTCTTGCTGCCTTATCAGTTTCTGCTGCATGTATTTTGACACTGTTGTTAGGTATACACATGTTTGGGATTGTTATATCTTTGTGTGGGGGCGGAAATTGTTGGGTCATATGACAATTCGGTTTAACTTTTTGAAGAGTCACCAAACTGTTTTCCATAGTGGTCTTCTTGGAAAATTGACCCCTTTTTATTAGCAATATCCGTCTTCATCCCTAATAATTTTCCTTGTTCTACAATCAACTTTATTTGAAGCTATTCTAGCTAGCTTTGATTAGTGTTAGTATGGATGGTTTTCTCCATCCTTTTACTTTTCACTTATCTGAGTCTTTAAATTTGTCATGGATTTTGTGTGATAACATATAGTTGGATCTTGTTTTTTTGCTTTAAATCTATTTTGACAATTGTAATCTTTTAATTTGTGGGTCAGTACCATTTGCATTTAAGGAAAGAACCAAGATGCCCTTCAACAGGCGAAGGGATAAAGAAGATATGGTCCACATATACAATGGAAAATTATGCCTCCATTAGAAGGGATGAATACCCAACTTTTATATCAACATGGATGGGACTGGAAGAGATTATGCGGGGTGAAATAAGTCAAGCAGAGAGAGTCATTTATCTTATGGTCTCACGTGTGGAGCATAAGGAAAAACATGGAGGGCATTGTGAGAAGGAAAGGAAGGGTGAATGGGGGGAAATTGGAGGGGGGAGATGAACCATGAGAGACTGTGGACTCTGAGCAACAAACTGAGGGTTTTGGAGGGAAGGGTGTGGGGGGGTTGGGCGAGCCTAGTGGTGGGTATTGAGGAGGGCATGTATTGCATGGAGCACTGTGTGTGGTGCATGAACAATGAATCTTATAACACTGAAAAAAATAAAATAAAAGTATTTGGGGAAAAAAACGTGACTAGTCATAGAGGTGAATTAATATCTACTATGTTGACAACTGTTTTCTATTTCTTGCATTTGTTCTTTGTTTTTCTTGTCCCCTGATTTAAATTGGTCATCTTACATGATTCTCTTTTATCTTTTCTTTTTAGCAAATCTGTTATGCTTCTTTAAAAAATTTAGTTGTTTCCTTGGAGTTTGTAATATATATATTTAATCTAAGTCTACCTTCAAAGAAGATGTGCAGTGAAGGTAACTTATAACTGTGTTCCCAATTTCCCTCTCTAGTTCCCTGTGACAGATTGATCATCCATTTTACTTACCAATATGGTCTAATTACCCAATAGATTGTTATTATTAATTTAGACAGTTACATTTAGGTTAACTAAGAATAAAAATAACATTTGATTTACTTTCACTTATTCCTTCACTGATGCTCTGCTTTTCCTTATGTATCCAACTTTCTGACCTTTATAATTTTCCTTCTCCTGCAGAACTGCTTTTAACATTTCTTTTAGGGAGGTGTGAGGTAATGAATTCCCTGTTTTGTCTTTTTGAGAAAATATTTCACTTTTTAAACAATTTAATTTTTACTTTTTATATTTTAAAGTTTTTATTTTAATTCCAGTTAGTTAGCATACAGTGTTATATTAGTTTCAGGTGTCTCCTTCACATATAGGATTCTACCTTGGTGAAATAGTCAGCAAAATCAAAAGACAACTGACAGAGTGGGAGAAGATATTCACAAATGACATATCAGATAAAGGGCTAGTATCCAAAATCTACAAAGACCTTCTCAAACTCAACACCCAAAGAACAAATAATCCAATCAAGAAATGGGCAGAAGATATGAACAGACATTTCTGAAAGAGGACATCCAAATGGCTAACAGACACATGAAAAAGTGCTCAATATCACTCAGCATCAGAGAAATACAAATCAAAACCACAGTGAGATACCACCTCACACCCGTCAGAATGGCTAAAATTAGGAAGTCAGGAAACGACATGTTGGCGAGGATGCGGAGAAAGGGGAACCCTCCTAAACTGTTGGTGGGAATGCAAGCTGGTACAGCCACTCTGGAAAATAGTATGGAG
>CM053607.1:31519585-31555456 GCA_028646535.1 Procyon lotor | reverse complement strand
TCACAGACATGTACCCCGGGGCAAATAATACATTATATGTTAATAAAAATTAATTAAAAAAAAAAAAAGAATAATTCTACTCTTTGCTTCCATTATGCAAAGATCAATAAAGAGAATCTAATTCATAACACAAAATTATAATTGTTAAACTCCTGGTTTCTGTTCTCTGATCCTCCCTTATGGAAGCTGCTCTAGAATCTCTTATTCTTTGCTTCTCACTTGCCATTTTGTAGCAAAATATGCTCTCCCTGATTAAAAGCCCATAAAGCAGGGTGCCTGGGTGGCATAAAGCCTCTCTGCCTTTGGGTCAAGTCATGATCCCAGGGTCCTGCTTCTCCCTCTTCCTCTGCCTCTCCCCCTGCTTGTCCTCTCTCACTCTCTCACTCTCTCTCTCACAAATAAATAAATAAAATCTTAAAAAAAAAAATGCCCATAAGGGTTTTTGCTCTCTTCTCCACCACCCTCGCTCCCAGCTCTTGGGAAAATCAACTCACCCTCGGCTTTCTCTTTAAGTTTTTTTTCTCCTTTGCCCATTACTAAGGTTCTCTACCCCAAAGGATAGCCCAGAATCTGATGCAGAGGGCAAGAATCTTTTCTTCTGATGAGAGTGAAAGGAGGGAACAGCCTATAAATATATATTCAGCAATGTTTTTTGTCCTAATTATGCATTAATAATTTTATTTTTGTTATAAAATCAAGGGCTTACTCACTCACATTGATATCATTTTTCCCCGAGAATAGCTCTTGATGGTGTAGCCTCTCTTAGTTTAAACAGTGGCTCTCTCCCTCTGTGGTATAGAAGCAACAAACATGAGCACCTGCTCCCCTTGGGACACTGAATGAGTCACTCAATCTCAGCCTTCCATTTTCTCTGTAGTATATATAGACTATGATTTGGGGCAATCCAACACTCTGAGGATTGGACTCTTTCTCAGTTCTATGAATTAATGGCTAGGTTATATATTAACTGGTAATATTAACTGATCTTAAGAAAATATGTGTCAAGGAAAAGAGGGTGGCCTGCATTGAAAAAGTCTCCTTGGAAGAGACTTTGGAATATTCACAGTTGATCAAGGTTTTCTGAATTTAGGTAAAATATCTCTAAGCAACCCTTCTTCCTATTTTCCGATGATATATATCTGACTAATAGTTTGACCCCCAAATACATTGATTCAGAAGGAAGGAAGTAGACCCCAAGGATACAGTATACAAAAGTTATGGTCATTGGAGATGGATGTGTCCTATTATAAATTAGTATCTTGGCATTCTGGATCATATATCAGCCTTTTTTAGAATAAGGTAGTGTGAATCTATAACTGAAATCCAGATCATTTTAGAGTTTATGAAATTGAATAGATTATTAACTTGTAAACTGAGAACACAACTTGAAATATAGTGGCCCATTGGTCAACATCTCTATCTGAATGTCAATCAATACCTCAGCAATATATGAAATTAAATGACTAAAAACTACCCATCAGGTGATTGTAAAAATTAAAGAGATTGGGTATGTGAAAGTCTCAATCACAAAGTCTGACTCATAAAGTCACTTAAAGTTTTTTATATGAATACATTTTTCTATTTATCCCTTTACATTGAATTGTTTCAGTTTGCTATCATTAAAATATAAGAATCATTGTGTTTAATTTGTTTCTAAAGGAAGGAGAACAAAATAGTCCATGTGTTGTGCTCTAACCAGGGAAAGGAAATCTTCTTTAAAGTTCTGATTATGTTAAAAAATTACAGAGCTTCTGCTAGTTTTTTTCCCTCTACTGTTAAATTTTAGACACCTGCAGTAGAGAGCCTTTTAGGTTAGCAGAGCTTCTTAAAAGTATGCTGTGAAATGGTAGTCACCCACAGTAGAAAGTCTTTTCTGTTAAAACATACTCAATTACATTGTCTAGTTTAAAGTAGCAGGCCAAAAACTAAAGCAGATTGCCTAAAATTTTTTTTCCCAAAAAATGTTTATTTTATTTTTTCAGTGTTACAAGATTTATTGTTCATGTACCACACCCAGTGCTCCATGCAATACGTGCCCTCCTCAAAACCCACCACCAGGCTCGCCCAACTTCCACCACCCTCCCTTCCAAAACCCTTAGTTCGATTGCCTAAAAATTAATAGGAATTTGGGGGCTGGAGGTTAGCAAATAGAGAGGACCAGAGACAAAAAGATGAAGGCAGCCAAAATTTAAGGAGGTCATATGTACAGCAAAAATTATGTGAAAGTAGGAAATTGGTAATGAATGTCAGAACAATTATGGTTAATATTCTATTTTTTGTTTTGTCTCCATAGTTATACCATGTAATCACTCTATTACTGACTAGTTTGGGATGCTATGACAAATTACCATAGACTGGGTGGCTTAAATAACAAACATTTATTTTTTATGGTTCTGACTGAAAGTCCAAAATCAGGATGCCAGTATGATTGGGTTCTTGGTGAAGCTGCTCTTCCTGGTTATGTCTAATTATGTCTAAATGTGGCCTACCCTTGGTGTGCATATGCAAAGAGAAAGCAAACTCCCTTTTGTCTCTTCTTAAAAGGGCACTAATCCCATTATGAGAGCTCCACCCTCATGACCTCATTACCTCCTAAAGGCCCCATCTCTAAACACCATAACATGACATTAGGGATTAAGGTTTGAAAATGTGAAGTTGGGTAGGATACAAATACTCCACAGGAAATACCCTCAAAGTAAGTCTTCCACATGCTCAGCCTTGTTTTATTGGCATTTTGGAGAACTGAAATAAGCAGGGCAGTATCCAATATGGGCAAAGTGCTATGAAGAAGAAAGAAGCAGTCACATAACGTAAGATTCAGAGCAGAGACTAGTAATAATAATAAATAGCAACCCCACGAATCCTTAGAGATTGGAGAGATAAAGAACGTAGTTGAGGATGGTAGTTTCCCAGTTGGCACTGAGGCTGGACTTGTGACCTCAATACTCTGGGAGAATTGGAAATAATTAGACAGTTGACATTTGGATCACACCTGTGGGGCTCAGCATCCCAAAGTTGTGATCACAAAGATATTATGATCTGAAAGATATTGGATCACACTTGTGGGGCTCAGCACCCCAAAGTACTGTGTCCTTGTTGCCTAATGATGATGATGGAAGTAAAGGTCACAGCCACCAACCCAGCTGTGCTCTCCTTCTTCTGGGCACCTTGGTTGTAAAACCACAAATCACAACCTGCATACACTTATCTATGAAACTGAGAGAGATACTCCTGGCCTATTCAAACAAATGCATACTTTAATCAATCATCTTTCCAATATGCGGAACTGTAAAAATTATTCATACTGCTTTATTTTCCAAGAATTCACCTGCATAGACACACTTCTGTGTTATGTAACAACATTCTGTAGAGTTTACCTATGTTGAATTTTTAGGAAATTTTTTTGTCAATATGTTCCTTCCCTCAAAACTTTTTATCCCTGCAAACATCTCCCTTCTTCTGTTATTTTTTAAAATTTTTATGTTTGCCGGCTTTTAGAGTAATTTCCTCCTCTTTAGCTGGGCTTCTGATTCCCAGGGCTCTCTGTGCCTCCTACACCTCTGCCATCTTGCCTCCCTCCCTAAAATTTTTAATTCTAGTATAGTTAACACAGTGTTATGTTAGTTTTAGGTGTGCAATATAGTGATTTAACAATTCTATGCATTACTCAGTGTTCACCATGATAAGCATACTCTTAACCCGGTCACCTACTTCATCCATCCCCCCATGTACCTCCCCTCTGGTAACCATCAGTTTGTTCTCTATAGTTAAGAGTCTGTTTTTTGGTTTGTCTCTTTTCTCCTTTGTTTGTTTCTCTCTTTTTTTTTTTCAGATTCTTTCATTTTATTTTTTTCAGTGTTCCAAGATTCATTGTTCATGTACCACACTCAGTGCTCCATGCAATACGCGTTTGTTTTTAAATTCCACATGTGAATGAAATCATCTGGTATTTGTCTTTCTCTGACTACTTTGCTTATTAGCATTATACCCTCTAGGTCCATTCATATTATCGCAAAAGGCAAGATTTAAGTCTTTTTATGGGTGAGTATACACTGAGTCCAGTGTATGTATGTGAGTGTATGTGTATGTGTGTGCAACTTCTTTATCCATTCATCTATGTATGGACACTTAGGTTGCTTCTATAACTTGGCTATTGTAAATATTCTTGCAATAAATATAGGGGTGCATATATATTTTCAAATTAGAAAACATCTCCCCTCTTAACTTGCATCTACAAATGTTGCTTTAACCATGACAGTGCACATTTTATTATGAGTGTTACCAAAACTGGAGAGTCCCATGTATCTAACTTTATCTCCTTTCTTCTGCCTACAGCTCTTGGTTTATAATCTTCTCCTCACTTTTACCATATTAAATTATTATCAAGGCCTCTGCCTTTCCATCTCGTTGGCTACTTTCTCAACATCCAATATGCCCTTTCACCATACATGATTCTAGATGTGTAGACAACAGCTCAGGTGAACGCAATCCTCTTAAATGAAAACAAACAGCACTGTCACTGCTCTCCTCTGAATGACATGGAAATCCTTCCATTTGACCTCTGGGGGGATAGCGGCCATTTCTTTTCTTTTCTTTTCTTTTCTTTTCTTTTCTTTTCTTTTTTTTTTGACAGGATGAAGAGTAGGAGAGCTCTGTTTTTAAAAAGGGACAATGTTGGGTGAAAGAGAAACTCCTATGATAAAAAAAAATTAAGAATTGCTCATGTCATGTAGTAAAAAATTCTTTAAAGACAATCTATATGCCTACATCTTCAAAAAACATTTTAGAATAAAGTGGAAATTTTTGGTATTCCAATTCTTAACTCTGATATTTAAATTGTTTCCTTAAAAAAAAAAAAAAAACACTGATGGAAAGATAAAGCATTATTGTTGTTATTTGCCAAAGAAACAAATTAGAGGGGCGCCTGGGTGGCTCAGTGGGTTAAAGCCTCTACCTTGGGCTCAGGTCATGATTTCAGGGTCCTGGGATCGAGCCCGCATTGGGCTCTCTGCTCAGCAGGAAGCCTGCTTCCCCCTCTCTCTCTGCCTGCCTCTCTGCCTACTTGTAATCTCTGTCTCTCTGTCAAATAAATAAATAAAACCTTAAAAAAGAAAGAAACAAATTAGAGTATAAAACGTGGAATTACTATATAGCCATATGGTAACATCATTATTTTTAGTTTCTTTTTATCTTCATCCTTGTTTATCCTAAATTTCTGTCTCTAAATACAGATTATTTGTCTGCACCAGATCTCCACCTTCACTTAGTCTTGGCAGTTTCCTCTGAAAATCCAATCATGTGAGATTACTAAAATGTGTTCATTACCAACTTAAAGCAAAATAATTAATAACCAAAGGTCTACCTGCCTGTCCTCAGCTGAAATGCTTGCGTGCACACTCACACACAAACACACACATACAATCCTTTCCATCATTTTCTTTGCTCCCTGCCTTCAAGACTTGCTCCATTATGATACGCAATGGGAAGTAAGAATAGTCTGTGACAAGTTATAAGTAAGTTACTTAACAAATCATACTTTCTGGCTCTTTGTACTATAAGGCTTTCCTAGGCTAACTGTACAAATTAATAACAACTTTGTATTGTCCTGGCAAAATGGAAACAATTATAAGATATAAATGTGTATTAAAATTCTCACCAAAATATCATATCTTAAATTAAAACATGACCTCACACAAGCACATATAAATACACCTGCTTCTGGGAATCACAACCCAGGACTGGATATATGCTTGTTGCTTTTTTTCTTTAACATTATCACACTGTATGAGATATTGTTGTATTATAGTTATTTATTTAAATGTGGTTTTTTCCCTCAAACAAGCCTCAGAAGCAAGACCATCTACATAATTTGAAGACCCAGTGCAAATGAAAATGCGGAGCTCCTTGTTCAAAAATCTTTAAAAATTTCAAGACAGTGACACCTGAGTATTAAGCCAACCATTGGGTCTTCTGAGAATGAGGCCCTGTGCCACTATAAAAGTTGCACACCTGTGAGGCCAGCCCTGCTCACAACAATCTCTTATTTATATTTATAACACCCAAGCTTATTGCAGTGTCTGAGAGCAATCGCTAAGTAAATGAATGCTGGAAGACTAAATCAATAAGCAGTAAGGCCCTAGAATTGTACATTATTCTATAAAGAAAGGTACAACTCATTTGCAATAAAAAGTAAAAATTTACCCTTGTTGTAGAATTATTTTACTTGGAATTTCTGATGAAATGAGGGGTTAATTAATCGACTAAAAAGTGTTTGTTAACCTCATATACACAGACCTCTTTTCTACCTATTTCAGAGACCTTTAAAAAGTTAAAGCCATAAAGGAAGATGTCAGTGGATGTCAATATCCAAAAGACTAGATTCTGATATGTTATTAGGAAATTGGGAGGCTGAGAGCAAGGATATACTTCTTTCCACATTTGGTCCCCTTCTTATTACCACAACCTCCTCATTCCCAGCCTCATCTATATGTACACTTTTCAGTACAACATTCCACCTTCACATTCTTGCCCTATTTATTCCTCTATGTTCCATACTATAAGTCCAGTGGTTCCTCGCATTCCAGAAGACAACTTAAGTCTTCAGCTGGAGGGGCGCCTAGGTGGCTCAATGTTAAGAGTCTGCCTTCGGCTTAGGTCATGATCCCAGGGTCCTGGGATCGAGCCCCGCATCGGTCTCTTTGCTCGGCAGGAAGCCTGCTTCTCCTGCTACCATTCCCTCTGCCTGTGTTCCCTCTCTCCCTGTGTTTCTCTCTGTCAAATAAATAAAATCTTAAAAAAAAAAAAATCTTCAGCTGGAATTTTTTTTGGGTATTTATGTATGTATGACTTAAGATTTGCAAGTAACCTATGTGATGTACCAGTTGAGATTCTTTGATTAGAATAACATTGTACAACATTGTTCACTTTAAACAGTTGCTTCTCAGCAAAGGGATAACTTAGGTAAAGACCTTCAGCCCAGATGCCCATCAGAACCACTACCTGGATGAGAGAACAAGCTTACAAAAATAAGAATCATCTTCCTCCCCGCTCCAGCATCTTCTAGATAAGAATCTACACAGAACTTTCTAGGCTCTTCCAAAATGGTCAATTATTTTTATTTTCTTTTAATATGTCGCTATTCTGAGTTTTTGGCTTTGGGCCAAGAGCATTGGACAAACTTAAATATGATAAGAAAAGCTGGTCTCGTGACATTTATGACCTGATGGGGAAGTTAAAGTACTAGAAATTTCATGGGAAATCATTTATTCTAAGATTTCCAGTCCAGACTTGCTGACTTGAGAGTATTCTGGATTTAGAGAAATATCCATCTCAGGTGTTTCCACAGACCTGAGCACCAAATCTTTTGACGTCATCTTATCACTTGTCTAGATCTGATCCTGTTCAGGTTCCAAATCTCCAACCCATACTGGATGGCTCCGAGGACAGGGGCTGTGCTGAGTAGCCCTGCAATCTAAATGGATAGCCTGCCACAGCAATCTTCTTGAGTTATATTTTCCTGGTCACATTTGTGAGAAAATAGTCTAGCAGGAAGAAATAACAGAGCAACTACATACAGCTGAACTTGGAGGAAATGCTATTAGAGATGGAATTTCAAAGACCTGGAAGAAATTCCATAAGGCCTTTAGCAAGTAGAATTTGTAGACTGCAACCCACAATTCTGTATTTGTGCTGTAGATTTTCACCTGTCTAAAGCAAATGTTCAGACACTGCTTTCTTGGCTGCTTTCTCCACTCACATGGAGCCCTCTTTTTTATGCTTCATAACAGCCCTTCCTTGACACTCTTTTCATTTATTTTTACCCTAAGAAAATTGATGGCTAAGTCTCCCAAGGGATTTGAAGTATCTCTGCCCTCATAGAAAAGGGCCTGAGCAACTTTTATTTATTATTAGATAAAATCAATTGGCTAAGTTTTCTTTTGGTATTCTTGGCATATGAAAGATTGCTGACAAAGCCAACTTCCAAATTATATAGTTAATGAAACTAAACCAAATGCACTAAAATGTTGGGTTGGAACTACTTTGACATTTATCGAATATTTCAATAACTACACATGTGGCTTCTAGCATGCGAATAAGGTGGGGTTTTTTTCTTAACATTTTTCAGATTCAGATCTTCTGATCTATCTTGTTTATTCCTACTGAGATGCTGATTTTTGCAAATCACTGGGTATCTTCTCTCATCATCATAACTTTAAAAATGTACAAGCATCTCTGTCTACATGGCAGATGGATGATCTTATCTCTCCTTTTCATGTCAGCTATTTAAAAATTACTATATTAATGTAATATCTCTAACTGCAAAAGTCCACTTATATCCAAGTTCAAAGAATTAGACCCAGGCCTACTTCGAAGATCCTAACTAACTACTGCCTAATATAAAATATTCCCAAAGTATATTTATATATCAAAACTGCTTTACCTGTGCTCTAGTCAGTAGGCTATGAGCCTACTGGTTCTTTTCCAAGACATGCGATTGAGTCATACATTCATCCTAGGCACTCCCAGGCAGGCATACAACCTACATTCCTTTCCAAGAAGATACATGTGCTCACAAGTTACTGAAATGGACATGCCCACCACTTAGAATTTCAACCTTCACTTTATTGGCTGCTAAAAGGTAAAGGGTCCTAAACCATTTGGGGGAGTAGGATTTGGCTTATTTACCTAATGAAACATGCATAATATCTATGATTTATGAACACATGCATGCACACACACACACACCTGTGTACATATATATGTGTGTGTGTGTGTATATATGTTTAGGATAGCTCTTGGATCAAACATTTCCTTAATGAGAAATTCTTTGGTTAAAACTGATTATGTTCAGGGCACCTAGGTGGCTCAATGGGTTAAAGTCTCTGCCTTTGGCTCAGGTCATGATCTCAGGGTCCTGGGATCGAGCCCCGCATCAGGCTCTCTGCCCGGCAGGGAGCCTGCTTCCCCCCTTCTCTCTGCCTGTCTCTGTCTACTTGTGATCTCTCTGTCATATAAATGAATAAAATCTTAAAAAAAAACTGATTATGTTCAAAATTAGTAACAACCAAGATTCTTGGGAATTTGCTTTATGCTTTATCTTGGGTCAATTTCCCTAGAAAGAGAGCCTATGATAAAGATTCTCATGCAATAATTTATCAAGAAAATAATGTCAGGAGAAGGAAAATAAAGCATGCAAGGTAGGGCAGATAATCTTTTTTTTAACATATAATGTATTATTTGCCTCAGGTGTACATGTCTGTGAATCATCAGGCTTACACATTTCACAGCACTTACCATAGCACATACCCTCCCCAATGTCCATAACCCAGCCATCATATCCCTATCCCCTTACCTCCCAAACCCTCAGTTTGTTTCATGAGTTTAAGAGTCTCATATGGTTTATCTCCCTCCTGAGCCCGTCTTGTTTCATTCCCCCCACACCCCACGACCCCCCACCCTGCCTCTCAAATTCTTCATATCAGATAGATCATATGATAATTGTCTTTCTCTGACTGACTTATTTCACTTAGCATAATACCTTTTGGTCCATCCATATCATAGGGTAGATGATCTTAGCTCTCCTTTCATTTCAGCTATTTATAAATTACTGTATCAGTGTAATACCTCTGTCTGCAAAAGTCATGGGAGAGAGGGCAAGAAGTTAAGGGGGAGAAAATATGTATATATATATATATATATATTTTGTGTGTGTGTGTGTGTGTGTGTGTGTATACATATATATATACAGTTTCAGCTGGTGACTAACTTCAGTCTGGTCCCACGGGAAGCTCTGAAGCAAGAATAGCTCCCTAGAATTGGTCCCTTCTTAAGGCAAGGAAACCATATTTTTGTACCGTGGGTCAGTGTTCTAGAGAGGAGAACCATCTGCCATGAAGGAGGCCTGCCATTTGGCCAAGGGCAAACTTCCAGAGGAAGCAGCTGTGAGCCATTAGGCAGCCAACATTCACAGCAGCTAGGAGTAAGTATACCTTCCTTTAAAGAGGTTCTACATAGGCACCAACATCCACTACAGTCTACCCCTCACACAGCTCAGACCCACTTGATCCTCTCATTAAGTTTATACCTTCCAGGCATAGCTTCTCCAAGATTAAGATCACTTACAAATTCAGGGAAAACTACAAAATGTAGTTTAATATATCAAACTATAATCAGCCGACTGCTACAGTTGATTCCGAGGTTGTAACTGATATTCTTTTTTTTTTTAAAGATTTTTATTTATTTATTTATTTGACACAGAGAGAGAGAGAGATCACAAGTAGGCAGAGAGGCAGGAAGAGAGAGACAGGGGGAAACAGGTTCCCTGCAGAGCAGAGAGCCCGATGCGGGGCTCGATCCCAGGACCCTGAGATCATGACCTGAGCCGAAGGCAGAGGCTTTAACCCACTGAGCCTCCCAGGCGCCCCGTAACTGATATTCTTTATCTCCTTCCTCCACGATCCATTGCAGATTTCCTCTATAGCCAGAATCTGTGCCAAACTAGGTGGTTTTACTGGTGGGCCCTCATCCTTGAGAATCTAAGTCCTAGTGACCATCTCCTTGTCAGGCTGGGGTGCTATGGTTACATTTACACTTAAACTGAACATGGTAAAATCAAAAGATGCTAAATGGATTGACTTAGTGACAAAAGCATTCTCTGCGCCCCCATTATGTAGAAGCAGCCCTACCTCCTTATGATAACTGGGGTCAATTACCCTACTATTACATAACTATAATCTTAGCCTACTGGTCTACTGGCATGAAAAGCCCCAAAATGACCATGCACCAAATGTTTACAGGGATTTTTACTATGACTTCTGGAGGAAGAATGCTCCATCTAAAACCAAAACCCCTAGATCCACAGAGCTTATAGTTGCAGGAATGAGAAGTACAAATTCCCCCAAATGGGTCAATAGAAGTAATGGTGAGTACAGCCACGTTTACTTCCACCGTTGGTTCTCAGACACATAAAAGAGCATACGATAGCCATTGGTTTAAAGTGCACATCACATCCCAAAGGATGGTACCCCAACCACACAGGATGTCACGCTCAAGTTGGTACCTCAACTGAGAAGAGGTAATTCCACTGCTCTACCAGACCATCCAGTTTGGGAATGGTGTGGTAGGTGGTAGGACTAGTGGATTCCATGGTCATGTGATTACCATCACACCTGCCCTGCCATAAATTTGGTTCCTTTGTTCAAGGCAATATTATATGAGATCCTATGTCAATAGATTAGATACTTTGTGAACATTTGGGCAGTGATACTCGCCAAGGCAAGAAAGGTCAATCTACAGTGGAATACAAGACAATCCTGTCAGAATGAATCACTGTTCCTTTTAGGGTAAAAAGGAGATCAAAGTGAAAACTTTCCCCCAAATAGCAGCTTGGTCTTCTTGAGAAATGGTACCTTAGTAGGGACTCAGCATTGGTCTTGGTGGCTAATAGATTGGATATTAGTAAGAGCAGTTGTTTGATCAGCCTTTGCAAGTGAGAGAGAACTCATGTTGTCGGGCCCATTCAAACCTCCCTCTCTATGGCCTCCAACTGTGGACACTCATTCAGAAACCCATTGCACAAGCCCTTAAAGTGACCGAGGAGGGAGGAAGGATGATATCTATCTAGTTGTTAGATAACAATTGCAATTAGTTGTTGTTTACAACTAAGGTACTAAAGTACTTAGTACCTTTAGTACTAAGGTACTAAAGGTAAACAACTATTGGTTTAGTACCTCTTCTGCATTAAGGTGAAACATAAAGTTACTTACAGTTTGTGCCCTTTCCTAAAGTTCCAACCATATGCCTCTTCCCCAGACATCATTATCACTGATCTTCCAGTCTTGCTCCTATCAAGCTTCTGACCAATCAACTAAATCATTCACCACTTCCCTGAGTTTACATATGTCTAACCAGCTAAACTATTCACCATCACTCATGAGTCTGGGGATATCTTATCTTAGGCCACCTTCTAATCCAACAAAGTAACAAAGCCAAATCACTAAATCACCGAATAACTGCCCATTTGAAGGATTTCCTCTCACCACTGTCATGCTTCCTTACATGTGACTATAGTAGAGCAACAGTCCATTTTTAGTTTATTGCTACATATCAAGTTGGATGATCTGTAAACCAAGCTCAGGTGCCATATGTAAGGAAGCCCCAGAGGCTATACATGTGAGCTGAGGGAGAGGCACTGGTGAAACACTTTTCTGTGACATGAGTGTGTCATACAGCTTACTTTTGCTCCCTGGAATTGCTCAAGCCCCAACCTGGATCTACCACTTTCATTTTACAATGGATTGATGTTGGGCCCAAACTTACTACTCGGTGGGCTAATAGTATCCAGCTCATAATGAGAAGTTATGTCTGAATGGTCACTTGATATCACATGATTAAATGTTCAACTTCCACAGCACTCCAGGATCTGTTTTTCAAATGGAAAATAATTCTATTATGGGTGGTATGACCTTGCTCCAGAACCTTTTGCTGAAATTCCCTTATTGGGACTATCCAGATGTGCCAGATACTGCTTTTCTCTAGTAGAGATACCTCTGGCACTAGAGGGTCTGCCAGACCATATCGCTCAAGAGTAGGACTGCTTGTTGCACAGCCTAAACTTGCTGCAGAGACCTTTCTTGCTCTGAGATCTACCCAAAAAAGCCTTTCACCTTCTCAAAAATGGATGACAGCAATACCCTCAAGTACAGAATATGCTGCCTCCAAAACCCAAACAGGCCTACCAAAGAATGTGCTTCTTTCTTACTGTTAGGAGAGTATGGTGCAACAATTTGTTCTTTACATTCAATGAAAATATGCCAAGATGCCTCACAACACTGGAACCTATAAAAATGTCACTAATGTGACAGGCCCCTGAATCTTTTTAGAATTCATCTCTTTCCCTCAGGAGCACATGTATCTTACCAAGGCATACATATACCACTTCATCAGACCCAATTAATAAGATATCATCAAGAAAGTGGACCCATGCAGTGCTCTGTAGAATGTCCAAATAACATAGCTCTCTTTAGTTTTACATTGTGACAATGAGAGGGAAATGAGCATAGCCCTGGGATAAGACTGCAAATGTATATTGCTGCCTATCCCACGTGAATAGGAACTGCTTCTGATTCTCATTTTTAAATGGATATTAAAAGTATGTATTTGCCAGCTCAATAGTTTTATACCACATAAAGAGGCTGTGTTATTCTGCTCTCATGAAGATTTAGCACAGCAGCTGCAATTAGTTGAGTTTGCATTAGTCCACTATCATCCTCCTGTGAGCCATCCAGTTTTTGTAAGTACTAGACTGGTGAATTAATTGGGGATATGGTAAAGATTACCACCCCTGCATCCCTTAAATTTTTAATCTATCAACCTCTTAAAAAATGACATTGTTTTTGTTTACTCTGACAAGGTACAGGCAGTTTCAAAAACCTCTACCTGGCTTTTCTGGCTACAATAGCTTTCACTCTAAAGGTCAAGGAACTCCTGCTGACTACAGAGTATGTTCTTTCTGATTATGCATTCAAAAACAGAGGAAATGACCACTAGCTGAGTCTCTAACCCCACTGTGAATTCACTGTGAATACAGTGAAACAGACATAGATCAAGACTTATTTTTTTCCTTTTACCTGATCCTGTATGCTGCTACTCTAATAGGGGACAATTAAAGAACTTTGGGTCCTTAGGTATCAGGATAAACAAAGACCCAGATTCATCAGTTCATGAAATGTTAGGGTATATCCCTCTCCAAAGTACACTGATACCTAAGTAACTGGCAGTAAGTATCTTTGAGGGAAGGACTGAGCATCTCACTGTTCTATATACTCATGGTGTTGCTAAGTCTTTTTATATGGATTTCTGGCTGCTCCTTCAGTTGATGGGTTCTATAAACTGGGCAAGGAATTGTGAGTTTCTGGCAGCTGCCCTCAGCTTTCTGACCCCATATTTATGATCTATTTTGATTGCTATGCATATTAAGCAATATACACCCTTGTTAGTTGCCCATTTATCTTGTCCCTAGGAATGTGATGCTATATTAGCAATCTCCACAGATCCCTGTGGATAATGCCTTCCTGGCTGCCATTCCAAACTTCTGCCTGTTATGGTAAGTATGCCCACCTTGCTCTTACAATTAAGTGCTACCACTGGCTACTCACAGATCCTATCATCCCCAGGTCTGTAATAGCATCTCCTACTCAGCGCTAGTGTGGAGAACAACCACCTCAATGCTTCTTAAAAATACTGGTTCTCCCTTACTGGCATACTCCTTATTGTTGTAATAAGTAAAGTCTACTCCAGGACCTCCCAAGGAATTAAGTCAGCTGGTGGCTTTTCCAGTCTGAAGTAATAGCCCCATTCTAACATGCCCACTCTCTGAGCCTTTTAATACTTTCCTTCACAGTTTGCCACAGAAATGTTGGCACCTCTATCTCATTAAGTGTGGAGCAGCAATTGGCAAACAATGGCCCTTGAGCCAGATCCAGCCCCTTCTTTTTTTTTTGTAAGTAAAGCTTTATTGGAACACCCAATTTTTTTTTTAAAGATTTTATTTATTTGACAGAGAGAGAGATCACGAGTAGGCAGAGAGGCAGGCAGAAAGAGAGAGGAGGAAGCAGTCTCCCTGCTGAGCAGAAAGCCCAATGCGGGGCTCAATCCCAAGACCCTGAGATCATGACCTGAGCCAAAGGCAGAGGCTTTAACCCACTGAGCCACCCAGGCGCCCCTGGAACACCCAATTTATTGACCATACCCATTTGTTTATATATTGGTTATATTACTCTCAAGTTAAAAATATTTGCCATCCTGCTGATTACAGAAAAAGTCTGCTAACATTTGATGCATGGCATTGCTTTTTCCCATCTTCTAAGAGCCATCCTAGTAGAGCATTAAAACTGTACCTTTGGACCTCTGCCAGAGTGTTAAATCCTGTGTCACAGAAAAGTGGCCCATATCAATACACTATCCTTAATCCAGCTTTATATTCCTCCCCAGTAGCTTCAAGATCCACTCCTAGACATCATGTCTTAGACCCTGCCAGTACATGTTAACTAAGTCCAGCAGCTTTTTTGGTATTCAGTGTCTCTTCTTTAGTATGCTAACACTTCCCCAGTCTCATTTTGCTGAAATTTGACCTAAGTGTTGGGTCTGGTAGGCAGAAAGAGAAATAGAAACAGCTCCTAAGGAATATTTTCCCAAAGATGGCTTCCTCCTTTGAGACCTCTACAATAGCCTTTAAATGCAGGAGAGAAGGAACTTTATCTTCCAATAAAAGATAATGGTCAATTCTGAACAGAGAGTTTAGGGAAATCTAGGATTTCAAGGTACTCAAATTCATCTACTTGGATAGATCTCCAAGATGATCTACAAGATAGATCTCCATCTCAGGCTCCCACTTCTTTCCTATCAGACCTCTGACTCTGGATTAGGAGACTATCTTAGGCTGAGAACTCAATTTTCTCTAAAGTTTCCTACCACTTCCTACGAGTATCCTGTTCCAGGCTATTGGCTTTGTTTGCCCTCAATATACATATTTTAGAGGATTTCTAACTCATATTTTGTTTTAAACTACTGATTAATAGATGGGAGATCATCATTATCTCTTTTCAACATATAAACATCATTTAGCAAAAGCAAACTGTTCCACTGTCCATAGAGTTACTCTTTTCCTTGTACTTTTCAAATGCCAGAAACACTAAATCAGTTAGCATACCTCCTTCCATCTGTAGCCTATGCCAATTCACAATAGGTAAGCATCCTAGCAAGTGCACTTCTGCAGCATGTCAGGAACTATCAAGGTTCCACCTACCCAGGATGGCGTTTTCACAGCCACTTCACCAGTGACTACCTCCAGAATCCTATCTGCAGAGATCACTTCTAGTACTATTCCTAGTACTAAATGCCCTAGGGACAGAGCCTGAGATGGAAATTCTTGTATTAATAATTTATTCAGAGATTACTTTCGGGAGAAGAAATCTCCTGAAATAGAGCAAAGAAAACAGGCTATGCCATGATAAAACTAAACAAGGAGGAGGTCTCAGCTAGAGATCAGCTTTGCCTGATACATATAGGAATTCTAAAGCATCAGTGTATCACAGATTTGTTCCTACCTTGAGAATCAACTCCTCTCCTACCCCTAGAAGCACAGCAGCCTCTAGAGGAAGAAGAAGTACCTCCCAGTAGGTTGTGAGAAATTATCTAGAGAGGGAGGCTACTGTGTCTTTAGGAGCTGACACTCATAGATGAGGGATGGGTATATGAGCATGGTAAAGGGGATCTAGGTGGGTACCAACACCTACTAATACTAAATATACTGGAAAATACTGCTGCTTAAACTGAGCAGCAGTCTCCTTGGGGCTATGGTTCATGCCTCTAGATCCTCTATCCTGTTGAACACTGGCTGTCCTTAATTGCCATTCAGTACAAGGGCTAGTCTTAGATGTAGGAGGAATGAAGGTTTGGTTTGAATTTCAGGACTGCTGATCAGTCTCTTGACTATTCTAACATAAGTATTCATTTGTTTTGGTTAAATGAAAGAACCTTGGTCAGGATCAAACTCATCAACATTTTATTGTGAATAAACAATAGTTTTCAACTATTCAACTAGATAGTATTCAACTAGATTCAACTAGTTGAATAGTTTTCAACTAGTTTTCAACTATTCAACTAGATGGTATTCAACTAGATTCAACTAGTATTCAACTAGATCAACAGGATCAAACTCATCAACATTTTATTGTGAATTCTGTTATCAAGTCTTTCTAACTAGACCAGTGTTAGGACATATATTCAGAGAGAAATGGGGAAGAAAGAGGGAGGTTTGAGCCAAGGCAATAACTTTAGGACGTCAGACTCTTGAGGAATAACTAGAAAAGCAAAAGGTAACATGACGAAACCACATCTTTGATAAAGGTTCATCATTAGGCATATCCCTATGAGAAGGCAGAAAGAAGTCAAAAACAAAACTCCGCTAGATTTTCTACAATAATTTACTTGGATTTGACTTTGGTAGGCAAGACTCAGAAGGGACTTCAGTTCACTCTGGAAAGTAAGAATTATCCCTGATCTCTGATAACTATTCTTAGTTTTCCCATAACATTGTTACCAAGAAAGAAAATAGGTTATTCCAGGTTACAACATCACCGAGAAAAGAAAAAAAAAACTTTATTTAGAATTTGTTTCAAATCCAGGCAACAAATGCATCCACTCTATTCCATAAATGTAACCAGAATAGCAGTGCTGATAAGACAGCACAGACAAGAATAAAGTGTTATAGGTACTCAAGGGAAAGAGTTTTCTGAAAATGGCAAGATAAACAAAATCATTGTTCTCTAAGTTACAAAAATTTGTTGTCTTCAATATTGTGTGAGCTTGGAAAAGCTGCAGCAGTTCTAGGTGTCCCAGCAGGCCCCAAAGTAAATAATACTAAGGGCTCTTAGTGAAATGGGAAATTCTATACTCCTATGATTGATCACAAAAGAGGCTGAGAAAGAGGATACTACTCAGAGGAAGAGAAGCAAAGTCTCCAAAAAAACATTAGTGCTAGAACTAGTACTAGATTCTAAGCTTTTTCACTGTGCATCCAGTGTTGCATCTAATCACACTACTTCCCTATTCCCACATCCTCTGACATGATTGCCTTATATACAGAGCTAGAACAATTCTGTCTGAAACCTATTCTTACTTGTTATCTTGTATATATTCTATACTTGTTATCTTGTATCCAAACAAGGTCAAAGCCATTCACCCAAATGTTCTTCCTGGCTACTTATCATTACATCTATGAATAATTTACTGAAGTAAATTCAGGGAAAGGGATTAAAGGGAAGTTGTCTCTCTATATAAGGATGTTTTAGGCTAATGGTCTGATCATCTACTTTAAAATGAAATGGAGATATCAATATCAATAATCACTAATCTCACTCTTCTCAAAGATTGCCAATATTCAGGGCTTATGTATTTAAATCACCTCAGCAAATTTACTTTTAAATTAGGATACATACAACTACCTATAACTGAAACGGTCTCTTTGTTATTTCAACTCCCACTATATCTGGTACTTTTCTGTCAAGGAGTCATGCTATACAAGGATGAGCCCTTTCAAGAGAGATACATATACACACATACTACATACCACTTCTTACCACCATTTACCTTTTGGGGTTCTCAAACTTCAATTTACATATAAATCAAATTCTAATTCTGTAGGCTTGATTAGAAGCCTGGGATTCTGCATTTTTAACAAACTCCCAGGCAAAGGCTGATTCTGCTGGTCTGTGATGTCACATAGCAAGGACCTTACACATATGCATGCATATGAACATACACAAAGGTTTGATGTGAGTGTTTGTTGTTTTTTGGTAGAATTGATGAGAAGGGACTAAGCACCACATCTGAATGACATAATGTGGACTAGGGAGTAACCTGCCCAGGCTGGAGAGAGAAATACCTAAACTCAACTAATTTAAGAGAAATAGGAGCTCAAATTCTGAATCTCCATGATACTGTAACTCTCCCAGAAATTCAGAGACTTATTGGAATAAGTTGTTGGACTTCTATATGAAGTAGACTAGAGAGTTGAATCCATTTTATCAAAAGGGCTGGGAAGATCTAGGTAACATCTGGGTTACAGATTTTTTTTAACATTACACATATTCTATGATTCTCCTCCTCTACATTTATGACCATGCTATTTCCTCAATCTGGAATACCATCCTTTAACGCTTTCTCTGATGTCTAGAATCATTCATATGCTTGGAGACTCGATTCGATGGTTTACTTTGCTCTCTAACAACTTACGGAAAGAAATGGCAGGTGTAACACTTCAGAAAGCATCTCTAATTCTTCCTCATCTCTGTATATCATGACTCCTTGGGGGGAAAAAACACATCAAATGTAGTGGGAATTGAAATAGTAAGTAGAGTTACAGTTTAGTTAAAGGTAATTGGGGGGAAATGTGCAACAGCACACATTTATATAGTATTTCTGCTGTACAGACATAGTAATCATAACTAACCTCGAGAACATAAGTAATAGTAAGATGTAGTAAAACAATTAGAAAATATGATTCTTGAGTATTTTTTTACATTTGTTTTCAATATAATTTATTTAATTATAAGTTTACATAATTTAACTTTTAATAGTAGCTGTATTTAACAACCAGTTTGCATGGGGCGCCCGGGTGGCTCAGTCGTTAAGCGTCTGCCTTCGGCTCAGGTCATGATCCCAGAGTCCTGGGATCGAGCCCCACATCAGGCTCCTTGCTTAGCAGGGAGCCTGCTTCTCCTGCTACCATTCCCTCTGCTTGTGTTCCCTCTCTCACTGTGTTTCTCTCTGTCAAATAAATAAAAAATATTAAAAAAAAAAAACAACCAGTTTGCAGAATTTCTGAATTTTTAACAATGGGCTCTTGTGAGCCAGTACAAGCTATTTCCAATATGTCATTGCCTCAGTTTCTAGTCAAGGCAGCTATTCTGTTACCAAGGGCTGAGCTAAATAGTTTTTCCTAGTGTTTGAATGTCCTCATTCAAGTTTAAAAATATAAAACCATCTCCTATACTTCCATGTTTCTGTACTAAATAACTTGTTGATGAATTCCATAGTCACTACAAGTCTACTGAAGGTAATGGAGTGAATAAGCTCTCAGTTTTAAGGACAATTTGAAAAGCAAATGAAATGTCTTCTATTTTAGTCTGTAACAAAAAAACACTTGCACAGTGTATTGGAAGGTTTTCCAGAGGTCCATTTGAGATTGTCTTCACTTGTGATGCTTATCCCCATTGTGTCTGGCACCTGGATTCTCCACAGATTAAGTGGTCTATGCTGTCAGCTTTCATTCTACCTGAGCCACTCACCAACCTTGTGAAGATGATGGAACAAGTCCTGTGACCTCTTGGTGTCTCCTGAAGTGTAAAATAAGATAAATAGTGCAGAGAAAAATTCACATGATTGTGTAGGGATTTCTTATTGGTTGCCTAGAAGCCTAGAATTTTTGCAATGGGACCCACATCCCTTGCCTTAGAGATCTTAAAAGCACAATGTTATTATGTGGGTTTTGTGTCATTTTTAAAAAGTAAAAAATGCGATAATCTTATATGCTTTAAAATAGCACTGTCCAATAAACCCTCCATGAGGATGCAAATGTTCTATATCTACACTGTCTCACATGGTAGTCACTAGATGCATGAAGCTACTGAGTTTGAAACTATTCCACTTTGAAAGGTGGCTAGTATGACTAATGAACTAAATTTTTACTTTTAATCTAAGTTATATTTAACAAGCCTCATATAACTAGTGGCTACTACATTAAAAATAACAACTCTGCACAGCAACAGATATAGACAGGCTCCATCCTTAGTTGCCTGAGATTTATATTTTGGAATCTATAATAGTAGCACAAAGATATATTTTATTAATATAAATGTATATAAAGAAAGTATTTTTCAAACCAAATCTATCCACAAATATATTTAATGGACCTAAAATGAACCCTTAAACAATTCTATACTAATGAGTAACCAAATATATAAGATATGATTTACCTCCTCTGGCATATGGAACATATGAAGGTTGTTCTTCATAGTTTTCTAAGAGATCTAGAGAATGGTCTGATGCCCTGAATGTTTAGTGGTTAAATTGGAAGTTCTGAAAGTACAAACAAGAAAAATAAAAGTAGAGCAAATGTCCAAAGAAGTCACACTAAATGCTATTGGAAGAAGAAGATTCTAATATCAAATGAACAGATTTGATAATTCTTTATCCAGCAGAATTTTCATGATATGATCTTTATGGGCAAAACACAGACAAACACTTAGGACAGAAGCTGTTATTTCCCTGCTGTCTTTTGGGAGGTGTCAAAGCTGTCAAGGGTCAGTCTGGAAAACCTCTAGGAATAAAATAAAGGACTTTGGGTGTTGGATTTGCATTCCTGACTTTCAGATTCATGATAAGCTGAATTGGCCTTTAACAAATAAGTAGGATTATACCTTGCCAAGATCTGTATTATATGAGAAATGAGACAATAACCATTGTCATTTTTTGGACCAGAAAAGTAGGACAATACTTTAGTGGACTTCAAGAGCAATAAATCATGCTGTGATCAATTGGAGGGCAAAATCTTGGAGGCCCACAGAGAGTGGAAAGAATAATGTCATCCTGGGGCAAAAGGGTACCTGGAAATATTGCTTTCTTAGCTCTCCTATCCATTTTTCTCCTGGAATATTAATGAATTGACCTACATAACTATTCCACCTAGAAAAATCTATTCACACAGACTCAGTATGATATAATAGAATACTCATTACACAAAAGCAGTATCAAAAAAGGCTTCTGTTTTCTATTTTTCCCCAATAAGGTCTTAGAACTACCACATAACTTTGTATTTTTTATACCTCTACCAAAAAAAGTCTTTAGACATATTTAACAAGCAAATATTCAATGTTTTGCTGATAATGATGCAATGGATTGATAACTCTAAATTAAGATTTAGTCTATACTTTTATTTTCCAAAATGCTGCCACTTGTTAAAGTAATCTCCATTCAAGAAAGGTCCTGTCCTGCACTAGCTATATCCATGCTTTGGCTATTCTTTCAAATCAAGCCTCTCAGATGTCATTCAAGTGTTTTCCTACTTGTGTCCATCTGAATACCAAGGAGTATTTTCCTCTTTGTGATCTAGTTTCTCATATTCCAATTTGGCACTTTAAGACAAATTAGGTGACAACCTTTGTATGTAAAATCAGTAGGTTCAAGGAGAAGTTTTAGTTCCCAGAAATTTAGATGTTTCTTCTTGTGTTAGAAATTTGCTAATTGAACATTTATATCATATCTTTCTCCATTTTATTCCCAGAGATACTGAAAGTGTCACTAAAATTGGATTCCAGCTCAGCATCAGAACCATTACCCATCTAAATCAATCCTCCAAAAACCCTAAGACCAAAGGGATTACCAAACTACATTCCTTAGATATCACCAGATTATGCTACCCAACCCTGACATGTATTGGAAGGTAATGCTTTATCATCTGGAATAATTAAATCTCAGCAAAGCTCTTAGAGAATTCCTGGCTTGCCTTAAATACTTTTCACTCATTTCGAAAATTTCAATATAAGCAAAATCCATGGTCTAGTTCAAGAGTCTAGCAGGAATGTGGGGAGGGAATTTAAGGGAATGTAGAAAGGGATCACAAAGAATACAGTACTAGGATCAATGCACAGGAAAATGTGCACTAGATGTGAATTCTTTGGCAGGAGATATACAGCAATACAAGCCAAATTTTATTAGTGAATTCGAAATAGTGGAAATGTCTCTGTTATATATTGAATGTTGCTTAAAATAAATGGACCATTGGCCAGGGTTGTGGACATGCCCTTTTCTATGCACCTTTCCATTTTAGTGACATATTTTTTTTTTTAGTGACATATTTTATAATGGGATGTGACATGTATTTCAAACATGGTTCCCAAAGCACGTTATATTCATCTCAGTTACTAACAATACTAAAGTTGGTTTCATTGTTTTCCCCATTTTAAATCATTTACTTCCTTACCAGTAGCCACCCATTGAATTTCTAATGTTAATATTGATTTCTGTTGGATAACTAGGTAAGAATACCAGTTTTTATTTTTAGCACGTGGGGGTGCATTTATTAGAAAGTAGGTCGCACAAAAAAAATGTAATGGACTAATGAAAGTAGATGTCTATTTATAAGATTTGTCAAGATTTTCTTAAAAGCACAAAATAATGTGGATGGAAATAAAAAATATCCTATCTTATCCATTTGAAAGAAACAGTTGAACAGATTTTTAAATTTTTCTTTAAGATTTTATTTATTTGTCAGAGAGACAGAGAGCACAACAGGAGGAGTGGCAGGCAAAGGGAGAAGTACGCTTCCTGCTGAGCAGGGGGTCCAATGCAAGACTTGATCCCAGGACTCTGAGATCACAACCTGAGCCAAAGGCAGCCACTTAACTGACTGAGCCACCCAGGCATCCCAGTAGTTGAATAGACTACACATGAATTTAGTACTTTAATATTCTGACTTCAGTTCTGAATGCTTTGAATTGAGCAACATCCTTATATGCAAATGCTGAATTCATATGCTTATAATTTTATTCAAGAATATAATTCTTGAATAAGATTGCACTGAAATGTACATACCTCTTATTCAAAAAAATCACAACTTTATCAGCAAAGTGGAAAGAAAACATTTTTCTATGTGAGCAAACATATAGCTTTACTTTCTCTATACCTGAATTATGCCTCTACAAAATGAGCATAGGGCTATCCTGATGCTAAGAAAATTTGTTCTTCAATATAAAGAGAAAAGTCCCAAGAGAGGTATCCATGACCATGTCCTTTACAGGTACAAACATTCACACAGTAACTCACACAGGAAGGGTGACAATGCATTATTCTCATTCACTAAGTTTGTAATACCCTAAAAGCCAAGAGGATTATGGCTCACAGCATTCTTGTGGTATGTCTACAAACAATGTAATGATGTAGCAACTCTGACACCTATTAGCAGATATGTAGCCAAGAATTTATTTATGGCATGGGAGTGAGGGAGAATATCTACTCATCTTACAGTGGAGATGAATCTATGTACCCTATTAAGATTGAAAGAGGCAAATACATGAATATATAATACCCCCTCAGATCCCATTAGGCATTCAAAGCTAACTGAGAAATGGACATCAGAGGTCAGACAGAGGAAAAGCAAAATATAAGTTTATCACAATTAAAGCTGGTGCTGGAGATTTAGATCACTTAAAAAGCAGCTCATGGCATTTTACATGTGTGTCTTTTGCCTACTTAATGCCACACTTAGAAACAAACAGATTCAGGGATGTTGGCAGATGGTGACAGGGTAGGAGGACCTAGGCTTGCCCATCCCATGAATACAACTAGATAACTATCAAATCATCCTAAATATACCATAAACTGACCTGAAGAATAACATAACAAATTCCACAACTAAAGGTAGAGAACAGGCAACATTAAAGAAGGTAGAATGTGCAGAGACACAGTTTGAGAGAGAAACAGATCATAGCCAGTATGGTGGTGATGGAGCTGCAGTCATAAAAAAGAGCATGAGACAGACTACCATAAACAGGAATCCAAAAGGAAGACAAATCCCCATAGCAATTGGCTTGGAAAGTGAGAGGGGTCAAATTTCATGACTTCTGGCAACAAGTCCAACTTAATGCCTGGAGTTTTACAATCCTAAAATTTGTATGGAACCACAAAAGATCCGAAATAGCCAAAGCAATGTTGAAAAAGCAAAGCTAGAAGCATTATATTATGGATTTCAAGTTATATTACAAAGCTATAGTGATCAAGACAGTATGGTACTAGCACAAAAACAGATACATGGATCAATGGAACAGATTGGAAAACCCAGAAATGAACCCACAACCATATGGTCAATTAATCTTCAACAAAGCAGGAAAGAATACCCAATGAAAAAAAGACAGTCTCTTCAACAAATGGTGTTGAGAAAACTGGACAGCAACATGCAAAAGAATGAAACTGGACCAGAGGGAGGACAGAAGAGTAGGGAACATTGTTTCATATGGTCCTTTGAATTTAGCTATATAACCATCAAATCATTCTGAACACCTATGAATTCAACCTGAGATGTAAGAAAAGAATTGCTGGAATTCTACAAATAGAAAAATGACCACTTTTTGCAACATAGAAGGTACAAAGAAGTGAATCTGAGGGAATATTCAGAAGATAAATATCAGGGGGAGGGAGCCTCTATAAGCTGGCTACCAAAAACTGACATACCTCCAAAGCACAAAATCAGAACTTTTAGAAGTGTGCTCCAATGAGAGATGTCCCTGTGTGAAAGGTGCTCAGGTGGTGAAGCAGGGCAGAATTTTAGGTAGGACAGCATGGTCTCAGGACCCCCAGGATTACAGAAAGAACTGGGGTGCCTGAGGTGGCAGAGATTCCAAGCATTGGATTGGGGAAACTGGCCATGTCAATGACCCGGGAGGGGTCTCTCAGCTTGATTTGCCATAAATCACAAACTGCAGCATGATCAGGTGACTGTTCTCCATGTGGGCAGCCCTACAGTGGGCAGAAACTTGGTGACCCTCAACCTTCCCCAGGTGGGGGAGGAAGCAGATGGCAAGGGCATGGACACAATTGAGCAATGACTCTCCATGTGGAAACCCTGCAAGCATCAGGCCCATGATGACCCTCCTCCCTCTGCCAGGAGGATCAGATGGGTACACATTGCAAGAGTCTGCAGAGTTTGGAACACACAAAAGTGAAGACTGTTTTTCCCTGAGGATTTACTAAAGAGACAGGATACAATCATTCAGCTCCAGGGCTGGATTGGGCACCGCCATTTTTATTTTCATCTTCTAAAGATGGGAGGAAAACCTTCAGAGAACAAAACCATATACAGCAACCCAGAGCCACTTACACTGAGCCTGGCCCTCTGTCAAGGAGCGGTGCAACTCCACCCAGGTAAAGACACCTGAGAATCAGCACGGCAGGCCATTCCCCAGAGGACCAGCTAGAACATCAGGCAAATACTTTGTTTATGGAGCACACAGAACTGTAACACTCCAGCAATAGGGGAAAATAGTATATAGAATTTGAGTTTTTTTGTCATGATTTTCTTATCTTCCTGTTTAAAATTTATTTTTTTTTCTTTTCAACTAGTTTATTTTATCAACTCTTCATTTTTGTCTTTTTTTAACCTTCATTTTTACATTTTATAGATATATTCTCCATTGTGACTTCACTATATTCAATTTTATTTTTGCATATACACATTTATTATATATATATATATATAATTTATACAATAGCTTTCTTTACACTTTTGGGATTTAGTGTCTTCTAACAAACAAACCAAAATACACCCAGGACGAAGTGGATCACCCTGTTTTGTCCACCTGGGAGATTGTATTCTCTCTTTCCTCCCTTTTTTTCCTTCTTCTTTTCTTTTTTGATTTCTGACCTCTCTGGATTTCCCATCTGTGTATTTACTTGGGATGTGGTTATTTCTTATTTCGTTCTCTAATTCATTAATTCTTTTCCAGGCAAAAGGACTAGAAGGTGGAATTCATAACAAAAGAAAGAACTAGAGGTAATACTCTATGTCACTGATCTAATCAATATGGATATAAGTGAAATGTCAGGGCTGGAATTCAGGATAATGATTATAAAGTTATTAGCTGGGCTTGAAAAAAAGTATAAAAGATACTAAAGAATCTCTCAGTGCAGAAATAAAATCTAATCAGGCTGAAATTTAAAATGCCTTAACTGAGATGCAGTCTAAAATGGATGCTTTAAGGGGCGCCTGGGCAGTTCAGTCATTAAATGTCTGCCTTTTGCTCAGGTCATGATCCTAGCATCCTGGGCTCAAGCCCCGCATCAGGCTCCCTGCTTGGCAGGAAGCCTGCTTCTCCCTCTCCCACTTCCCCTGCTTGCATTCCCTCTCTTGCTGTGTCTCTCTCTGTCAAATAAATAAAAATATTTTTTAAAATAAAATAAAATAATAAATAAATAAATAAAATTTTTTAAATAAAATAAAATGGATGCTTTAAGAGCTAGGTAAACAAGTCAGAAGAGAGAGTCAGTGACATAGAAGACAAGATGATGGAAAGGAAGGAAGCTCAGAAAAAGAGAGAAAAACAACCAATGGACCATGATGGGAAGCTTTGAGATATCAGCAATATCATAAAGCAAAACAATATTAGAATTATTGGGGTCCCAGAGCCAATCAAAAGACACCGGGAATCAGATTGGATTAAAAAAAATTCGTATGAATTTTTTGAGTCTCTACAAGAGACTCATTTTAGACCTAAAACACCTCCAGATTTAAAGTGAGGGGGTGGAGAACCATTTATCATGCTAATGAACATTAAGAGAAACCTAAATTGGCAACCCTCATACCAGACAATTAGATTTTAAACCAAAAACTGTACTAAGGGATGAAGAAAGGACACCATATCATACTTAAAGGATCTATCCAACAAGAAGATGTAGCAATTATAAATATTCATGCTCCTAACTTGGGAGCAGCCAATTATATAAACTAATTAATAACAAAGTTAAAGAAACACATTGATAATAATACAATAACAGTAGGGGACTTCAATAACCCACTTACAGCAATGGACAGATCATCTGAGCAGAAGATCAACAAGGAAACGAGGGCTGTGAATGACACACTGCACCAAATGAATGTCACAGATATTCCATCCTAAAGCAACAAAATACACATTCTTCTCAAGTGCACAAGTAACATTCTGCAGAAAAGATCACATGCTAGGTCACAAATCAGGACTCAACTGGTACAAAAAGACTGAGATCATACCACACATATTGTTCAACTACAATGCTATGAAATACGGAGTTAACCACAAGAAAAATATTGGAAGGACCACAAACACATGAAGGTTAAAGAACATCCTGCTAAAGAATGAATGGGTCAACAAGGAAATTAAAGACAAATTTTAAAAAATACATGGAAGCAAATGAAAGTGAAAACATGACAGTTCAAACACTTTGGGATACAGCAAAGGTGGTCCTAAGAGGGAAATACACAGCAATACAGGCTTTCCTCAAGAAGCAAGAAAAGTCTCAAATATACAAGCTAACTTTACCTAAAGGAACTGGAAAAGTACATCAAATAAACCATAAATCCAACAGGAGAAGAGAAATAATAAAGATTAGAGCAGAAATTGATGTTATAGAAATAAAAAAAAAAAAACAGAACTGATCAATAAAACTAGGTGTTGGTTCTTTGAAAGAATTAACAATATTCATAAACCAGTAGCCAGACTTATCAACAAGAAAGAAGAAAAGACCCAAATAAATAAAATTATTAATGAAAGAGGAGAAATCACAACCAACACTGAAGAAATAAAAGCAATTATATGGCAACAAATTAGCCACTCTGGGAGAAATGGATAAATTCCTAGAAAAATATAAACTACCGAAATTGAAACAGGAAGAAATAGAAGACCTGAACAGACCCATAAACAGCAAAGAAATTGAATCAGTAATCAAAAATCTTCCAACAGGGGTGCCTGGGTGGCTCAAATGGTTACATCATCTAAATCTTGATTTTGGGTTCAGGTCATGATCTCAGGGCCCTGGGACTGACCCCATGTCAGGTTCCATGCTGAGCACAGAGTCTGCTTGTCCCGCTCTCTGTTCCTCTCCCACTCACGTTCTCTCACAAAGAAATAAATAAAATATGTTTTTTTAAAATCTCCCAACAAACAGTTGTCCAGGGCTGGATGGCTTCCCAGGAAAATTATACCAAACATTTAAAGAAGAATCCCTATTATTCTGTTCCAAAAAATAGAAATGGAAGGAAAACTTCCAAATTCATTCTATGAGGCCAGCATTACCTTGATCCCAAAACCAGACAAAGACCCCATCAAAAAGGAGAATTACAGAACAGTATCTCTGAGGGACATCAAAGCTAAAATTCTCAACAAGATACTAGCTAATAGGATCCAACAGTACATATAAAGTATTTAGCCACCATGACAAAGCTCATTTATTATGGCCTACAGGGGTGGTTTAACATCTGCAAATCAATCAGTGTGAGGCACCACATTAATAAAAGAAACAATAAGAATCATACGACCCTCTCAATATGCAGAAAAACAAAATATGGCATCCTTTCTTAATTAAAAAACAAACAAACAAAAACCCTCCACAATTTGGAGGATATGTAAGGATATCCTCAATGTAAGGATACTCCACAATGTAAGGATAGAGGGAACGTACCTCACCATCATAAAGGCCATATATAAAAGACTCACAGTTAATATTCTCAATGGGGAAAAACTGATAGCTTTTCCCCTAAGGTCAGGAACACAACAGGGATGTCCACTCTCATCACTGTTGTTCAACATAGTATTGGAAGTAGTCTCAGCAATCAGAAAGCAAAAAGAAATAAAAGGCATCCAAATTAGCAAATTAGTCAAACTGCAGGAGGAGCAAGATGGTAGAGGAGTAGGAGACCTAAATTTTGTCTGGTCCCAGGAATTCAGCCAGATAGTTATCAAACCATTCTGAAAACCTACAAAATCAACAAGAGATCAAAGAATAGCAGGAATTCTATGAACAGAAAAGCAACCAATTTCAGGAAGTGTGGAGAAGTGAATCCAAGGCAATATACGGAAAGATAGACTGTGGTGGGAGGGAGCCTCCATCCGCCGGCTACCAGCAAGTGAGAGAGCAGCAGAGCATGAAATCAGAACTTTTAGAAGTCTGCTCCACTGAGGGATATTGCTCCAGTGGCTAAGCTGGGGATGGAACCCTCACTGGGACAGTGTGGTCTCAGGACCCTCAGGGTCACAGAAAGACCAGGGGTGCATGAGTGTGGCAGAGGTCCCAGGTATCTGAGCAGGGAAGCCAGCTGCAAGGATGGAGCCAAGGAGTGGTCTCTCAGCACAGGGTTCCATAAACTGTGATCTACAGCAGTTGGGCCCACTACTCTTCAAGCAGGGACCCAAAAAGTGACAGATCAAGGGAAACTCCCTTATCTCCCCCAGGAGGAGAAGCACAGGAGCACACCACAGGAATCTGCTGGGTTTGGAAACTCCAAGCGGGGTGGTGAGCCAGATACAGAAACACTCGGTCATAGCCGAGGTGAGCATGGAGTGTGGCTGAGGGCCAGGGAGACAGGAGTGAGGAGGTTGAGGATTGAGGAGTGGGGTCCCAAGTTCTCTGCTCCTCAAGGGCTGGAGATTAGGAGGCCATTTTCTTTCTCAACCTCCAAAGCATATGGAAAACTATTAGGGAAAAACCTGCTGAGAGCAAACCTGAGCAGATACTTAGCCTGGCCACTGGCAAGGGTGGTGCAATTCCACCTCGGGCAAAGACTTTTGAGGATCACATTCACAGGTCCCTCCCACAAAAGATCAGCAAGAACATCCAGCCAAGACCAAGTTTACTGATCAATGAGAACTGCAAAATTCCAATGGTAAGTGAATACAGCACATAGAACTCATGGCTTTCCCCCCACCCTCCATGATTCTTTAGTGTATCAAAGTAAATTTATTTAATTTCTTCATTTTTTTCTTTTTCTCTTTTTCAATTTTTTTCCAATTTTAACCAACATCTTATAAATTCCTTTTTTAACTTTCATCTTTACAGTGAAATTCATTGTATTGACCCTTATTTTTGAATATATATGTTTTCATTTCTTTAAAATTGTGGGAGGCAGTTTCTTCTAATAGACTAAAATACACCCAAAATCTAGTTCATGGTTCTGCTCTATTCACCAGCCTGATCATATTCTTTTTTTTTTTTCTTTTTCTTTCTTTCTTTCTTTCTTTCTTTCTTTCTTTCTTTCTTTCTTTCTTTCTTTCTTTCTTTTTCTTTCTTCCTCCCTCCCTCCCTCCCTCTTTCTTTCTTTCTTTCTTTCTTTCTTTCTTTCTTTCTTTCTTTCTTTCTTTCTTTCTTTCTTTTTCTTTCTTTTCCTCCCAGTTTTGGGTCTCTTCTGACTTGTTTAGTGTATATTTTTATGGGGTTGTTGTTACCCTTTTAGCATTTTGTTCTCTCATTCACTTATCGTTCTCTGCACAAAGTGACAAAGCAGAAAAACTCACCTCAAAAAAAAAAAAAAAAGAACAAGAGGCAGTACCGACTGCCAGGGACCTAATAAATATGGACACTAGTAAGATGTTGGAATTACAGTTCAGAATGATGACTATAAAAATACCAGCTGGGCTTGAAAAAAGCATAGAAAATATGAGAGAATACCTTTCTGGAGGAATAAAAGAATTAAAATCTAACCAAGTCAAAAATCAAAAGAGCTATTAATGAGGTGCAAAAAAAGAGGCTCTTACTGCTAGGATAAATGAGGCAGAAGAGAGAACTAGTGATACAGAAGACCAAATGCTGGAGAATAAAGAAGCTGAGAAAAAGGGAGATATACAACTACTGAATCATGAGAGGAGAATTCTAGAGATTAGTGATACCATAAAATGAAACAATATTAGAATAACTGAGATCCCAGAAGAAAAAGAAACAGAGAGAGGGACAGAAGGTATATTAGGGCAAATCATAGCAGAGAACTTTCATAATTTGGGGAAGGAACCAGGCATCAAATCCAGAAGGCACAGAGCACCCACCTATAAATCAATAAAAATAGATCAACACCCTGTCATCTAATAGTAAAACTTACAGGTCTCAGAGACAAAGAGAAAATCCTGAAAGCAGCTTGGGACAAGAGGTCTGTATCCTACAATAGTAGAAACATTAGATTGGCAGCAGACCTGTCCATGGAGACCTGGAAGGACAGAAAGGACTGGCATGATATATTGAGAGCACTAAAGGAGAAAAATATGAATCCAAGAATACTATATCCAGCTAGGCTGTCACTGAAAATAGATGGAGAGATAAAAAGCTTCCAGGACAAACAAAAACTGAAAGAATTTGCAAACAGCAAACCACCTCTGCAGGAAATATTGAAAGGGGTCCTCTAAGCAAAGAAAGACTCCCAAATTAACATAGACAAGGAAGGAAGGAAGACAATCTACAGAAACAGGGACTTTATAGGTAATACAATGGCACTAAATTCATATCTTTCAATTTAGTTACCCTGAAAGTAAATGGGCTACCTGTCCCAATCGAAAGATACCAGATATCAGATTGGATAAAAAAAATAAGACCCATCGATATGCTGTCTACAAGAGCCCATTTTAGACCCAAAGACATATCCAGATTTAAAGTGAGGGGGTGGAAAACCATTTACCATGCTAATGGACATCAAAAGAAAGCTGAGGTGGCAATCTTTGTATCAGACAAATTAGATTTTAAACCAAACACTACAATAAGAGATGAAGAAGGACACTATATCATACTTAAGAGTCTATCTAACAAGAAGATCTAACAATTTTAAATATCTATGCCCCTAACATGGGAGCAGGCAATTATATAAACCAACTAATAACAAAATCAAAGAAACACATCAACAATAATACAATAACAGTAAGGGCCTTTAACACTCCCCTCACTGAAATGGACAGATCATCTAAGCAAAAGAACAACAGGGAAATAAAGGCTTTAAATGACACACTGAACCAGATGTACATCATAGATATATCCAGAACATTTCATGCCAAAGCAACAGAATACACATTCTTCCTAGTGCACATAGAACATTCTCCAGAATAGATCACATCCTGGGGCACAAATCAGGTCTCAACTGTTATCAAAAGATTGGGATCATTCCCTGCATATTTTCAGGCCATTATGCTTTGAAACTCGAACTCAACCACAAGAGGAAAGTTAGAGAGAACTCAAATACATGGAGGCTAAAGAGCATCCTACTAAAGAATGAATGGGTCAACCAGGAAATTAAAGAAGAATTTTAAAAATTCATGGAAACAAATGAAAATGAAAACATAACTGTTCAAAATCTTTGGGAGACAGCAAAGGTGGTCTCAAGAGGAAAGTATATAGCAATACAAGCTTTTCTCAAGAAACAAGAAAGATCTCAAGTACACAACCTAACCCTCTACCTAAAGGAGCTAAAAAAAGAACAGCAAAAAAGCCTAAACCCAGCAGAAGAGAAATAATAAAGATCACAGCAGAAATCAATGGAATAGAAACCAAAAGAACAGTAGAACAGATCAACAAAAGTAGGAGCTTGTTCTTTGAAAGAATTAATAAGATTAATAAATCCCTGGCCAGATGGCTTTCCAGGGGGATTCTACCAAATATTTAAAGAAAAATGAATGCCTATTCTCCTCAAACTGTTCCAAAAAATAAAAATGGAGGGAAACTTCCAAACTTATTTTATGAGGCCAGCATTACCTTGACTCCAAAACCTAAGACCCCATCAAAAAGGAGAATTACAGACTAATATATCCCTGATGAACATGGATGCAAAAATTCTCACCAAAATACTAACCAATAGGATCCAACAGTACATTAAAAGGATTATTCACCACGACCAAGTGGGATTTATTCCTGGGCTGCAAGTTTGGTTCAATATCCTCAAATCAATCAATATGATACAATGCATTAATAAAAGGAAGAACAAGGAAAAAAGGAATAACAAGAACCATATGATACTCTCAACAGAAGCAGAAAAGGTATTTGACAAAGTACAGCATCTTTCATGATCAAAACTCCAGAGTATTGGGATAGAAGGTACATATCTCCATATCATAAAAGCCATCTATGAAAAAACCACAGTGAATATCATTCTCAATGGGGAAAAAGTGAGGGCTTTTCCCCTAAGGTCAGGAGCATAGCAGGAATGTCCACTCTTAACACTGCTGTTCAACATAGTACTACAAGTCCTAGCCTTGGCAAACAGACAACTAAAAGAAATAAAAGGCATTCAAGTTGGCAAATAAGAAGTCAAACTCTCACTCTTTGCAGATGTTAAGATACTTTATGTGGAAAACCCAAAAGACTCCATCCTAAAACTGCTAGAACTCATCCAGGAACTCAGTAAAGTGTCAGGATATAAAACCAATGCACAGAAATCAGTTGCATGTCTAGACATCAACAACAAAACAGAAAAAAGAGAAATTAAGGAGTCAATCCCATTTACAATTATACCCAAAACCATAAGATTACATAGGAATAAATCTAACCAAAGAGGTAAAGAATCCCTACTCAGCAAACTATAGAATACACATGAAAGAAATTGAGGAAGACATAAAGAAAAGGAAAAACTTTCCGTGCTCATGGATTGGAAAAACAAATATTGTTAAAATATATGCTACCTAGAGCAATCTACACATTTAATGCAATCCCTATCAAAATACCATCAATTTTTTTCAAAGAAATTGAACAAATAATCCTAAACTTTGTATGGAACCAGAAAAGATGCTTAATAGCCAGAGGAATGTTGAAAAAGTAAAACCAAAGCTGGTAGCATCACAATTTCAGACTTCAAGCTCTATTACAAAGCTGTAATCATTAAGACAGTATGGTACTGGCACAAAAACAGACACAGAGATCAATGGAACAGAATAGAGAGCCCAGAAATGGAACCTCAACTCTATGGTCAATTAATCTTCAACAAAGCAGGAAAGAATGTCCAATGGAAAAAAGACAGTCTCTTCAACAAATGGTGCTAGGAAAATTGGATAGCCACATGCAGAAAAATGAAACTGGACCATTTTCTTACATCATACACAAAAATAGACTCAAAATGGATGAAAGACCTCACTGTAAGTCAGGAATTCCTCAAAATCTTTTAGAACACAGGCAGCAACCTCTTCAACCCCAGCTACACCAACTTCTTCATAGAAACATGACCAAAGGCAAGGGAAGCAAGGGCAAAAATGAACTACTGGGACTTCATCAAGATCAAAAGCTTTTGCACAGGAAAGGAAGCAGTCAACAAAGCCAAAAGACAATTGACAGAATGGGAGAAGATATTTGCAAATGACATATCAGATAAAGGGCTAGTATCCAAAATCTATAAAGAACTTCTCAAACTCAACATCCAAAGAACAAATAATCTAATCAATAAATGGGCAGAAGACATGAACAGACATTTCTGCAAAGAAGGCCAACGGACATATGAAAAAGTGCTCCGTGTCATTCAGCCTCAGGGAAATACAAATCAAAACCACAGTGAGATATCACCTCACATCAGTCAGAATGGCTAAAATTAACAAGCCAGGAAACAACAGGTGTTGACAAGGATGTGGAGAAAGGAGAATGCTCCTACACTGTTGGTGGGAATGCAAGCTGGTGCAGCCACTCTGGAAAACAGTAAGGAGGTACTTTAAAAAGTTGAAAATAGAGCTACTCTATGACCCAGTAACTGCACTACAGGGTACTTACCCTAAACATATGTTTATAGCAGCAATGTCCATAATGGCCAAGCTATGGAAAGAGCCTAGATGTCCATCAACAGATGAATGGATAAAGAAAATGTGATCTATATAGGAATATCATGCAGCCATCAGAAAACAAAATCTTACAATTTGCAATGACATGTTTGGAACTAGAAGGTATTATGCTAAGTGAAATAAGTCAATCACTACATCTGTATCTTTGGGGTAAATTCCAAGTAGTGCAATTGCAGTGGAATTGGGTAGCTCTATTTTTTTTTTTAAGATTTTATTCATTTATTTAACAGAGAGAGAGAGAGATCACAAGCAGGCAGAGAGACAGACAGAGAGAGGGGGGAAGCAGGCTCCCTGCTGAGCAGAGTGCCCAATGTGGGGCTTGATCCTAGGACCCTGAGATCATGACTGGAGCTGAAGTCAGAGGCTTAACCCACTGAGCCACCCACGCACTTGGGGAGCTCTATTTTTAATTTTTTGAGGAATCTCTACACTGTTTTCCAAAGAACAAATATTGTTAAATGTCTATGCTACCCAAAGCAATCTACACATTCAATGTAATATCTATCAATACCCCCAGCATTTTTCAGAGCTTGACAAACAATTCTGAAATTTGTATGGACCCAGAAAAGACCCCAAAGAGCCAAAGGAATGTTGAAAAAGAAAACCAAAGCTGGTAGCATCACAATTCCAGACATCAAGCTATATTACAAAGCTGTGGTCATCAAGACAGTATGGCACTGGCACAAAAACAAACACATAGATTTATGGAACAGAACAGAGAACCCAGAAATAGACCCACAACTCTATGGTCAACTAATCTTTGCTGAAGCAAGAAAGAATATCCAGTGGAAAATGGGACAGTCTCTTCAGCAAATTATGTTGGGAAAATCGAACAGCTACATGCAGAAGAATGAAACTGGAGTTCGGGCACCTGGGTGGCTCAGTGGGTTAAGCCTTCTGCTTTCGGCTCAGGTCATGATCTCAGGGTCCTGGGATTGAGCCCCGCATCGGGCTCTCTGCTCAGCAGGGAGCCTGTTTACCCCCCTCTCTCTGCCTGCCT
>CM053607.1:31473283-31519085 GCA_028646535.1 Procyon lotor | reverse complement strand
GCCTGTTTGTCTTGTTGACTGTTTCCTTCGCTGTGCAGAAGCTTTTTATCTTGATGAAGTCCCAAAAGTTCATTTTTGCTTTTGTTTCCTTTGTCTTTGGAGACATGTCCTGAAAGAAGTTGCTATGGCTCTTTGACAAAATTCAGCATCCATTCCTGATTAAAACTCTTCAAAGTATAGGGATAGAAGGAACATTCCTCAACAACATCAAGTCTATCTATGAAAAGCCCACAGCAAATATCATTCTCAAGGGGGAAAGGCTGACAGCCTTCCCTTTGAGATCAGGAACACAAGGATGTCCACTCTCACCACTCTTGTTCAACATAGTGCTAGAAGTCCTAGCGACAGCAATCAGACAACAAAAAAATAAAAAATAAAAGATATTCAGATTGGCAATGAAGAAGTCAAACTCTCTCTCTTTGCAGACGATATGTTACTTTATATGGAAAACCCAAAAGACTCCACCCCCAAACTATTAGAAATCATACAGCAATTCAGCAATGTGGCAGGATATAAAATCAATGCATAGAAATCAGTTGCTTTCCTATACACTAACAATGAAACTGTGGAAAGAGAAATTAGGGTATCTATTCCATTTATGATAGCACCAAAAACCATAAGATACCTGGGAATAAACCTAACCAAAGAGGTGAAGTTTCTGTACCTGAAGAACTACAGAACGCTCATGAAAGAAATTGAAGAAGACACAAAAAGGTGGAAAAGCATTCCATGTTCCTGGATCAGAAGAATAAATATTGTTAAAATGTCTATACTGCCCAGAGCAATCTATACTTTCAATGCCATCCCGATCAAAATTCCACTGGATTTTTTCAAAGGCCTGGAACAAACAATCCTAAAATTTGTATGAAACCAGAAAAGACCCTGAATTGCTAAGCAAATACTGAAAAAGAAAAACCAAGCTGGGGGCATCACATTGCCTGATTTCAAGCTTTACTACAAAGCGGTGATCACCAAGACAGCATGGTACTGTCACAATAACAGACACATAGACCAGTGGAACAGAATAGAGAGCCCAGATATGGGCCCGCAACTCTATGGTCAAGTAATCTTTGACAAAACAGAAAAAAATATCTGGTGGAAAAAAGACAGTCTCTTCAATAAATCGTGCTGGGAAAATTAAACAGCTATATGTAGAAGAATGAAACTTGACCATTCTCTTTCACCATACATGAAGATAAACTCGAAATGGATAAAAGACCTCAACATGAGGCAGGAATCTATCAAAATCCTAGAGAAGAACATAGGCAATAACCTCCTCGACATCAGCCATAGTCCTTTTGTTTTTTTGACTTTTCTTCTGGGGAAGGGGCCTGCCATGTTGTTTTCCAGTCAATGTTGTTTGAGTTGAGTCACCCTGCCCTGCAATCAAGGGGCTGTGCTCTGTGGAAACCAGTTTCTCAGTCTTTCACTCTCTGAAGGCTTTTGGCCTTTTGTAGCTTTTTCACCTTTATGGAGAGTCCATGCAAGGAATCTGCCTGTATGTACCCAGATCTCTGCGTAACAGAGAAGCCTCAGTCTGCTCCCCTTTGGGTTGTCCAGAATATACACTTCCCCTCCACAAAATTCTGCTTAGCGCAGTCTGTCACAGGTGTCGGGCCTTCCGCAGTTCCACGACTCCGAGAATGCTCCCCTGCTCTCTGGGCTCCAGGCTCTGTCAGGGTGTGATCAGATTCCTGACCGAGATTAGGCCGGCTGGCACTCTCTCCTGGGCCGGCTGGGAGTGACCAGACCCTGCGGCTGCAGGCTGCGAATGTCTTGCGGTGGGGGGTGCACAGTCCAGGGAGCACTGTACACAGAGAAAAGCTGCCGGCTCCTGGACCACACCAGACTCTCTAAGGCACTTGCAGGAGCGTGCACACCTGCCCACAAAATGGTGTAAGGAGCAGAAAGCTGCAGGTTCCAGAGCTACAGACTGGACCCCTCACCTGTCTCTCTTTGATGCAAGTGGTATCCTTCCCGGGAGCGTGGGCCCAGGCCCGTGCCCACGACCACTCCCTTCCACTAGTTGCTCCTCAGAACCTTTAGCTCTTTTTAAGTGTTTTTAACCGGACTCTAATGTTATTGCTGCTCCCCAACCACCAGGCACTTTCCTTTGCGGTAATGCTATCCTTGCACCTCTTCTGGTGGCTCCCTCCCCCTTTTGTTTATCCTCCGATATTGGTTCAAGTGTTCCCACTTTGCTTTACCTCTCCACTGCTGTCTTCTGCTCCCGCAGAGATCCAGAAGTGAAAAATCTTGCTCCTCAAGATGATTTCATGGGTGTTCAGCATGTTCTGGTAGATATCCAGCTCACTTTTGGGGACAGATTGCAACAGGATCTCCTACTTCTCTGCCATCTTGCCCCCCTCCCTGGAGTTTTCTTTGTAGAAAGGAATTTACTTACTTAATTGCTTTGTTTTTTTTAATTTATTTGTCAGAGAGAGAGACAGACAGAAAGCGCAAACAGAGGGAGTGGCAGGCAGAGCAGTCGGAGGAGAGAAGCAGACTCCCCACTGAGCAAGGAGCTTGATGCAGAACTCAATCCCAGGACCCTGGGATCATGACCTGAGTTGAAGGCAGAAGTTCTGCCTTCTGTTAAGGCAGAACTCTTAAGAGACTGAGCCAACCAGGCATCCCATATTCAATTTCTTAGTAGATACAGGGAGATTCACATTTGAAAGTTGTTTTAATTTCTGTACTATCTGTAGTGTCATTCTCTCTTTCATTCCTGATATTTGTAAGTTGTCTCTTTCCTCCTTTTCCTTGATCAACCTAGCTAGAGGTTTGTCAATTTTACTTATGTTTCTAAGCATCAAGCTCTTGGTTTAATTTTTCTCTATTAGTTGTCCATATTCTCCCTGATTAGTACTCTATCTTCATTAATCTCTTTTATTCTATATTATCTTTCATTTGTTCTTATTTTTTAGCTTCAGAAGATAGAAATTTAGATCATATTTTATTTTATTTATTTATTTTTAAAGATTTTATTTATTTATTTGTCAGAGAGAGAGAAAACACAAGCAGGCAGAGACAGAGGGTGAAGCAGGCTCCCTGCTGAGCAAGGAGCCCGATATGGGACTTGATCCCAGGACCCTGGGATCATGACCTGAGTCAAAGGCAGCTGCTTAACCAACTGAGCCACCCAGGCGTCCCTAGATCATTATTTTAAATGTTTCTTCACTTTAGTGTGAACATTATTTAGCTATAAATGCCTTCCAGTATTGTTTTAACTACATCCAACAAAATTTTGCTATGCCTTTATTTTCATTAAATTAAAATATTTTTTAGTTTCCCTAGTGATTTCTTCCATTCAACTGTTATTTTCTGCAGTGTTTATTAATTTCCAAATATTTAAGAATTTTCCAGGTAATATTTTATCATTATTTTCTAGTTTAATTCTGCTGTGGTCAGAAAACATACTCTATGATTTCAATCATTTTAAAATTATTGAAATCTATTTTATGTTCCAGCACATGGTCTTATGGGACATTCCAAGTATGATTGAAAATAATGAATAATCTCCTACTGTTGTGTGAGTGTTCTATAATAGAACCCATCTAATAGATGGGTATGAAACTAGACAGTGGGGCACCTGGGTGGCTCAATGGATTAAAGACTCTGCCTTTGGCTCAGATCATGATCTCAAGGTCCTGGGATTGAGCCCCACATCGGGCTCTCTGCTCAGCAGGGAGCCTGCTTCCCCCTCTCTCTCTGCCTGCCTCTCTGCTTACTTGTAATCTTTCTCTCTGTCAAATAAATAAATAAATAAAATCTTTTAAAAAGAAAAAAAAAGAAACTAGATGTCAATGACAACAGGAAAACTGGGAAATTCACAAGTATGTGGTAATTAAGCAACACACTTTCAAACAACCAATAGGTCAAAGAAGAAATTTAAAGGGAATTAAAAAGTATCTAGAAACAAATAAAATGCAAACACAACATACCAAAATATTTGAGATGCAGAAAAAGCCATTTTAAAGGAAAGTATACAGCAATATAGGCCTATATTAAGAAAAAAGAAAGATCTCAAACAACCTAACGTTACACCTCAAGGAACTAGAAAAAGAACAAACTATAACCAAAGTTAGTGGAAGGAAGAAAATAATAACATTAGAACAGAAATAAATAAAATAGAAACTAGGACAATAGGAAGGATCAATGAAACTGAGAATAAGCTTTGCAAAAAAAATAAATAAAATTGAGAAACCTTTATCTAGACTAAGAAAAAAAGAGAAAACTCAAATAAAATTATAAATGAAAGAGGAGATATTACAGCTTATGTCACAAAAATATGAAAGATGATAAGAAACTACAGTTGAGGGACACCTATGGGGCTCAGTCAGTTAAGTGTCTGCCTTTGACTCAGGTCATGATTCCAGGATCTGGGATCCAGTCCAACATCAGGCTTCTTGCTCAGCAGGGAGCCTACTTCTCCCTCTGCCTGCCCTCCCCCTGCTTGTGCTATCTTGCTCTCTTTCTCTCTCTGGCAAATAAGTAAATAATATCTTTTTAAAAAGAAAGAAAGGAAGGAAGGAAGGAAGGAAGGAAGGAAGGAAGGAAGGAAGGAAGGAAGGAAGGAAGGAAGGAAGGAAGGAAGGAAGGAAGGAAGGAAGAAAGAAAGAAAGAAAGAAAGAAAGAAAGAAAGAAAGAAAGAAACTACAGCTGAGCCTTGAATAATGCAAGAATTAAGAGCACCAACCCTCCTATGCAGTAGAACATTCACATATAACTTTTGACTACACAAAAACTTAACTACTAATAACCTACAGTTAACCAGAAATCTTACTGATAACATTAATAGTCATTAACACATCTTTTGTATGTTATATGTATTATATACTGTATCCTTAAAGTAAGCTAGAGGGAAAATGTGTTCTTAAGAAATCATAACAAAGAAAAAATATATTTATAGTACTGTGTTGTTTAAAATCCACATATAAGTGGACCCATGCAGTTCAAATGCATATTGTCCATGGGTCAACTATACTATTAAAAATCATATGCCAAACAAGTTGGATAACCTAGAAGAAACAGATACATTCCAAGAAATACAACAACCTATCAAAACTGAATCATGAAAAAGTCGAATATCTGAACAGACCAAAAACAAGGAAGGAGGCTGAAGTAGTAATCAAAAACCTCCCACACTGAAAAAATAAACATATTTGGGGGAAAAAAAAAAACTCCCAACAAAGAAAAGCCTGGGACCAAATAAGAATTTGCTGGAGAATTCTACCAAACATATAAATAAGAATTAATGCCAATCTTTCCAAACTCTCTTAAAATTGAAGAGAAGGGATTACTTTAAAACTCATTTTACAAGGCCAGCATTATCATTATTTCAAAGCTGGAAAGGACACTACAAGAAAAGAAAATTACAGGCCAATATCCCTGATAAACATGATGAAAAAAAACCACAACAAAATAGTAACAAACCAAATTCAACAATATGTTAAAAGGATCATACACCATAAATAAGTGGGATTTACCCATAAGATGCAAGAGTGGTTCCACATATGAATATCAATAAACATGATAAACCACATTAACAAAATGAAAATTAAAATCATATGATCATCTTGATAGATGCAAAAAAAGCATTTGACAAAATACCACATCCATTCATGACAAAAACTCTCAACAGATTAGGGACAAAAGGAATGTACCTCAACATAATAAAGAACATATATGATAAGCCCACAGCTAACATTATACTCAATGGTGAAAAATCTAAAAGCTTTTCCTCCAAGATCAAGAAGCCGAATGTGCCTACTCTCACCACTTTTATTCAGCATACTATTGGAAGTCATAGCTAGAGCAATTAGGCAAGAAAAATATGTAAAATTAATCCAAATTGGAAAGGAAGAAGTAAACTATCTCTGTTTGCAGATGACACAATCTTACACTTAGAAAACCGTAATGACTCTGCAAAAAAATTATTTCTATACACCAACATTGAACTATCTGAAAAAAATCAAGAAAACAACCCCATTTACAATATCATCAAAGAGAATAAAACATTTAGGAATAAATTTAGCCAAGGAGATGAGAGATGTACACACTGAAAATCACATGATATTGATTAAAGAAACTGAAGAAGACACAAATAAATGGAATGATACCCCATGTTGACAAAGTAGAAGAATCTATGTCGCTAAAATGTCCATACTACTTACCTGAAGCAATCTACAGATTTGATGTAATCCCTACCATCCAATGGCATGTTGTACAGAAATGGGGAAAATAAAATCCTAAAATCTGTATGGAACCACAAGAGACCCTGAATAACCAAAGAAATCTTGAGAAAAAGCAAAAACAGAGGCATCCTACTTCCCGTTGTCTCAAACCACTGCAAACTCTTATCTCTCTTCCTTCAACTTAGTGAAACTGGCATACTTTTTTGGGATCTCCTTTCTACACAGTGATCCAGAAAATGCCAATAGGCAGAAAATCACAGACATCAGACATGTCGTTTTGCTTCTCTTAGACATTATGTTTTACACTAAAAGCAAATATTTCATATGTCTGCTCAACTTTCTAATTGTTTACAGCAGAATATGAATATCATAAATAACAGGGTTAGAACTAGGGTGAAACCTTTGGCAGCTTATTCCTAAAGAGACATTCACTCTGGGGTGCTGGCTGGCTCAGTCGGTGGAACATGCGACTCCTGATCTCAGGGATATAAGTTCCAGCCCCATGTTGGGTGTAGAGATTATGTAAAAATTAGAAAATATTTAAAAAGAAAAAGAGACATTTGTTCTTGGGATCACACAAATGCAAGGTCAGAACCTTAAAATTTTCACCCTAGTCATCTCACTAGTTCCAATCTTAAATAAAGTCACAAAGAAAAATAGAAATTATGGAAAATACTTGTAATATCATGACAAATCAAAGAATGCTATTGTCATATTTAAGTCTCTTATAAAGTCAAGATATAAAAATAGCCAAATGAAAAAAAAGAAGTGAAGTCACTATTATCTCATCATGGTCAGAAATAAAAGACTGTGTATTTAAATTTTTGATAATTTATGCCAATATAATCTTCAAGAAATATTGTACCAATTTAAAGTCTCACTGGCTATATTTGAAAGTTCCCACCCAATTCTCAACACCTTCACTTCACTGAAGACAAGAGTGTGTACTATGCTTGAGCAAAACGATAATAATTTGGAATTGCTCCTTTGGTGAGTTAGTATAAGAACTAACAAAGGATGTGAAAAAAAAAAAACTTGTGGCATTTAAATTGAACACCGTCTACAAATTTTCAGAAGCACTATTTTGTGCAATTGTATCATTTCTGGCAGTTAAGGTGTAGGAGCATAGGCAAACATTTGAGTTGATTAAAGGTTTGCTGAGTAGGTGAGTGTCAGCAGGGCAAGACAATATAATTGAGAATGTTGCCAGGAGAGAATTTTAAGTCAGAAAATCACCCTGGATAAGGTCCAGTACATAATAAACTTTTTTCCCAGAGAAATTTAACTATACCAGTCATATAAATAGAATTCAGTATCAAAGACAACTTACACTAGTGTTTAGAAGTGATAAGACCGGAAAAAAAAAAAGTGATAAGACAGCACTGTTCTTTCATACTTATCTCAAGTTTCAATGATGCGATGGCAAATGTTATCATATGATCACATATTTCATCAAACCTTTGCAAAGGAAAACTGGTTCATTGCTATGGAGTCATCATTTGGATTCTGGTTAGGTTACATTTAGTTAATAAAGAAATAAATAGCTGAACTCTGTTTGCCTTTTATATCCCATTCTCTTTGCCAAATACTCAAGGTTTAGGGAGGGTCACTTCAGCACAAACTTGCAAATTTCCAGAATAAGTGCTGATTCTGTAATCTCTTGTTGTGTAATCAGACTCTGGAAAACTACCTTGTGAGAGTTAAGACTGCTTCCCTCAGCAAAACTATTTTGCTATTGCAAAATACAACTGAAGACAACTCATAATTTGGGGGTACATAATTAAGGAAACTTTTAAGATGATCTTCCTGAAAAAGATGATAGACCATGATCCACCCTTACCTACACCTCAGTTCCTTTAAAAAAGTCAAATCACTTTCATATGCAGGAAATTATTTCTTTAAGATGCAGCCCAGGTGCTCCTCCTCTAATACAAAAACTGGTCCTTGAAGGAATTGCTCTCTGCTCCATTTCATCTAACTTAGTTCTTTCTTTGGCATCCTTCACCACTTACACCTCAGATGGAAGTAGAGATGTTTCCAAGGGTTGTTCACACACCGTGTCTAATCAACTGCTCTACAGGGGAAAAAGAAAGTCTTGTCTTTTATTACCCTAAGAGAATATGCCTCCTTATTGGCAATAAACACAATTCTTTTAATTGTTTAGGGACATTCCTATTTGCCTGTGGCCCTTCTAGTTGGAATACAATAAACCGCACTGAAATAAAACCAAGAGGAAAATTGCAACTTGGATTGGACTCTTCCATACTCCCTGAAGATCTCCCCCTACTACAGAGTATTTCAGTCTAGGTAGTGTTTACTGAAACTGGGAAAGGTCGGAAAGCAAGAAGGGGTACTAGATAATGATAATATTTTCTTGTTCAAGTCATGAGCTACCTGAGGACAGTATGTTGACACAGCCTGTGAAAAGGGTTTTCCAAGTGATACTGAAGAGTGAAATTGTGAAGGAACTTGTGCTTAGATGGATAATTAACCCAGGTGTCTGCTTTATCTGTTACTGTGTAACAAACCACCCCAACACAAGGTGATCTAAAATAACAGCTATCTATTTGTTCATGACTCTGCAAACTAGGGCTGATCACAGTAATGCTTTTGTTGTCATTGTTGGGTTCATCTAGAATCTGTCTCTCACACATCTGATTTGTCTGGAGGATTGAATGAGACTATAAAATCCCAGACCTCACTCACACCTCTGGGACTTCTTTTATCAGTGAATCTCTGTAAATTCTAAACATTAAAGTTTCTTGCAATCATAACTTTTCCTCTTTCCCTTTCTTCCCTTGTTTAATTTAAGAGAACTATCTCAGCTGGGATATTTTTCTCTGTTGTATACTCTCAAATTAACCTGCGCATCTCCCCCCACCCCAGTGCTTGCATTAAAGTGGCATTGCAACTGCCTTTTAACCTCTCAGCATCCTCACTCCCCACTCACCCTATTCGTAATTCAGACCTCATCCACACCTCCATTGTTAAACATATAGATTAGACTGTCAGTTGCTGATAAACAGAGTCTTCTTGTTCATAGTTTAATTCCCAGTGTCTGGCACGGTGCCTGGAACAGAATAAGTGGTCAATATGTACTTGTTGAGGATGACTAAATAACAAAATCATGAACTGAAAGTAAAAATAAAAATTGCATTCCATCCCATTGGAATTTCCACAAATAAGTAACATAAGTCATTCAGGGGAATATAAGGTCCAGGGGTTGGAATGATGAGTCATTACAGTGAGGTAATGGCAGTATTTTTGATAAATCCATTGCTTCATAAGCATGACATCCAACTAAAGTGGGTTTTTCTCAAGAAAAACAGAATCATTACAGAATAAATCATTTAATAAAGAGACATGAAGCAATAATACCAGGGTACCGTTTTTCACCAATTCTAAGTATATGAAACAAAATCATTTTAGGCCAAAGAGATCTTTTCTTATCTAAGTTTATTTTAAACATTTATGTGATCACAAAAGAGTCTTTAATTCTTATTTTCTAGGAATCACAATGTATATGGAAATGAATGGGAAAATATGCTTAGTAAAACAAGGGAAAATAAGTGGTTACTGTTCAATCTCTTAGTCTCTAAACCCACAAAGTTCTCACAGAACTTTACAACTCTTCAAGCCAGCAACATCTTTACCTACCTAACTTCTATTCTTTCTTCAAAGTTCAGCTAACTTGTTATCAATTCCAAGAAGCATTCTATTAATCATCCCAACTGCATTAGGTGACATCCCACATGCTACCCCTGTATGCAATAGCACTAACTGTATAGTGACACATCATCAAAATTATATGGTTGCTCACCCATTAAACTACAACTTCCTTGAGTGCAAGGAAAGTAGATACTCAACAAAGGTTTATAGAAGAAAAAATGGGTGAGAGGAGGAAATAACCACTATATACTACATGAAGGCATTGACAATCACCAAACAAAATCGGAAGGATGTCTGGAGTCACCATTTTCACTCATGTTATCTGAGGCAGGACATTATCTAAATGTGTCTAAATATTTTTCTGCACTCTTCCATCAGCAATCATGGCCTATGAGTCTATATTCTTAATAAGTGACTGCATTAGGAGAGAGGGAGAACAAGGATATAGGGAATGAGAAGCGTGGGGAGTCTAGAAAGGAATCATTTTCTCCTAAGTAAAATTCCTTCCAAATCTTAGCAATGATAATAAATTAACATTTATTTATTGAGGATTTTCATAACATACACTGTGTTAAGGATGTCCTAGTATTAATTCTTTTCTTCCTCACATGACTAAGCACTAGGTCTGCCTGAGGGAAAAGATGTTCAGTCAAAATTGGAAAGCGGCAGAAGTCTGGATCAACTAACTGACATAAGCTCATAATAAATTTCAACCATGACACTATATGGCTCCAGTGTCACTGAACAATTCTAGCAAGGAAGCTTCTTTATCTTCATGCTAAAATCTGTCCTTTGAATCTAGTAATAACAACTATAAAAGTACTTTCATAAGATTAGGGTTATTATTCTATTATTTCCTAATATTATTTTTTACAACAAACACATCTTCAGACTTTGAGTTCTATTTGAGAGAGAAAGTAAATTTCCCTGCTGTAATTATACTCTATTTCCACTTTAGAAAGCAACACTGAAGTCAGATGGCCATCAAACTGTCACTGTGTTACTGGTATAGCTGGACTAGAGAACATGGCTTGGAGTCAAGAGGCTACTCGCTCAAACTGTACTGAATTTACCAACCAGTACCTGGAAAAACATCCAGTTATGGAACTCTGAATGCTCTCCTGGTCAACCTCTACCTCCCCATCTCCTCTTCACTCCCCCAGAAAGGGCTATCTTATGCTTTGTTCATCCTTTTCCCAAATAAAGGGAGCACTAGGGTCAGATACATATAATTTACAGAGTCCAGGGCAAAATGCAAATGTAGGGCCCTTTGCTCAAAACCAGGGAAAGAATGCTGTTGAAGATAGTAATATATTAAACTTTTCTCTGTTCTTCTGAGACCTCACTCTCTATTTGTCATGGGGCTTTTATTTACTACTTAAAGTCATTTTAAGTAAAGAAAAATTAAAATATAAAATTATTAGCAATGCCAAATATCTCATAGTTATCACTACCAAAAATTACTTTGATCTATCAGCTGGCAACCTGAGTAAGACATTTGGAAATTTTGTTGAAAGCAAAGAATTAGAAATACTTAACTTGCAGGGGCACCTGGGTGCTCAGTCAGTTAGGCCTCTGCCTTCAGCTCAGGTCATGATCCCAGGGTCCTGGGATCAAGCCCTGCATCAGGCTCCCTGCACTTCACCTTCTCCCTCTGCTGCTCCCTCTGCTTGTGCTCTATCTTTCTCTCTCAAATAAATAAAATCTAAAGGAAGGAAGGAAGGAAGGAAGGAAGGAAGGAAGGAAGGAAGGAAGGAAGGAAGGAAGGAAGGAAGGAAGGAAGGAAGGAAGGAAGGGGGGGAGAAGGGGAGGGAGGGAGGAAGGAAGGAAAGAGAGAAAATAGAAATACCTGACTTGCAAAATCTATTACATATACATTTGTCATCCACTTTCTCACAACAAAGATTTATCAAATTATTATTAATTATATCTATTGCTCTTTCAGTTAGCAGTCTCTTATATAACACGATATGCTCAGAAAGAATAGAAAATCTGAATTATCACTCATTTCACTACATTTTTCCAATATAATTTTGAAAGTATATTTTTACTTTATATGCTTTAAATACATATTGATATATGTTTGGAGCCATAGACTTATCATTTTTATCATATGACTTATATAGAAATTCCCCATTATATAACTTAATTGGAAAAGCCAGTTATGGTTATCAAGTCATTTAGTTAAGTCAGATTCATCTTCAATTAGAAAAAACTAACTTTATTTTTTAGTTAAAATAAATATTTTAATGAGTTTTATAAACTATAAAACCATGGAGAAATAAATTCACAGAGATTATATTAAAAGGCAAATTACTAAAAGTAATAAGGTCAAGATTATTATGGTATAGGTCTAATGTAATAAATGTATATTATAATTTGTTATAACTTATAATGTGTTATAAAAATATTAATATGCTCTTTCTCATTACTTAATTTGTAATAAAGGCAATATTTTGTATGACTAAATAATGTGTTAGTCATTATTTAAGGAATATTATAAACACATTTGTTTATAAATCAAACTTCAGTGTTTGGCTTTGAGAAATAATTAAATAAGAATTACTTCTAAAAATAAGAAATAGGAATGCCTGGGTGGCTCAGTTAGTGAGGTGGCTGGCTCTTCATTTCAGCCCAGGTTTCAGGGTCCTGGGATTGAGCACCATGTTGGGCTCTGTGCTCAACGGGGAGTCTGCTACAGGTTTCTCTCTCTCTCTCTCACCTCTGCCCCTCCCTGCTCACACACATATTCTCTTTCTCTCTCAAATAAATAAATAAATAAATCTTTAAAATGAATAAGTAAAATAAAAAAGAAATAACTCTAGTAATTTAATTATATATTATGATCAAAACTTAAATATGTATTAATGAAAGAGAAAGGTATATACAGTACAGTTAAAAACTGTTGGGCACCTGGGTGGCTCAGTTGGTTAAACGTCTGCCTTTGGCCCAGGTCATGATCCCAGGGTGATGGGATTATGATCATTAGGCTCCCTGCTCTTCTGGGAGTTGGCTTCTCCCTTTCCTTCTGCCCCTACCTCCTGCTCATGCTCTCTCTCTCTCTCATGCTCTCTCTCTCAAATAAATAAACAAAATCTTTTTTAAAAAATAAAATTTAAAAAAATTGCACACCTTAAAAAAACAAACAAAAAAACCTGTTAAGACAAGTAGATAGCATATTTTTTTCTTAATAAAAGACTGAAAATATAGACTGAATATCATTTAAGGTTAATATATTAAATGAATATCAGTTGTTAAGATATTAAATGACATTCATTATTCCATAAGATGAAATAAGATAACTGACTAAATAGAATAAATATTTTGTGATAAGATTTGACATAAAAGTTTTAACTAACATATTAAATAAAACACATTAAATCTGAAATCAATCATATAAGGTTTTTATCTCTGGATTTTAGTCAAGATATCTTAAGTATTTCTGGTAGCCTTTTTCTTTTAATTAACATATAATGTATTATTTATTTCGGGGATACAGGTCTGTGATTCATCAGTCTTATATAATACTCAGTACTCATTACAACACATACCTGTTAAGTATTTTATTTATATTAAAATAAATCTGCATCATTAACATATTTAGTTTTGGCTATTTAAAGATGCTTTCCTGTACAAGTAATATCACATCCCACACATGAAAACTGAGAAGAGTTCAAAAATAATTGCTTAGATTCCAGGATTCCTCATGGGAATGTATGTTCCACAAAAGTAGGGATCTTTAAAAAAAAAAAAAAAAGTAGGGATCTTTGTTTTGCTTACTGATATTTCTCAAGTGCATAGAATATGCCTGACATTTGGTAGGCAGTCAAAAGGACTGTGCTTGTGATGCGTACCAGGTGCATAGAAGTGTTGAACCACTAAATTAAACACCTGAAACTAATATTACACTGTAAGTTAACTGGAATTTAAATTTAAACTTTTAGAAAATTTGTTGTAAGAAGAAAAGATGTCTTTAAACAGTCTATTTGTTATTTCTATGGGATTAATTTTTAGCAGTAAGATCCTGGTTCTCCATTTACATTTTAGATTAACAGAAATAACCATATTTTTCAAAAAGTTTGTTCCAAACTATCTACATGGCTGTATCAATCTGTAGTCCATTCAGCAATTAATTAGTTTTAATCTGTAGTCCGTTCAGCAATTAATTAGTTTTCCCACATCCTCATTAACACTTGGTATTTTCACGAATTTTAAAATGTTTTTGCCAATCCAATAAGCAAAAAAAAAGCATCTCATTGTGGCTTGAATTTGTTTGTCATTACTTATTAATGATAGTCATTATCTTTATATATATTAGCTATTTGCATTTTTCAGCAAATTATCTTTCATGTCATGTTTTCAAAAGCAGTATTATTACTAAGGTTTTATATATTTAGTTGCTACAAATCTTTTTCTGCCTATATTGTTAGTCTTATTTTGTTTACAATTTTTTTTGTAATATATACATTTTAAGCACTGCAGTATGAATGGTACTTCTCTTCTCCCATTTCCTTTCTCTCTACATTACCTTCTCTTGCATTTACAGGACTGAATCTTTGGTTAGATGGAGAATACAGACAATGATTATATTAGAGTAAATAATTCATCAAAACTATATATACAAGGTTATCGATATTATCAAGGGAAAGTTTTATCTTAGCTATTTTCAGAATTTTAAGCACTTAAGACCTCCACCAGCAAAGCAGAAGTGAACCTGAAATTACCCTGCCCTTAAGCCATCTACCCTATTCCATGGAGGAAAAAAGGAAGGTGAAACTGATTGACTGGATACTGGAGGGTTGCAGAGGGTAAAAATTAGAAAGTGAAAGAAGTGAGGGGTATGTGACAATGAAGAATGGGGAGGTATAACGGAAAGAGGGGTGGTCTTATTTTCCTACAAGGAGACATATAGATGCTAATCAGCTATAGCTATTGATTTTCTTTACAAGCTTAAGTGTGCTTGTTAAAAAAAAAAAAAACAGCTAATCATTAAGAGTTATATTATTTCCAAACCATTTGGAAGGAAAAAGGAACAAAGAGAACCAAATCACATAAAAAGCAGTAAAGAAAAAGAAACACCAAGAAAGCATACAAAAGAAAACCATAAAATATAATTGCAAGAACATATTTCAGTATATCAGTAACCATGATAAATTGCCATGGGTTAAATTCATGGATTAAAAGACAAAGATTCCCATACTGGGAAAACATTAGAGCCATATATGATCTTTTTCAGAGATCCAAATATAATGAAACAACTCAGGGAGTGTAAAAATAAAGAAAGGCAAAAGAGTATTTAAAACAAATGCTAACAAAAGATAGCAAATATAATTTTCCATAATGGCAGCATCATTTTGCATTCTCACAAGCATTCTACAAGGGTTCCATTTTCTCCACATCCTCACCAACACTTGTCTTTTGCTCTTTGACAAGAGCCATCCAGACAGGTGTGAAGTGATCTCACTATGGGTTTGATTTTCACTTCTCTGATGATTAGTGACATTGAACATTTTTTCATACAATTGTTGGCTATTTGTATATCGTCCTTGGAGACATGTCTGTTCAAGTCCTTAGCCCATTTTTAAATCAGGTTATTAGTTTTCTGCTATTCAGTTGTAAGAGTTCCTTGTATATTCTGGAGATTAATCCCTTATCAAATATGATTTACAAATATTTTCTCCCATTCCATAGGTTGTTTTTTCACTCTGTTGATTGTTTCCTTTGCTAAAAAATTTGTTAAGAGAGTATATTTCAGGGGTGCCTGTTGGCTCAATCAGTTAAGCGTCTGCCTTTAGCTTACTCGGGTCATGATCCCAAGGTCCTGGGATTGAGCCCCGCATCGGGCTCCCAGCCTACTTCTCCTTCTCCTCCCTACTTGTGCTCCTTATTGCTATCTCTGTCTTTCTCTTTCAAATAAATAAATAAAATCTTTAAAAAGAGAGAGAGAGTATATTTCATGTTAAGCAGATCTCATATTAAGTAGATTTATTCTTACTGTAATAATATAAGTTTTAAAAAAAGAATAGCAGGTATAGTAAAACATTAATATGAGATAAAATAAATTCAGGATAGAAATCAGTAAAGGGTGACAAAGATGGATATTTCATATTAATGAAATATAAAATATATTAAAACTTTAAGGTCATGGCTATTTTTATTCCTGACAGCCTCTGAAATCACAATCTTATAAAAATATAAATAAAAATTGACTGACAACCACAGTAAGAAATTTTTAACATGGTTCACAAGGTGGCGCCTGGGTGGTTCAGTCAGTTAAGCATCCAACTCTTGATTTCAGCTTAGGTCATAATCTCAGAGTCCTGGGATCAAGCCCCTGGTCGAGCTCTGTGCTTAGCAGGGAGTCTGCTTTGCCCTCTGCCCCTCCCCCTGCTTGTACTATCTCTCTCTCTCTTTTTCTCTCTCTCTCAAATAAATAAATAAAATCATTTAAAAAAATTAATTCACAAATGAGGATATAGAGAATTAGTCATACACAATTAAATTGCTTAATCTATAAATTGCTATAGAACTTTTTACCCAACAAAAAGAACATGTGTTTTTCAAATGCATGAAGCAACCACAAAATTAACCATGTATTAAAAAATAAAGGAAATGTTGATAAATTCCCAAGGCAGAGTCATGCAACTATATTAATTGATTGTAATCCAATAACATGCTATTGAAATCCAGTAACATAAAAACCAAATAAAATTTAAAACTAATTTAACTTTTATAAATAAAATAAAAACTAATTTAAAATTTAAAACCAATGATATGTTGGCTAATTTGACATAATAATAAAAAATAAATTTAAAAAATTCAAAAGTTAATATGAAAAGCAACCCAAGAGGTAACAACAAAAGGTCAGTAGCAATTCCAAAGCATCAACCAGAAAAACTGAAGTCTTCTAAATAACTTTTGGATTAAAGAAATCAAATGGAAGTTTATTTTTTTATTTTGAGAGAGAGAGAGAGAGTGCAAGCTGGGGAGTGTGCACAGGGGAGAGAGGCAGAGGGAGAGGAGAAATAGAGAATGTTAAGCATGCTTCATGCCCAGCACAGAGCCCAATGTGGGGCTCAATCTCATGACCCTGATATCATGACCTGAGCTGAAATCAAGAAATCAAGAGTCGTATGTTTAACTGACTAAGTCACCCAGGTGCCCCTCAAACGGAAGTTTAAAAACATTTAGAAAAAAATTAATGCAACAGACCTATATATCTAAGTGCAGGAAAGCAAATGCAAGGTCTTAGGAATTGGGGAAGAGGAAAACGCAGAACAGATGAACATTTAATGAACATGTCTGCTACATAGCCACACTGATACTCAGGAAAAAATGAACTTACTGGAAAAAAAAATTGCTCATATTAAGTGACTAAGCTTCCACCTCTGGAAATTAAGCAACAACCAAATAAGCCAAAGAAAGAAGATAGAAATTAACAAAATTTAAACAAAAAATAGAAGTTGATAATAACAAATATATTAGCAGAATTATCAATAAAATCAAAAGTTTATACTTTAAAAAGATTAATACAGTATACAAAATAAAGGTTACTAAGTTTTGAACAAGGAAAAAAGGAAAGAAAAATATATAAGCAACCTAAGAACTGAAAAAGGAACATAACTACAAATATAGAAATTTTTAAAACAAAAAAAGCTCTGTCCAATTTAGTATCAATAAACTTGACAGTCTAGCAGAAATTAATTTAGATTTAAATCAGACATTAAAATGGGACATTTTTGTTTAAGTTTTGGTGGTTTCAGAAGGCAAAAACTGAAAGAACAGATGTAAATACTCCTAATCACCAAAGTGAGGTGCTAAATGACTTGTGCAGAGCCTGCAATAGATGAGAAGTTACTGCTTTCTTGCCAATGGCAGATTAAAGATGCATAATTCCTGGAGACCAAATGAGAAACCTGAAGTAGGAAGGTCATGGTGGAGTGAGTCTTCTCAAAAGGGATCCCATCTCTATGAGTTTCCTAAAGCTGTTATAACAAGGTACAATAAACTGGGTGCTTAAAAACAGAAATGTGCTCTCTCCCTGTTCTGGAGGTGAGAAGTTTGAATTCAAGGTGTCAGCAGGACCATGCTTCTCCTGAGCCTGGGGGAGAGTCTTTCCTGGCCTCTTTCAGCTCTTGGTGGTAGCCGTCAATCCTTGCTGTTTCTTAACTTGCAGTTGCCTTGCTATAATTACTGTTTCTGCCATCACATAGTGTTCTCCCTGTGTGTCTCTATCTTCTTCTCTTATGGACACCAGTCACATTGGATCAAGGTCTGCTATAATGAACTTATCTTAAGTGAATAACATTTGCAAAGATCTTATTTACAAATAAGGTCACATTTACAAGAGTCAAGAGTTGGAACTTCAACATATCTTTTGGGGAGGACACAATTCAGCCCATACCACCACCTAAAAGAGCATCTGCTAGGGAAAGAAACAGATTTAACAGATCATGTAACCCAGTTGAGAATAAGATTCTCCCTGAGTCAAGAGAGACGCACTAGGGGGCCCTGCAGTGACATCTCTAAAATTCCTACAAAGCACCCAATCAGTGCTAGATTGCCACTATGTCCTACAAGTATGACTTTCCTGCCCCTATCCTTCCTCCACCTTGCAAGAGCCAAAACTACACAGAGACATGGGAGCAGAGGAAAAGAAGAAGCCATCAGCCCCTCCTTGGTTCTGAAAGGGGGCTGAAGTAGGCCTAAGTTACGGAGAAACCAAGCTTTAAGTTGGACTGAGGCCCAGCATTTTTTGTATTTTAATTTTATAATAGTCACGACATATACATTCTGAAATGAAACTGCTCTTGTAACTGAAAGGGAAAAGACTTCTAAGAGGGAGTAGGAAAAATATGGCACCAGGGACAATGAAGAACTACACCCACAGAATGGGCTTGCATGGGAAAATGTGGAATGATAATGTTGGTTTTGATTATAAGCTATGAGTCCCAATTTTGAATGTTCTGGCAATAAATGCTGGCAACATAAGCAATTTACCAAATTGGCTGAAAAGAAACTTGAGATTCTACAGAGCTTTATAATCCCAGAAAAAATTGAAAATATTTCCAAAGAATTGGTTCATATATTACATATTTATTAATTAAAAGCAAATTTTCAACTGTGAAAAACAAAAGTGCTGATACTAATAATGAGTCATAACATATAAAGATGTGACGTGTCTTAAAATTTAAGGTCGATTCAATGTTTAACCTCCCCCCCCAGTCTGTAGGCAGCACAGCATGACACTTGACCATAAATAGAGATCATATAGCCTTTGATTTCACAACCAGTAAAACACACACTGCACAACCTTCCAATAATTCAGTTATTCAGTCAGCTTATTTCTCTCTCATAGAGCCCAAATCTTACTAGTATGTTTATGAAAACAGACATAACCTATGTTAAGATGGTTAGATAGAAGATTGAAGACTTCTAGCCTAAGAGGCTCTGACAATCAAGTTTTATGTCTAGAAACAAACTGTGGAAGTTCAGCATCTAATGACATACAAAAGCAGGAAAAGGAAACTTGTCTGATGTCCCCTAGAAAGCTGCTCTGTAAGAACTCATTCCCCACTCATATACTATACCTTCCCATTATAAAAAGCATAACATGGCTGAAATAAGTTTAAACAGCAGTACATTCACACTCATAGAACAGTCCTGAGAAACTGCCAGTATTCATAATCACTCTTGGGCTTCTTAGTTCCCTACAGAATACTGAAGATCAATTCAGTGTTTTCCTCTAGTTAGACTCAAGTTGGTAGCCTGGAACCTTATTAGAAGAGCCATGTGGCACCAAGATGTTTCCTAGAAGGGCTCTCATTTCCAAGTGGATGTATTTCATTGTAACTCTGGATCCATCAATGATTCAGAGTACTGTGGTTTCAAAATGATTAATACGTAAGAGTAGTAACAATATGAGTCATATAAAGGGGAAAAGGTGTGAGGAAATAAAAACATTATAGGAAAGTACATCACAAATTTGTGAACATGATTAGTCATGAATAAGAGAGTATATAGGGTGCACAACTGTGGTCATTTACATTTTCTCCTCACATGGCAAATGCAGATTACTAATCTCAGAGGATACACATAATGAATCACAAGTAAAAATCATCATGGGTTTTACTTCGCATTATTCACTCAAAAGATATTTGTTGAACTCCCAGTATGAGCCAGGAATTGTCCTAAGTGCATATGTAATTGAATAAATAAATGGACAGATGATAGGTAGGTAAGGAGATAGTTAAATAGACAGACACTCCTGAGCCCAAGAACTCCCACATCAGGAAATTCATCAAATAGTAAACATTTCTTACTGACTAAAAATCCAAAGACAAAACCAAGTATTCAGGACCAGAACATGGAATTTGGGAACTCCACCAGGGAAATTTTTGTGCCCATTCCATTAAACTGGATTCGATTTTGATATATTTGTAGCACTCAGTGTCAATTTTTTCCCCTGCAGCACAAAATAATATTAAGTTCTTACGTTTGAGGATAACTTATTGCAACTTAGTAATGTGAATTTAAAATACTCCCTCACCTTGTTCACCTCTAAAATGGCAGGATATGGGGGTGAGGGGGACACATCTTCCATGAATATTGTTTGACATAGTTAAAATGGCAAAATTCTAGGCAAATACATGTAACTTGTTGGGTGTGCAAAATAGTAGATTGCTGAAAAGCATTGATGAATTGTGTCTCCCTTTTCTTTTCTTTTTTTTTTTTAAAGATTTTATTTATTTGATAGAGAGAAACACAGCTAGAAAGGGAACACAAGCAGAGGGTGTGGTAGCGGGAGAAGCAGGCTTCCTGCCGAGCAAGGAGCCGGATGCGGGGCTCGATCCCAGGATCATGACCTAAGCCGAAGGCAGACGCTTAACGACTGAGCCACCCAGGCACCCCGTGTCTCCCTTTTCAAAGCTGGTATGCAGAACACTAATTTATCCCTAACTTAGGTGACCATGGCAGGTAAGGTCATGTAGAGCAAGAACTGTATCTTTATTCAACATGATAAACCCTGCAGCACTTAGCACATGCCTTATGTATAGTAGGTACTTGGTAGATATTGGTTGCATTGAGTGGTTGAAGCCCAATATTAAGATATCATGTGATTGTATTGATTAAAGTCAAAGTTCCCAGATTTAAAAAAAAAAAACTAGTTCTTCAAGGTTTCCATTTATTTTATTCATTCGTTTGTTCCTTTGTTAATATTTTAATTTATGCAATCCATTGAGCGAGTACCTACTATATGGAAAATGAAGAGTTGTACACTGAAAGAAACAAAGACCACTCATACAGAATCCTGTTCTCAAGAAGTCCAAGGTCCAATAACACATCTGTAGCATTTACATACATACTTCAAATACAAGACACACCTCAATATTACATGAAAGGTAGACACCTGTACTGACTATATGATAACAACTAGACATATGAAGCCACTGAGCACTTAAAATTTGGCTTGTACAGTAAGTGTAAAGTACACACTGAATTTTGAGGACAATATGAAAAAAGCAATGTAAAATATTTCATTAAAATGTTTTATATTGATTATATGTTGAAACTATAATATTTGGCATAAATAAAAGGTTTAAATAAAATATCAAAACTAAACAAAACATTTAATGTATTTAAATAAAATATTAAAAGTAAATTAAGACATTTAAGACATTTAATCAAGTAAAATATCAAAATTACTCAATCTTGTTTCTTTTAACATCTTAATTTGGCAACAAAAAATTGTAAAATTACACACATGATTCACATTTTATTTCTATTGGACAGTGCTAATATGGATAAAGGATTATAGATGTTTAGAAATTTTAGCAATTACTTCAAGCATTGAGGGGATGGGGGCAGAAGAACAAAGGAGACTTGGAGGAGTCTAGCATTTGAGCTTAGCTACTTTCTCAAGCTTAGACTCATATGAGAAATGGGTTGAAGGTTCTATTATTTTTCCCATTTTATAATGAGCAGTTTTAAAAAGGTCAGGGTCAGGCAATGGTATATGGCAGAACTGAGATTAAAATACTTGACCATCCATCTCCAAAGCCCAAGTTCTCTACCATTGTATTAATATTGATTCTTATTATTCCTCAATGCCCTGACCAAATTGAGAGCCACTGAAAAAGGCAATGGGATCCACACCAATTGGATAAATCTTCAGGAATACCACTCCATGGTATAAAGAGAGTGGAACAAAAGCTTTATTGTCATCCTCCCACAGCATTTACCAAACAAAGTGGGACTGGATAGCCTTGGCTTCTTACTGGAATGGTTTGTTGATTTGGCTCTTAAAATCTGAGGACTTTGGAATGAGTCTCCCTGGTTTGCTTTAATGTTTGTTCTGAAGACTATTTGCAACCATCTAGACAGGCCTCTGAGTGTATGTTCATCTACATACGAAGAAACAAAGTGACTAGTTGAAGATCATACCAAGGTTAGTGACAAAGAAACTATTAGAATTATGCCCCCAAGTTAATAACTGTTACCCAGCCTACAGGACAATATAGTTTCCACAAAGAGCCGAAGGCAATACCTCCATTTCTGATCTACCATATGATAGACAATCCTGACAATCTACTGTGGTTTCATGCCCCAAATGTTCTTATATTACCATCAGCCCTGATAATTGCATAGGGAATCAATTTTGTGATAATGACATGTTCCAGACCTAGGATAAGATAAGTAATTCACACCACCTCATACATGGGTTATGGCTTCATGGACTAGCAGGGGAGTTATCAGACTTAATATGACTCTACACACATTTCTGCTGACTCAGAAATGTTTGTAAAATATAGACTGGCATGCTGGGACATAGCAGAGTTTTTGAAACTCCCTCAGGGAGTCTTTGTTCCTAAATCAATACTCACGTGCAAGTGTATGCTTGTACATGTGTACAAAATGCACTGGTTTGTGTTATAGAATAAGTCACTTGGAAATCACTCTAGGATAATCCCATGTAATTGCTAATGTGATATTAAAACAGTGCTGATTTCATAGTGTTCTATATTTGACTTAACTTTTTCATATCACTATGCTTTAAAAAAAAAGCTCTAGTGAAATTTATGGCCATAACTGGCTTCTTACCTCTGTATCTGTGATGCATGTAACACTGCAATTTACATTTATCTGATCTTCCATGAAGCTAGACATTTACCAGTGCTTCAACAGAACTACTTTTTCAGAGAGTAAACAGGTAACAGATATTACTTAAGCCCTTCTTATAGTAGAACTATAATAATTGTTTTAACCATAATTACAATAGCTTATGTTTACTGAGTACTTACCAGGTACCAGGCACTGTGAGAGGCCCTTCACGTGTTTCTCAAAATAACCTTCTGATTTTGATGTCATTAATAGCCACGTATCAGTAATAAGAAAATAGAGACCTTATAAGTAGTAGTCCCGGCCCCAAAAGTCAAGCTCTCTAACTCCAAAGAACACATTTTTAATCACTATGCAAAATTTTCAAGAAGCTCAAGGGCATGTTATTTAGACTCTTTTAAGCAGGTATTTGCGGAAATGAATTTCTGAACTTAAAATGTTTTAAAATATAATTGAAAAGAATTCCTATTTGGGCCTTAGCTGTGCTCCATCTTGAAGATCCATTAATTGCTACACTAAATACAGTTTGACTTGTTTGTGCACAGCAGTAAAATATAGCAAACATACAGACATCAAAAGTTAAGGTCATCAAATTAAAACACATACTGTGAAAGTTCCTGAGTTTATGGTTCTAAGTATAAGTAGTTGACAAATAACTTCTGAAGTTCAGACACTTGGAGGAAAAACCAAACATGTAAATATCAACCTACCACATCTAACTTATGTTAGAACTGTAGCACCATTTATCAGGAGTAGTATGTAAGGGCATCTATGCTTGTGTTTGAACACACATATGTGCATTTACATAAACTGTATTTATAAGCATAATAAGTCATGACTATGTTTTCCCAGATCTATATCTACAAAACACAACCACTCAACTGGAGCCAAATCTGCAGCACAGATGTGACCTAAAGTGGACAGAATAGTGTTAATTTTCTTGCATGTTGAAAGAACATGCAAGACTCCTCCTTTTTTTTTTTTTTTAATTCATTTGAGAGAGAGAGAAAGCACAAGCAGGGGAGAGGCAAAAGGAGAAGAAGCAGTCTCCCCACCAAGCAGGGAACCTGATGCAGAGCTAGATCCCAGGACCCCGGGATCACAACCTGAGCCAATGGCAGACACTCAACCGACTGAGCCACCCAGGCGCCCCAAGACTCTTCCTTTTTTGAAAAATAAAATTAAATCTGATTCCGTAGTTTGTAATCCTTACTAAGCTTCTCTCAGTATAAACAGCTCCGAACTAAATTATACAAAATTTTGAACATCCCTGTTTCCTCCAATAAATGTCTTCCCAGAAGTCTATTGATAATATGCATACAGTAATGTTCTATTTCCTTTTTTTAATAGTTTCATATACATAAGTCTTATTGAGTTGCTTCTATGATGTTAACTCTAGAAATTGTGGATGGATATTTAAAGTAAACAAATTAAATTTTCTCTGGACTGCATCAAGAACAGTGGGCTACTGTTCATTCCTAAGGGTAACTTTCAATACAACATATTTAGATTGGACAAACTATTAGTCTCTAGGGTTCTGCCAAAGCATTCCACTTGGACTCCAGGCAATAAAAAAGAGGAGATAGTAAAGACTCATTTGCCCTAATTTCCTGACCCCTCTGGCACCAGTCTAGAGAAGTCTAAATGAACAGGATGAATTCTCAAAGGATCTACACCATTGCCATGTTTCCAATCCCTTTTTGTACATTTTTATGTCATGTCTTGATCTCATGTATTAAAGAATTTAACTACTTCAAACCACTTTTTCATCTAGTTTCTACTAAATCTTTCATATTTTTTTAACAGCAAACATCCTCAAAAAGCAACTACTGACTGATTTCTTCAAGTTTTTTGATTACATTGAAAGATTTTCCCAGAAAAAAAAATGAAACAAGATGGGACTAGGGAGGGAGACAAATCATAAGAGACTCTTAATCTCAGGAAACAAACTGAGGGTTGCTAGCAGGTGGGGGGGAAGGATTGGTTATGGACCACTGGGGAGTGTTTGTGCTATGGTGAGTGCTGTGAATTGTGTAAGACTGATGATTCACAGACGTGTACCCCTGAAGCAAATAATACAATATATGTTAATTGAAAAAATTTAAAGGATAAAAAAAAAAGAAAGATTTTCCTAGAGATTCACCAATCATACTCCTTACTGAAATGTTCATACTGACTTCACAAAATAGACTGAGTATACATATTACAAAATCATGTTGATAGTGCTAAAATCAAAACTCTTTGAACAAAACTGATCATCATACATCCTTGATTAATATCAGGATTCAGGCAGTAGCACCAAAATAATTACATAGGACTTCATTCATTCATTAATTTAACCAACAAATACAACAAATATTTCTTTAAAGATTATGTCTTATGCATTATGCAATGTTCTGGAAACAAAAATAAATTACATATTTTCTTCTATATCTTCTAAAGATATATAGAATTAAAAGTGATGTGTAAATAAACAAATGCAGTTAAGTGTTACAAGTGTTATGATTGATCTTCAGGATAAAATGAAATTCCAAAGGACAGAATACTCAGTTCTATCTTTAAGGGAAGAGGAACACTATTATACAACCGTAACTGAAAGTAAAAAAGCATACACACAGCCAAATCTCCTCCAACTGGGAACAGATTAAGAATTTGAAGAGGCCCAGTATAAGGAAAAACTATTATTTCAAAACTCTCGCCAATTTTTTGTATAAGGAAAAGAGGATATTAGATGGTAACCTTGTTATCTATTTATACTATTAATCTAATATCTTATGCAAGGCAACACACAATATGGAATCCAAACATCAGAAAGGGGAAATTGAAAATTCTCTGCATGATGACATAAAGTGTTGCAGGCAGATAGCATTGATTTGAAAAAATTTTTTCTCTGCTTTAATGGGGAATTAGACTGTGTTATCTCTGAGAATTATGATTTGATCAAGGAAACGTGTGTGTGTGTGTGTGTGTGTGTGTGTGCGCACGCGCGTGTGTGTTTTATTCAAAGATGCCAGAATTAAACTAGAAGGATTGAAGAAGAATTGGGGGATGAAGACATATCTTTATTACACTAGCAGAGAGGGCCTGAAGTGTGCCTGAATTGGGACATGGGATTGCCACATATGGTGATGCAGGCTGTGTAACACAAAACTCCAGGGCTTGCTTTTCATGATATGACATCTTTAAAGTGATGAAAGAAAACAACTGTCAACCTAGAATCCTACATCCAGTGAAAATATTTTTCAAAAATAAGGCAAAATAAAGATTGTTGGGACAAACAAAAGCTGAGAGAATTTATCACCAACAGAACTGCACTACAGAAAGTTCTTCAGGCAAAAGGAAAATGATACCAGATGGAAATTTGGATTTACACAAAGGAATAAAGAGCACTAGGAATAGTAAATGTGTAAGTAAATAAGTAAATACAAAGAAGTTTTTTTAAATCTCTTTTAGAAATTAAAAGACTGTTTAAAGTAATAATAATAAAAACATTGTATTGTAGGGATTATATACAAAATACCATGAAGGATGGGAAGTGAAAATGAACAAATATGGCTGTAAGATTCTTGTATTAAATATGAAGCAATATACCTGATGGTAAACAGTGATAAATGAATCCAACTTGATAAAGGATAGTGAAAAAGTGATGAATAAATCCTACTTCAACTGCCAAAAATATGAAACAAAGAGTGATTACCATAAACTAGTAGTAAATAAAATGCAATCATACAAAATATTCAATTCATCTAAAAGAAGGCAAGAAAAAAGGATAACAAAGGAGACATAGGATAAACAGAAAACAAATAGCAAGATGATAGGTTTAAATAGAACCACACAACAATCACATTAAGTATAAATGACCTAAAGATTCCAATTAAAAGAGGCAGGGATCATCAGATTGGATAATATGGTAAAACCTAAGGATGTTGTTTTCAAGAAACTCATTTTAAATAAAAGGCTCAGATATGTTAAAAGTAAAAGGATGGAAATTCAAATGTTATGAAAACATTAAGTTTAAAAAATCTGCAGTGGTTATGGCAATATCAGACAAAGTAAACCAGAAAAATAAATATTATCAGGGAAAAAAGGGAGACTTAATAACGATTGAGGAGTCAAAAGGATATAATAATCATGAATATGTAAGCACCTTAAAATAGTGTCTGAAAATACATGAAGCAAAAATAAATAGAACTTAAAATGACAAATAGATAATCCATAATTATACAGTCAGAGATTTTAACATACTCTTCCTCAATAATTGATAAAGCAACCAGACAAAAAATCAGTAAGGATAAAAAGGAGGGGAAGTGAAATACAAAATTCAAGACTGTGAGCTTGTCTTATATAATAATGAGGGAAAGAGAGATCATTTGAATGGGATAGTAGTGGGGTTTAGTTATAAGATAAAAGGCAACCCCTGGAGTTCTGCAGTGCACAGCCTACACTGCCATATGTGACATACCCATTTCCCAGGCTTGATACACTTCAGGGTCTCTGCTAGTGACTGATAAAGATATGTCCTTCTCTCAAGATTTTTCTTGAATTCCTTAGTTTCTCACTGGTAACTTTGAATAGATACATATGTGTGCACACACACATGTACACACACGCATTCACACACAAGTTTTCTTGAGCAAACAATAATTCTCAGAGATAGTACAGTCTCTAATCGGGGAAAGCTATAGTACATAACGATTCAAAGCAGTGATTTCCCAACATATCCCAACATATCATAATACCACATATATTATATATCATAATACCACAATACTTTTTGCTGAAGCAAAAAGGCCCAAGGTGGACATGGGATTTCCAATCACTGTTTGACAGTGTCTTAATTTGAGACAGCTCTGAAGAGCTATCCAAATTTTAGGGCTCTTCTTGGAATCAGTTGTGACCTCTGTAATCTCTGTAATAATGGAATCCTGCTTCCTTCATTCTATGCTGTTCCTAAGAACACCCCAATAGACTTCTTACGTGTAAACCTCCATCTTGGGAAATCAGATCTAAGATAGAGGAAATCACAGAGATACAAGAGTATACAGCCAAAATCAGAGAGATTGAACACACCAACGTTTAAGGAGTGGGCAAAGGAGAAAGGGACAGAAAATATATTGAAAGGGAAAAGGACATAAAGGTAAAGAAGAAACAATGATAAGGAAAACAGAATTATAGAAAGACTCTGATATCTGACTGTTCATTAGGCAATTGGATAACAGAAACAGGAGAGGTTAAGCCTGGATTTGGGAGTTTTACCATAAAGACATGGTAAAATACCATAGCAAATTAAGGTCAGGAATGAAAAATATTAAAAATGCATTAGGGGTGCCTGAGTGGCTCAGTTGGTTAAGCATCTGACTCTTGATTTTGGCTAAGATCATGATCTCAGAGTCATAAGTGACCTCCATGTTGAGCTCCATGCTCAGCATGAAGTCTGCTTATCCCTCTCCTTCTGCTCCTCCCCTGTTCACTCTCTCTAAGAAAGAAAGGAAGAAAGAAAGAAAAGCATTAAACTGTAGTCAATGATATGACTGCTGAGGTGCTTAGGAGGGAAGTAACTGATATATGCAATTTACTTTGAATTGGATGGATTGATGGTTGGATAGAGCAATAGATAGATAAAGAAAATACAGTAAATTATTAATTACAGAACTTAGGTATTAAGTATAGGGGTATTGACTGTATAGTTGTTTCAACTTCTCCAAATAATTAAAAATTTTATAATACAATGTTGGTGGGGAGAAAGATCCATTGAATTGACATTGGGTAAATTGATGACCTTTCCAGAGAAATTTTAGGGCAGTCTGGAGATATGTGTAAGAAACAGATTGTAGTAGGTTTAAGAATGAGCAGGATGTCAAAAAAAATGGAAACTATAATTGTAGACATTTTTTCCAAGAAACTCCACTGCTAAGAGAAGAAGACAAACAGGACTATAATAGAGGAGGATGCAGGATTAAGAGAGGTAACTATTGTTCACTTTCTTTTTTTTGTTTTATTTTGTTTTGTTTTAGATGAGAAACTTGCATATTTATGGTTTGTGGGAAAGGAGTCAGTAGAGAGGCAAGTTAAATACTCTTGAATGTAATTTTCTCAGCCTTTCCTAATACTTAATTCAGAGCCTTTCCAAAGACAATACATTGTCAGTAATGTTTATTATTTAAAAAAGAAATAGATTTAAATAGCATAGAGAATAACAGTTCCAGGTTAAATTCTAACTGACTTATAGTTCAGTTCTGGACAAATACCCGTAAGTACAAGTTGGCTATGAAATCAAAACCAATAGCACCCACACTCTAATTCATAAGAATGTTAAGACAAAAAAAATATTTATTCCTAGATAGAACTTTATATAAATCTTTTGAGTGTCTAAGTCTGGTAGGCTTGATTTCAAGCACCAGTTTTGCATTATTTAGTCATGTGATTTCGGGCAAGATATTACCTAAGCCCCAGTTTTCTCAACTATTAAGTGGGAGCAGTAATCATACCTCCTTCACAGGGTTGTTATGAAGATTAAATAACAGGAAGCATGTACAGCATTTAACCAGCTCTGGCACAAATGAAGTTCTCAGTAAACAGTGACAATTACATAGGAGTTTCTAAATTCAGTTTTCCCATTGTCTGATGTGAAACCAGGAAGAAACTTTGTGAAGATACATCTGAATAGTTTGATATAATACTTGGCACTGGAAAATGAGGTACCAAATTGAAAATTGCAGGTGCCCAGACACTATTCTTCTTCTCAGACATAATTAACTTGGGCTGGGTTGTGGCTTCTGCCAAGAAAAATGACTACAAGTTTCTCCCTGTCTGTTCATCCTGAAGGTGTCAACTAAAGCATAGCCTGCTCAGACTAGTTCCCTGTCCAGACTAGTACCCAGAGGCTGAGATGGAACACCCTGAAGGCAAAAGTATCCTTCTAACCCTTCAGCCTTACAACTCTGAAAGTGGATTTTTGTTTAAAAAAAAAAAAATCACACCCTCTGCACATCTTGCTCCTCCAGGAATATTACAGCTGACCTTCAAAACAGCCTCTACTTCATAGGCAGCTTATATGAAGCCCCCAAACTAGACATGCTTTTATAGCCATGAAGTAGCAAGAAAAAATTTTTATTTCACAAGATTAAGAATATGAACTCTAGTAAGATTAAAGGTAGTTCTTTGGGTGGGAATTGCAAATACAAGACTGGTATCTTCAACATTACATTGTTAATATTTCAGAAGCAATAAAAATCCACATGTAAAAAATAGTCTCATAAAAATAAAAGACCCTAACTGTGGCCCACCTTCTATTAGTCTATCAGTGCCTTCTTCCCCCTACAACTCGGATGAGTCCTAGGGAAAACAGAATTAGATGTGTCAATTTTAATTTGACCCTTAGAGGGCACGAGATTGCTGTGTAATATTAGTTGTGCAGTATTGTTCCTGGTGATTGGAATGGCTGAACTTGAACAACAACAACAAAAAAGTTCCATAAAAGCCAGGGTTTGTTTTTTTTTCCTTTTACGTGAGAAAAAGGGAAAGACTATGCTGGAATGGAAGAGAAGTGAAATATAATCTACAATCCCTGGCTTACAAAAAAAAAGGCCCACTAGCTTGAAAAATACTGAAGTTGTCCCCCAATTCCTGTGGAGATTTTACACATATTTCTTCTGACTTAGGTCAAGGTATTAGAAAGACTTTCTTAAGGAGTGGAACTGATTAACTCAAGCTCTTACCCAGACTGTTCCAGGACAAAGGATAATGATACAGAAGAACAGGTTGTGATGCTGAGTAAGGAGAGAAGAGTGAGGTTTATGATTTCGTGGTACTGATAAGCTTAAGTCTTTTATTTTCGGCTAAATCCTTGAATTTCTAGTTAGAAGTTCACCGACTTACCAGTCCTGGCCAAAGGGAATGTGATGAATTGTTCATATCCGACCCCCCCAATTCTTTTTTTTTTTTTGTAACTTTTATAACTTTTTATTTTCAAACATACAAAAAGTTGCAAAGTTGCTTCATGAGTTACTATTTCTATGTGTGTGTGTATTATTTTTTATAAATTCTTTAAGAATAAGTTACATACATGATGATCAAGTTTCCTCCTAAATATTTCCTAAGTGCGTACCTTCTAAGAACAAAAACATTCTCTGACAATAATCACAGTATAATAACTAAAATCTGGAAATTCATAATTTCATTTTCTAATCCACAATCAATAATCCAATGTTGCCATTTGTCCCAGTGATATTATTTATACAAATTTTTCAGTCCGGAATTCATTCCAAGATCATGCCCTGCATTTAGTTATCACATGTCTTTAGTCTTATCAGAGTTGTCTTTAATTAGGATATCATCAGTATTACTTCTTTTCAACTGAGAATCAGAAATGTTGCAGTATAAGTTTTCCAAATGAGACCTGATTTTGCCAAGCCTCGGTGTCTATAGCTAGGATTTGTGCTAAATGGCTAGAGACTCCTGGCAGCTCTCGAAACCCAGAATTATTATCCTCTCTAGTCACTCACTGAATGAATCTCTCCTTCCTTCAAGTCATCCAACAACCATTTGTCTTAATCAGTCACGGTCTGTTATAGTCACAAAAGTGCTGACCCATAAAAAACAATCTGCTCAAAAATCAGATTGTTTTCCTTTCAGACACCATCAACACCCTTGCTATGTAAAACAACGTGTATGCTTATTTGGCCAGAAAGGAAAGAAGAAGAGAACAAAGACATGATTACAATTCCACAGTAAAATATTGAGAAATAAAATGTTCATCCCTGAATAAAATTAAAGTTACTCCCAGCTTTCCCACAGCCTGTATACTTCTCATCTCCCTATGAATAAAAGAGCTTAACAGAAAAGTACAACACTCGATTCGTCACAAAAGACTTGGAATCACACTCTTTTCCCCTTAATAAAAATGTATACATAAGACTATTACTTCCTGAGCTCTTCCTAATGACTAATGAATTTATACCATCGCATTTCAGAAAACAATTAACAAGGAATTAGTAGTAGTAATAGTATATATGACATAATTCTATAGGGAAAACATTAGTTTGGGGATTTTTTTTTAAAACCAGAAACCAAACGAAGTAAGATCACAAAATTTAAGAACTGGCAGAGACCATATGATCTCAAAGACCTCTGTTTCCTCATTCACAAATAATGACCATGAAATCAGAAAGGTTAGATGACTTACTCAAGGATACACAGTAACTAATGCAAGAGTCAAAACAAACACATAAGTCTTCTAACAGACTGCATAGAACATTGCCACTGCAAGATGATGTATACGGCAGGTATGGCCCATTAAGTCTGTGTGAAAACAAATTTTTGAAAATTAAATCTTATTTCTAAACATCCTAAATAAAATGAAAAACCAAAAAAAAAATTCCTTTGTTCACAGAAGCTAACATAGTGATTTCTTTAATTTTTTTTAATAAAGTATGTATTTTCAGGTCATATATTTCTTCACTTTCTTCAAGGATGAAACCTGAAATTTTAGAGCATTTATACTAGGTCCCAGAACACTTAACAGTTTAGAAAATCTGAAAAGGGAATGTCAGCTGTCCTTAAATTAACTAGTGCATTAAACCACTGTTTTACTCCATTGAGGCAGGCCTAGAAATTCCCTAAAGGCTTTAGAGAGACAGAACTACCCTCAGAGCTACACCCAGCCACTAGACACAGGAGTTTAGGAGACAAAATGTAAGGTACAGCTGGGTATTTACCTAAACATTCATTTTTGGAGAGTGTCCTCTGTGTCAAACCTGTTAGTCTCTGTCTTTTCTTACTGAATATTGCTGCTTTGAGTTTTCCTTGATGTCCCTGGGTCTCTCTTTATGGTTGAAACTTTAGGACCAGAGCTGTCAATAGGACTATCACATTTATCTGTGGGATAAAATGAGAGCTGTAGTACATAGATGGGGATAGATATTGGAAAGAATAAAATTTCATTAAGTTCAAACACTTGGTTATGAAACCAAGTCAAAAGTTATACTCTTCAATTCATCTATTTCCCCAAACTCCCATTACCAGTTGTGTTACTTGGGTTCTGAGGGTAGGCAGACTTGGATTCAAATGCTACTACTGTCTCTTGATAATTGTGTGATCTTAGAAAATTATCTAACCTCACTCAAGCTTAGTTTTTGTAGTAAATGGAAGTGAAGATACCTATCCAACAGGGCTATGATAAGGAATTAATTCCCTGCTCTTAGAAGATAGTTAACAAATGTAGATTTACTATACTCTAAAGTAAGCTTTTCCTAAGGTTTATCAAAGAACAGGGAGAAGAATAAAAGAGCTTTCACAAAATCACTTAACAAGTCAAAAATGATATAGGGGATTGTCACTCTGCTACATACAATGTTTGACTCTTCCCTTGTACTGACCATGAGACTTTCCATTTTCTATTCTAAGACCAATCCTCCATTTTTTTTCCCAAATACTTTTATTTTTTCATGTTACAAGATTCATTGTTCATGTACCACACCCAGTGCTCCATGCAATACATGCCCTCCTCAATACCCACCACCAGGCTAGCCCAACACCCCACCCCTTCCCCTCCAAAACCCTCAGTTTATTGCTCAGAGTCCACAGTCTCTCATGGTTCCTCGCCTCTCCGATTTCCCCCTCACATTGTCCTCCATGTTTTTCCTTATGCTCCACATGTGAGACCATATGATAATTGACTTTCTTCACTTGACTTATTTCACTCAGCATAATCTCTTCCAGTCCCATCCATGTTGATACAAAAGTTGGGTATTCATCCTTTCTGATGGAGGCATAATATTCCATTGTATATATGGACCATATCTTCTTTATCCATTCTTCTGTTGAAGGGCATCTTGGCTCTTTCCACATTTTGGCAATTGTGGCCATTGCTACTATGAACATTGGGGTACATGTGGCCCTTCTTTGTAATGCACCTGCTTCTTTGGGGTAAATACCTGGTAGTGCAATTGCAGGGTCATAGGGTAGTTCTATTTTTAATTTCTTGAGGAATCTCCACATTGTTTTCCAAAGTGGCTCTACCAACTTGCATTCCCACCAACAGTGTAAGAGAATTCCTCTTTCTCCACATCCTCTCCAACATTGGTTTTTGTTTACTGTCTTATTGATTTTGGCCAGTCTAATTGGTGTAAGATGGTATCTCAGTGTGGTTTTGATTTGAATCTCCCTGATGGCTAAAGATGATGAACATTTTTTCATGTGTCTGTTAGCCATTTGTATGTCTTCTTTGGAGAAGTAAGACCAATCCTCCTTAATGATTGTGTCATTAGATTTGTTTCTGAAGGTGTAACTATGTATAAACTCTCTGAGAAAGCTAATTCTCACTCTATCAGCCACAGCCTTAATAGAGAGTTAATGAGTTAAATGAGAATATGGAGATTTATACCTGGGAGAAGGCTGAAGTTGTAGGGGAGTGAACTAGACATCTTCTTAGTATTCTTTATTATGTAAAAATTTACTATCCCTGGGATTAAAAGATCCTGGAAGTAATCTGCATACTAAGTTTCCATTAAGTATCTCATATTGCCTACAGGGCCCATTGGCTATAAGCCAACTGGGAAAATTTCAAGTTACTACAGAGATTGGCAAATACTGGGAACTTGTTAGATAGCTAAATACCTGTGATTCATACTTGTCTTCTCAGAATATGCAAAAGTCCATCTACAAATAAAGAAAAATTTGATGTAATATCTGACGCTAGCTGGTATTGATTACTAACCAACAGAATAGAAATACATGCCTTGTCAGGAAAAGCCTCAGTGCTTGATAATTTTCTATGGAAATTTATCTTAACTAAGACATGTCATTCCACATATGTGTTCCCAGAAGCAACAGAATGAATAACCCCAGGAATTTTTCTCTTAGAATCTAGGCTCAGTAGAGAGAAAAGAAAAACAAAACTCAGAGGACAAACTTTCAATTAACCTTGCCCAGACAACACAGAGATATGTCAAATCATATCCCAGCCAAGTTCACTGATTAGACCTTTGAGGATGTTGAGTATTCCCTCTACAGGATGTGGTCTGGTGACTGGATTTTAGGTCAGAGTTCAGTTTTATCCATGGGATGTCAACCAGTTAGTGACCTCAGGGAAATCTCTTCAGCATGCCAATCTTCAATTTCACTTTCATTTTTGTCATTTTTGACCTCTTGGGTCAGATTCTTCCCGTCCTCCCATCCGAGATTCAGGTCAGTCTGTCACAAGCCTCTACCATCAACTACATCCTCTTTGCCAAGACACCCCTCCCTTGGCTTGCCCCAGCCCTGTTTCACCCCTCCAGCTAAGGTAACACCTAGTAATAAACTAAGTGTCAAACTATTGCCCATCTGAAAAGGGAGATGCCTTTGCTTGTTGGGACACACCTTTTTCAGGCACCCGGGGGCCCAGCAGCCAATTGGAAGAATCATTGCCACTAAATTCTTGGTGGTCCAATCAACTAGACTCATGTTTAAGGCATCCTTAAGACAACATACACACCTAGAGAGGGATGAATAGATTGTACCTGCTAAGTATTTCAGTCCTCAAAGAAAAGATATTACATAAACACAGGTTACGATATTAACACTGATCTACATCCAGCTCTGTAGACACTGATTTGCTACATAAAGATCTTCCAGCTGAAGGCCAAAAGGTACTGAGTAATATCCTGTTAGGTCATTAATTTTCTATTCAAACTGATGCTATTGATCCAGATAACATGAGGCTGCTAAGACATGGTGAGCAGAGAGGAGTGTTTATACCATGTGGGAAAAGCATCAAGAGATGAAGAGCCCAGACAGCAATGAAGTTAGAACTATAACAAGAAATGAGTCCTTTCAGAAAGGCTTTTGGTACAGATGTGTACTATTCTGTTTAACAAAGAGTTATTGAGTACCTCTTATGTGCTCAGCACTATGCTAAGCACTGAATACCAAGATAAACAAGTGTGGTCCCCACCCAAGTAGAGTTCATACTTCTCTACCATGTTCTTTACCTTGTGCTAAGTATCTAAATCATGGGGCTCTTTGTTAAAACTAGGGATTCCCATCCCCACCCCCCAAGCCCACTAGATTAAAGGTCTAAAGAGGAGGCTGGAAATCTTAACGTTTTACAGATGTCTCTGATGATCTGATGATTAGTCAAATTTGGGGAAAGGGAAATACTGGTGTAATGAAACAACATCTGACAAGTACAAGAACAATTTTATCTTTAATCATAAATAATAATTCAGGTAATTTCTCAGCAAAGTCAAGACCACTCAACTCATCTCCCACATACAATGGCTGAAGGCCTGTCCCAATCTTATACTTTCTTTGATAACCAGAGCTTAAAACTGTGCACAGAATCAATAAACATTTGTGGTTTTTTTGTTCTGGGGTTTTTTTTAAAGTATGTTCAGTTAACCACCATTCTTTTTGATGGTGGTGTTTTGATGTATTGTTCAATGATTCATTAGTTCCATACAAGACCCAGCACTCATCACAACACATACCCTCCTTAATACCCATCACCCAGCTAGCCCATTCCCCTATTCCCCTCACCTCTCTCAATACCCCCAGATTGTTTCTCTGGGTCCATAGTTTCTCATGGTTCATCTCCCTCTCTGATTTCTTCCCCTTCAGTTTTCCCTCCCTTCCCCTATGGTCCTCCATGCTATTCCTTATGTTCCACATATGAGTGAAACCATATGATAATTTTCTTTTTTTGCCTGACTTATTTCACTTAGCACAATCCCCTCCAGTTCCACTCATATCAATGCAAATGGTGGGTATTCATCCTTTCTGATGACTGAGTAGTATTCCTCAATAAACACTTCTTAAATAAAAACCAAAGTAGATAGATAGAAAGAGATGATAGATGATAGATAGATAATAGATAGGTAGGTAGGTAGTAGGTAGGTAGGTAGGTAAGTAGGTAGGTAGATAGATAGATAGATAGATAGATAGATAGATAGATAGATAGATAAAGATACATAGAAACATAGATACAGGGATAGATAGATGATAGATAGATAGATAGATAGATAGATAGATAGATAGATAGATAGATAGATAATTATACATAGAAACATAGATACAGGGGTGCCTGGGTGGTACAGTTGGTTGGGCATCTGTCTTCAGCTGAGATCATGATCCCAGGGTCCTCAGAGCAAGTCCCACATAGGGCTCCCTGTGCAGGGGGGAGTCTGCTTCTCCCTCTGACCTTCCCCACTCTTGTGCTTTCTCTCTAACACTCTCTCTCTCAAATAAAATCTTTTTTTAAAAAAAAAAAAGCATCTTAAAAAAAATAGATACATAAATACCTAGGTAGAAGAAAATGTCCTTCAAATTATTCCATTAAAAAAGTTCATATACAGTTCTGAACACAACTGCTAAGTAACATGCTTTGATCTTTTCTGTAACAAACCTTTTTGGTCTTTCAACCATATTCTCTTAGTGGCCTTCAATCATCAACACATAAACAAAAATTTCTGAACACTTCTACTTGCACCACTCCACATAAAGAATTTTATTTAATTATTTTTTTAGAGATGAAAGATTTTGTTTTCCTTTTGCAGGAAATAAAGACATCTCTCTCTAGATGACCAAATAAGAGATATAGTGCTATCATTTTTGTCCCTTAAGCGCTAAACCTGATTCCTTCCAGAATTAAGCAGATATCTTTTCCAGTAATCTTTAAAAAATATTTCCTGATGACTTTTTTTTCCTTCAAAATATCATAATTATATTAAACGGAAATTGTAAGAAAAGCAACCAAACTTTGTTCAGAAGAAAAATTTATAATCTGGCACAGGTAATGGTATAATGCAAGAAACATACTTTGTTTACATGGAACTTGGGGAAGGGGAAGGAATATTCAAAGTGCACATGAGGTCTTTGTGATTTTATATTTGAAATCCTTGCAATATTAAAAGAAATGATGTCTTAAGCTCTAGTTTGGTTCAGCTTTTAATGGTTGAGTCCATGATAAACATATAAGGCAAAAATAAAGCTCTGAAAGTATTCTTAGCTATATCTATTCTTGCATTTATTGCTGGAGCATCCATTTATCATTCCTGAGAAATAGGGCCAGTAACATCATTTCATCTTTCTTGGGGCAGTTACGAAGCAGCCTCTTCAGGAGCCAAGAAAGATAGCTGTCTCGTGAGTTTCATTTTTTTTTCCCAAGTCCCCTGTTGCTACAATTTTAGAAAAAAATGTGTTTGAGGTCATTTAGTGTTCATGGCAAAACAAGAGCATGTGTCAAAGGAAATGAGTGAGCCATCCTATAGCAAGCAACAGTTCTATCCAATCACGATCCAAGACTCAACAGAAATGAAATTTAACTGACCCTGAGTCAACTGAGAAGTAGAACATTCAGGTTCCTTCAAGTTTTTTTGCCTGAAGCAACCACCAACCAAAAAAACTTTTTTGCTCATTTGGATTAGCAAAGATCGTTCTTACTGATTTCACAATGTTCCTCCTCAGATACTAAATTTATTTCTTGATATTGTCCAGTACCATGTCTCAAGAGACCAGCTAGCTGCCAATGAAAAATCAAAAACCTTATGTATATTAGAAAAAAAGGAATAAGTATATTTTCATATTGTTTGTGTTTGTTTTTGGGCAAGAATTAGAGACAATCAAGGAATGCCCGGTAGACTAGAGAGGGCTCTAAAGATCCATGAAGCTTGGCAATGAGGCATCTTATTATCAGATGATGTCCATTTTAGTGGCACACCCAAAGTTAACCCCACTCCTTGCCTGTGCAAACTGATTAAATAAATTGACCTTTCCTAATAAAGTTTCTGACTGCCATTATCTCCAACCTAGAGTAAGAATATAAATTTGGGGGCGCCTGGGTGGCTCAGTAGTTAAGCGTCTGCCTTCGGCCCAGGTCAGATCCCAGGGGCCTGGGATTGAGCCCCGCATCAGGCTCTCTGCTCTGCAGGAAGCTTGCAAGAAAAAAAAAAAAGAATATAAATTTGAGGGACACGTAACCTTATGAAGAAAGGATGGCCTAAGAAAATATGTCAACATATGTACTGAAGTCAGAATGTGAGAATTTGAAAAAAGTAGCAAAATATGATTTAGCACATTCATCTTCTGAACTTTTCCCTGAATATCTCATTACTCCTATCTTGGATCTTACTGCCATTTTGTACATTTAGGAATGTCGCTTTTTTAAATTTGAAGTTTCCCATGAAAGATCTTTTAAAAATGTTATCACCTGTCCACTTGACATCACTCCATAATTATGCCTCACCTTTACTGATGGTATTATTGATAAATATTGTCAATCAAAACTATCTGCTTGTGAATACACCCTATCTATTTTATGTTTCAATGCCAAATTCTAGTGATGTCCCTGCTAACCACTGAGGCTTATACTGGTGTCATATCCTAGTTGATGATATCCTAGTTGGTTAAGTTTCAATATTTATGCTCCTCAAATGCTTTCCTCATTTCTCTTCTTACTTTGCTTTACACACTCTCATTTGGTGACTTTATCCACACTTACTTCACCTTGGTAATATGATGGTAATATGAGATGATTTATAATATATGTTCTCTGCATAGATCATTATTCCATAAAATCAATACTAGGCCCTCTCTGCTCCATAGCCATGGGCTCCTATATCCTCCACCTCCTATATTTCCATATATACTTGTTATGCTGCCATGATTCACTACCATAGTTGTTGTTCTCTTACTTCGTACCCTACCAGACCCACCCATCAGTCACACAGTCCCATAAATTATGTCCCTTAACTATCTCTCAATTTTACCTCCATCCTTTTTTCCTCACTGCCACTATTCTCTCGTAGACATTGTTTGTCTCTTTCCTGGATTATTTCAACAGCTTCCTGTATCTCCACTTTGGTCTCACTCAATTTCCCATTCCATCCCCCCATCCACCTGCATTGTTGCAGTTTTCTTCCTGAAGGGAAAATCTATCATGCTGTTCTAGTCATTAAATGTCTTTAATAGATGAAAATGTTTGACTTACTTCACTTAACATAATCCCCTCTGGTTCCATCCACATCAATGCAAATTCTGGGTATTCATTGTTTCTGATAGCTGAATAATATTCCATTGTGTATATAAACTACATCTTCTTTATCCATTCATCTGTTGAAAGGCATCTTGGCTCCTTCCACAGTTTGGCTATTGTGGACATTGCTGCTATGAACATTGGGGTGAATATGCCCCTTCCTTTCACTATGTATCTTTGGGGTAAATGCCCAGTAGTGCAATTACTGGGTTATAGGGTAGCTATATTCTTAACATCTTGAGGAACCTCCATACTGTTTTCTTTTTTTTCCATACTGTTTTCCAGAGTGGCTGTACCAACTTGCATTCCCACCAACAGTATAAGAGGGTTCCCCTTTCTCCACATCCTCGCCAACATTTGTTGCTTCCTGTTTTGTTAATTTTTGCCATTCTAACTGCTGTAAGGTGGTAACTCATTGTGGTTTTGATTTGTATTTCCCTGATGGCTAGTGATGTTAACCATTTTTTCATGTGTCTGTTATTCATCTGTATGTCTTTTTTGGGGAAGTATCTATTCATGTCTTCTGCATTTTTTGACTGAGTTATTAGTTTTTTGAGTATTGAGTTTCAGAAGTTCTTTCTAGATCTTGTATATCGGCTCTTTATCTGTAATGTCATTTGCAAATACCTTCTCCCATTTCGTGGACTGCCTCTTAGTTGTGAAGTAAGTCAAACAAAGACAATCATATTGTCTTTGAAATATGACTATATGAAACTATCATATAGTTTCATTCATATGTGGAACATAAGCAATAACACAGAGGACCACAGGGGAAGGAAGGGAAATCCAAAGGGGAAGAAATCAGAGGGAGATGAACCATGAGAAACTATGGACCCTGAGAAACAATCTGGGGGTTTCGGCAAGGAAGGGGGTAATAGGGTGATGGATATCGAGGAAGGCATGTGTTGTGATGAGCACTGCATGTGATACTTAACTAATGCATTGTTAAACACTGCATCAAGGACTAATACTACACAGTGGCTAACTGAACATAATTTAAAAAAAAAAAAGGAAGGGCACTTGTGGTGATGAGCACTGGGTGATATATGGAATTGTTGAGTCACTATGTTGTACACCTGAAACCAATATAATAATGTTAACCATACCGGAACTTTAAAAAAAAAAAAAAAAAACAGGCAGAAGGAACCACAAAAAAAGTAATATATGTTTTTGTATACCATACTACAAAAATTAATTTTTTTAAAGATTTTATTTATTTATTTATTTATTTATTTATTTATTTATTTATTTATTTGACAGAGAGAGAGATGGCAAGAGAGGGAACACAAGCAAAGGGAGAGGGAGAGGGAAAAGCAGGCTTCCTGCCAAGTGGGGAGCCCAATGCGGGGATCGATCCCAGAACCCAGGGATCATGAAGTAAACCGAAGGCAGATGCTTAATGACTGAGCCACCCAGGCACCCCAAGAAATTACATTTCTATTCATAAAATTTTTATATATCAGTTAATCTTCATTTAGCATAATAAAGATGTTTTTATCAAAAAAAATAGATGAAAACGTACCTCATGATTCAATCTCTTACAGCCTTTTCAGACTTGTCTCCTACTACTCACTACCCTAAAATCATATGTTCTAATAATATGAAATTGCTTGTAATCTTGGCATGTACAACACAGTTTTATATCCTTGCCCTTGAACAAGCTACGATGGCCTGTCTTCTTGTTTGTGAACTTCTCCTCATATCAGATCATACTCCTGTTCTGAGGTTAGAGATGGAGGAGAATCACCTCCTCTCCAAACATTTCCCAACTTGTCAGATAACATTAAATATTCCCTTCTTAGTATTCTACTAGATTAATCACAATCAGAAGATACACTTGTATTATTCAATAAATTCAACCAACAAAAATTTATTCAGTTCCTACTAGGTGCCAGGTACTGTTCTAAGTGCTGCAAATACAACAGTGAATAAAAGAGACGATAAATCTATCTGTCTTTCAGAAGCTTAGTGCCCAGTGGGGGAGAGAGATAATTAAACATCAGTTACAATTTGATGGCACTATCTTGCATTTGCTTGTCTATCTAAATTATTGTTCATTACTCCCACTAGATAGGAAGTTTCTTGAAGTCAGGAACAATGACTTATGCACTTCCATATTCCTAAAATTTTATACTATTCCAGGAGTATAATAAATACTCAAATATTTGTTTTAAGTGAATAAAGTAACCCAAAATCTGTAGCAGATTGTTATAGAGCAATCATGTGCTCTCACAGAAAACATGCACCCCCAACTCTTTTTGCTTTCCCTTACATTTGAATCCAGCATTTTCTATAATTTCAGTGACAGGGAGCTCCCAACTTGGCTTATTTAATGTTTGTACAATACTATGAGATTTCTTGCTAATACTGAGCTGAAATCTGTTTCTTATGTATTTATTCTATTCCTAGTTCTAATTCTATCCCTGAAGAACATACTAAATGAGTATTTAGTATGTATCCCTCATTCAGATGACAACTTTCGAATATGTGAAAACAATTATCATATTCCTTCTATCTCCAGTCATAATATCTGTAGTGCTTTCAATCATTTCTTGCTCTAGGGTTTTAATCATCTCTTCTGATGTGGACACCTAACTTCTATTGGCATGCACTGGATTGGGTTGTGGCTTTTTACCTCATAAAAGAATACAAAGTGGTTTGTAAGATGTGTTAAGATTTCTCTAAAGTATATTAGCTTTTTGGGTATCATTCAGCAATTGGGTTGAGAAGTTGGGGATAAGGTGCATTATTACTACAAGAAAAAGTATTGTTTAAAGAACTGGCATGTATTAACTTGCTATAATTTTGTTCTGAGAAGTTAGGTGAGTCAGTGGTTCTAGAGGTAGGCATCACATATTGGGAGATATTTTATACTAAAGGAATATCACCCATATACAACTGTAATATTCTTGTGGGCAGTGTCCACATGTGAGTTTAGTTGGATTCTCAGGTCATTCCAAGTGACCAGAAAAATCTGGCCCTTAGACCTAAAGGACCTGGAGAAAGAACAGCAATAAAGCCTAAAGCTGGCACTAATTTGCACAAAACTTTTTCAAAATACATTTTGGAGGCAGAAAGAGAAGAAACAAAACATGAAAGTTTTTTTTAACAGTATGAATTCAACTTAGGAAAGCCTCAAAAAATTTTATCAATTCCATTTGTTTCTTTGAGAATTGGTTTTTATGAATGAGAAAAATAAAATTAAAAAAAAAAAAAAAAACGTTTTCACAGTTGAATGTGGGGCAGAAGCTTTGAATGTGGTAAAATACTCCAGGAGATTTTCATACACTTTTTCCCAAACTTCGACTTAATTACTGGGAAACTGGTTTTTGAAAGTGTATCTGTGACAATATGCTGTTGCTGACGACATGAAGTGTATAGTGTGTGTGTGTTTTTTAACTACCTTACCTTGTTATTATCCTATTAGATCATTTTGACTATTTAATTTCATTGATGTTACAAACTAATTCTATGAGAAACCTAATTACTCAGTATCCAGTATCTCTTTTTTGTTCTGCAACAGTGAGACAGAGTTACTATGACTAAAATCAAAGTAAACATACATTAATAGTTACTGGAAAAAAAGGTATTTTTTTGCTAAAGAAACACCATCTTCACAAGGAGCAAGGCCACCAATGGTACATTTATGGTTCTACCTTGGGCAGGAAAATAAATTAAATGACCTGCTTCCATCATTTCCAGCCCTTTGATTCTATCAGCAAAAGGCTTTCAGAGTCATGTGATAGCAAAAGCCAAGACTGCTAGTAATGTCAAAGTCTTTTAACTATTTTCCCAGGAGTTTTATCCTCTCTGGGCTTATTATAAGCTTCATTTCAGAAATATGGGAGATGAGTATGATAAAGCAAAGAGGCATTTCTTGTGGATGAACTTGGAAGGCCATGTGGGCATGTGCAGTTACACCTCAGCAGTCACACCTATATGTTCTTTTTTTTTTTTTTTAAAGATTTTATTTATTTGACAGAGAGAAACACAGCAAGAGAGGGAACACAAGCAGAGGGAATGGTACCGGGAGAAGCAGGCTTCCTGCCGAGCAAGGAGCCCGATGTGGGGCTCGATCCCAGGAGGCTGGGATCATGACCTGAGCCGAAGGCAGCCGCTTAACGACTGAGCCACCCAGGCGCCCCACACCTATATGTTCTTGAGCATTCCCATTATGACTCAATGAGTTCACACTCAGGAGACACAGCCAAATTTCAACAAATTTGCATTTCTCACATTTGGCAATATTTGACAAGTTTGGTCAACTGTGGTTTTCTACAAAACCCAATTAGGTTAAGTTTTTACTGGATTCTAGTTTCAGTGTGTAATCTCTTTTTGTTTACATAAACAACACATGATTCAAGGGAAAAAAGTACATTACATTTTGACTAAAAAGAATTTGGACCTTGTCTATATAAGGCCAGCTCTTTCAAACACAACACACCTATAACCTCCACACCCCCATACCCGGCCTTAATTCAGTCTTGGTTCTATACACAGCTAGAAATAAAAATGAAAGGAAAAAATCTAGGAGCAAATAATACTATAGAGTTAGATTTGGACTCTTGGCAGTCAAAAAAAATGACTCAAAAATATATTTCATATGCTTTCTATCAGATAGAAGGCCCAGACTAACGTCTGTGAAGAAATAAATCCTTTTATTTCCTAACAAAGCCCAGCAGATCCCCAGGAAACCCACAACACCATAATATCCTGAGAGCCTTTGACAATTTTTGGTTGTTTTGTTTGGCTCCATGACAGTCAAAAACCCATTGTCCCCAGAAATTTTCCTTCAATATAATTAAGATGTTCGAAGCAAACAATTTAAGTTTTAAGTTTTTTCCTCCTGCCAATCCAGTCTTTCCATTAAATTACTAACAAATAAGGAACTCATTTGCTATGAAAATGTTCCCATTTTTGTCGTAGCAAACAGTCTAAAAAGGGATATATTTCATAAGTCTATCTGTTCATTAAAAAAGATGAGAGGTGATATGGCTCATTTATTGATGAGCTGTTTTTTTTTTTTTATAAAGATTTTACTTATTTATTTGTCAGAGAGAGAGCATAAGTAGGGGGAGCAGCAGACAGAGCAGGCAGAGGGAGAAGCTGAGCTGAGGTTTCTGGCTGAGCAGGAGCCTAATGTGGGACTCGATCCCAGGACCCTGTGATCATGACCTGAGCCGAAGGCAGACGCTTAACCGAATGAGCCACCCAGAGTCCCTATTGATGAGTTTTTAAAAAAGTAAGCCACAACCAACATGTACCCCACAATTTCATGTTGGAAAATATACCTGAGTATATATACATTAAAAAATCTCCCTCTTCTGCTCCCCCTGCTTGTACTCTCTCACTCTCTCTCTCAAATAAAGAAAATCTTAAAAAAAGAGGAAAAATGGGAGAGAAACAAACCACAAAACAAAACAAAAAATAGACTACAAAGCTATAAACCACTACCTTATGCTGATTATCTCTGAATGGTGAGATTATGAATATTGATATTTTCTTCCTTATATGTCAGTATCTTTTCTGAAATGTTTAAAACAGCATACATGAAAATCAATCAATGTGATTCAATACATTAATAAAAGAAAGAACAAGAACCATATGATACTCTCAGTAGATGCTGAAAAAGCATTTGACAAAGTACAGCATCCCTTCCTGATCAAAACTCTTCACAGTGTAGGCATAGAGGGCACATTCCTCAACATCATCAAGGCCATCTATGAAAAACCCAAAGCGAATATCATTCTCAATGGGGAAAAGCTCTCAGCATTTCCCCTGAGATCAGGGACACAGCAGGGATGCC
>CM053607.1:31462251-31472783 GCA_028646535.1 Procyon lotor | reverse complement strand
TGGCAAGGATGTGGAGAAAGGGGAACCCTCCTACACTGTTGGTGGGAATGCAAGCTGGTACAGCCACTCTGGAAAACAGTATGGAGGTTCCTCAAAAAGTTGAAAATAGAGCTACCCTACGATCCAGCAATCGCACTACTGGGTATTTACCCTAAAGATACAAATGTGATCCGAAGGGGCACGTGCACCCGAATGTTTATAGCAGCAGTGTCCACAATAGCCAAACTATGGAAAGACCCTAGATGCCCATCAACAGATGAATGGATAAAGAAGATGTGGTATATATATACAATGGGATATTAGGCAGCCATCAAGACAAATGAAATCTTGCCATTTGCAGTGACGTGGATGGAACTGGAGGGTATTATGCTAAGTGAAATAAGTCAGTCAGAGATTGACTACATGTTATTAATGTATTGAGACTTTTAGAATAGCACAGGGGAAAATAATCAGCATATAACTCATGAACTCATAAGAACACTTTCCCCTGCTGACTATATTTTAATCAGCTATCACATGGTTACATTTAAAAATATTTCTGGGTAAATTAAACAATTGTAGAGTCAGTCTTGTTATCTGAAAATGAAAATGACCAGGACTACTATAGCCCAGAGAAGGGATTAAATGAATCAATTATTTGCATTATTTAACTAGTTGTCATTGTTGATATGTTTTGGTTTAAATGACTTAAAAAAGTGTTCCAAAGTGTCTCCCAGGAAACCTAAGCAGTCCTAAACCTACAGGAATAGGAACATCCAGATCTCTATAATTATCTAGCCATAGCAGTAAATGGCAATATGACCCAAGAATAGTTGGAAGAACTTTGAGTACAAGCTATACAAAGAAAGTGTTATTGGGGCGTCTTGGTGCTCAGTGGGTTAAAGCCTCTGCCTTCGGCTCAGGTCATGATCTCAGGGTCCTGGTATTGAGCCCCTCATTGCATTAGGCTCTCTGCTCAGCAGGGAGCCTGCTTCCCCTTCTCTCTCTACCTGCCTCTCTGCCTACTTGTGATCTCTCTCTCTGTCAAATAAATAAATAAAAATCTTTAAAAAAAAGTGTTCTATTATAATAACAAAGATATTATAATAACAAAGATATATAGGAATATTAGTAAAATCAAGAAATTCCCAGTATTCTTGAAAAGGAATAAGTTTTGACAATCTTGGAATTTAGATGTAGAATAGAAAAGCATAAATTCATTATGCCAAACTTTTCTAATTATTCAAAGCTGAAAAAGTATTTTCAAGGATCCAAAGACATAAATTTTTATGTATAAGAAAAAGAAATCTTTTTTTTATAATAAATTTTATTTATTTGACAGAGAAAGAGGGGAGAAGCAGGCTCCCTGCTGAGCAAGGAGCCTGATATGGGTCTTTTTTTCCCCCCCAAATACTTTTATTTTATTTTTTCAGTGTTATAAGATTCATTGTTCATGTACCACACCCAGTGCTTCATGCAATACGTGCCCTCTTCAATACCCTTCACCAGGCTCACCCAACCCCCCCCCCCCCGCAAAACCCTTGATTTGTTGCTCAGAGTCCACAGGCCCTTGTGGTTCATCTCCCCCTCCAATTTCCCCCAGTTCACGCTTCCTTTCCTTCTCACAATGTCCTCCATGTTTTTCCTTATGCTCCACATGTAAGTGAGGCCATATGATAATTGACTCTCTTCACTTGACTTATTTCACTCAGCATAATCTCTTTCAGTCCCTTCCATGTTGATACAAAAGTTGGATATTCATCCTTTCTGGAGGCATAATATTCCATTGTATATATGGACCGTATCTTCTTTATCCATTCTTCTGTTATCCATTATCTTTATCCATGCTTCTGTTGAAGCATCTTGGCTCTTTCCATAGTTTGGCGATTGTGGCCGTTGCTGCTGTGAACATTGGGGTACATGTGACCCTTTTTTGTACTGCATCTGCTTATTTGGGGTAAATGCCCAGTAGAGCAATTGCAGGGTCATAGGGTAGCTCTATTTTTAATTTCTTGAGGAATCTCCACACTGTTCCAAAGTGACTGCACCAACTTGCATTCCCACCAACAGTGTAAGAGGATTCCCCTTTCTCCACATCCTCTCCAACATTTGTTTTTGTTTACTGTCTTGTTGATTTTGGCCATTCTAATTGGTGTAAAGTGGTATCTCAGTGTGGTTTTGATTTGAATCTCCCTGATGGCTAACAATGATGAACATTTTTTCATGTGTCTGTTAGCCATTTTTATGTCTTCTTTGGAGAAGTGTGTGTTCATGTCTTCTGCCCATTTTTTGATGTGATTATCTGTTTTTTGAGTGTTGAGTTTGAGAAGTTCTTTATAGATCTTAGATATCAGACCTTTGTCTGTAGTATCATTTGCGAATATCTTCTCCCATTCCGTGGGTTGCCTGTTTGTTTTGTTGACTATTTCCTTCACTGTGCAGACCCTGGGATCATGACCTGAGCTGAAGGCAGCTGCCCAACCAGCTGAGCCACCCAGGTGCCCCAATAAATCTTTCTTGATTTTAGGGAAACATATACCTGCATGGTATGCTTCACTGCAGAACTTCTTATCTTATACTCTGGCACATCTATCTCATTCTGAATTGTGTTCTTTTCTTCACATGTTAATGGTTTATTATAGATGTGTCATCTATTTTAAGCCACCCTTAATTCCTTTTGAGAAGGAATCAGAGACTTAAATAATGAATGACAGACATTTCTCCCTCTTGTGGCTGCATTGGCAAACCTCTCACCTCTCTCTCTCTCTCAAATAAATAAAATAAAATCTTAAAAAAAGGGGGGGGAATCTGGGTTGTTCAGTAGGTTAAGTATCTGCCTTTGGTTCAGGTCATGATCCTGGGATCCTGGGATAGAGTCCTGCATCAGGCTTCTTGCTTAGTGGGGAGCTTGCCTCTCTCTCTCCCTCTGCCTGCCACTCCCCCTACTTGTGCGCTCCCTGTTTCTCTCAAATAAATAAATAAATAAAATCTCAAAAAAAACCCAACCGTCACAATTTGTATTTTATTGAATCAGAGTTGAACTCCCTATACAAGGCTAACAGGAAGGCCCCGTATATGTTCAGATGTATATGTGCAGTCTTTTGTTGCTCCTTCTAGGTCCAAGACCTGACTTGTAATTTCCAAATAATGCACAAGTTAAAATTTCGGGCCACAACAAAGACTGTGACTGATTTTATTATAGGTAGGATATTAATGATTATAAATGTTTGTTAATAATATATGCTTTCATGTTAGTAACTAATACCTGAAGGAAGTAGTTTATATATCCCTACTTACAGAGGAGGAAAACCAAAGCCCAAAAAGAATCTTAGAGCTGAGTATGTATGTATGTATTTATTAAAAATATTAAAGCAATACATGTTCATTTTAAAAATTCAAATAATACAGAGTAGGGAAGGAGAATTTCTTCATGTTCTAAAAGCCTCAGTCTTTGTGCTTAAGGCCTTCGACTGATTGGATGATTTCCACCCACATTCTGGAGGGTTATCTGCTTTATTTAAAGTCAGCTGATTCTGGTGTTAATCACATCTACAAAATATCTTCATAGCAGCGTTTAGGTTGGTGCTACACCAAATACCTGGGCACCCATAACTTGGCCAATGAGGAACATAAAGCTCGTCATCACACTGTAGATGCAAATATCCAAAAGAAAACATTAAGCAATGGAACCTAATTGTTTATGATCAAATTAGGTTTATGACAGGAAATGCCAGCATGGCTTCACATCAGAGCTGGGCTTTTAAATCTTATTCTTTGGATTTCAATGAGCCTATTGATGATCTACTCAATGCTTCCAAACTGATGTGCTTAAAATCAATTTCAAATTCTAATGCTTTGGTTGAAATTCTCGTTGGAAACTGGTATGCTACTGGATGGGATCTGAAGAAGAAAGACAGCAATAATGTGGGAGATCTGGGAAGAGAGGGTGCTACTAACAAGCACCTCTTCCCTCTTTGGTGACAGATGGCCTCAGTGGAGGTCTACATTCTTTAACATCTATTGGTTTTGGCCTGAAGATTCTGTTTTCTGCAAAGCTTGTTGAATTTTTCTAGCCTGGTTTTAGAAAGACATGTGCACTACTTGTATGTTCCCCCTTCCAGAAAATACTAACACATATAGTTGTGTAAGCCTTCAACCAAGAATTACATTATTTAAAGTGGAATGATACCACATATTCATATTTAGCTTCCTTCTGTGATCCAAGTCATATTCTAATATGTCCATGAAGATTGACACATGACTGCTCAAGTTAAGGAAAGAAAAAAGACTAAAATGTCCTAGGACCTTTGCAAAAATGATTCAAATTAACTGTTAAAAAGGAGACAAACATTTTGAACCTGGGTAGATTTTTGATATTATGGAGTAATTGTTAATTGTTTTAGTTGGTATAATGATGTTTTGGGACAACTTTTAAAGCACAATTATTATATAGCTAAGTATAAATATATATAAAATATGCTAAAATATTTGTGGATGAAATAATACAATGTCTGAGATTTGCTTTGAAATAATACAGAAGGGGGAAGTAGATGGGGATATGGGTCAACTAAGATTAACTACGAGTTGCTGATTGTTGAAGCTGTGTTCTAGGTATAAAGGCATTCATTATTAATTCTGTCTACTTTTGTTAGCATATAAAACTTTGAGAAATAAAAACTGAAAAATAAAGTCAGAGTTTTAAAATGCTCTACAGACAGACAATTCTTGATCTTCTCCCTGCTCTCAAGTCAGGTTTTGGACCTAGTAACCGTATGGTTGAATAGAGAGAAGAACAAAACCAGGCATAGAGATTGTTGTTGCAGGATGTGATTGTATGTATTTGTGTGGGTTTTTTATGTAACTTTGTGTTTGGTCATATGTGTATATGGGTCATTGATCAAGTGAAAATTTTGAAATGCATATCAAAGTTTAATAGTGTATATACTCTTTTTATTTTTTTAAGGTTTTATTTATTTGAGAGAGAGAGCATGAGTAGGGTGGGGAAGGGCAGAAGGAGAGGGAGAAATGGACTCCCTGCTGAGCAGGGAGCCTGACATGTGGCTTAACATAGGGTTCCATCCCAGGACCCCAAGATCATGACCCAAGCCGAAGGCTGACGCTTAACCGACTGAGCTACTTAGGTGCCCCACTATAAACTCTGTTTAGATTGATATATTAAATCATGCTTATCCCTTTTAATAGTTATGTGCAACTATATAATAGCAATTGAGATGTGGAAATATCTTTAGTTCTCATGTTTATTAACTGTTTCATCACCAAATTTATAGGTAAACATTATTACTTTTGCTTGATCACTGAAAAAAGTTTTAAAGATTGAATAACTTTCCTAACATTCATTGAGTTACTGTAGGCAGAAAGTAAGACCCTGTTAGTGATATTTTTAGCTTTCAGTTTACCAGTCTTCATGTTATCCTAACATTCCCATGAGTTTTAGTCACAATTTTTATTTTTTACTATAACAAAGTCAAATACTTTAAAACTTAGGTATCATGGAACAAGTTCAGATAATGAAGTGCCAACTGGATTTTGGCACCATTCCTTATGTATTTGTCATCAAGAGTCAAAAGTAATAGGAAAGAAATTAGGCAGATAAAAGCAATTTGGTTTCACAGGAACAGAACTGATGTTGTACAGTCAGTGCTGTGGAATTCTGAATTCTGCCACTACAGCTACCACTACCATCCTCTCTAATCAGTTTCAGCAGATGTGTTGGGTTGAATTAACATCCGGAAATCCTCTACTACAATGAAACTAAACATTTCTGCCTCAGTCTATAATATTTAGTCATAGCCCATATTTGTTCTTTTTACGTTCTGAAACTATTATACATGGCCTGTCATTGAATTACTTTCAGTCAGTGTTCCCTTGTTGAGTTTTGCCAGGAAGTCTGCCTGGTCTTTTGACCAACTAATATGGTATTAGGAGGCATTTTGGAGAGAGTATTATACTTCTTTTTTATAATAATGTTTCCAAAGTTGAAGTTTTAACCAAATTCTCTTTGTCTGTCTCTCTGATTTCACTGACTTGAGTAAAAGTTGATTCTTTTTTAAGGTAATCTCTCTGTTATGTTTAACCACCAAATAGACCTTTTTTTTTTAGATTTTGCTTACTCTAATTTCTTAGACATGATTAAGTAGAGTACATTTTGTACCTATCTATGTAGACTTGGAGGGAGTTCACCATTTCTGTTATAGAGGAATAAACTACTTTTCTAGAAAAGATGTAAAGTGTGTATACTACACTTGAGATATCCATAGGCTAGAATGAAGAGACCCCAAATGGGCCTAAGAGTCCATAGTCATTATCTTTTCAGGAATAGTTTATTCTTTCTGTTTCTGTCTAATTCTCCCATTCAATGCCAAGTTAATAGAAGACTCCATAAGAATATATGTATAATATATATTATTGGATAATATATAATGATATAATATGATATAATTATATAATACATATATTTGTCAGCAGGTGAATTGTGGGCAGAGAACAAACAAAATCCAAAGATATTTTTGCTTGTTGGTAACTTTAAGGTAATCTTGAAGGTGCTATATTAGTTTCCATACCATGGAAACCAAATACAGTTGCTCGAAAGCCAGTTTGCTGGTGACAGAATTGCAGAAGTCATGAACAAATGGTACTTTGCCTTTGCGCAAATCATGTAATTGGTTTTAAAACTGGGGAGCTTCTACCATCTTCAATGAAAGAACCTAAAGAAAAAGGAAAGTATTATATTAGTGACACGCTGTGGTCACATTGTTTCTCACTAGCCACTGAAGAGCACATTATAATAATGGAGTATTAATTCTTGCTCGTCACACCATGAAACAGAGGTACAATAATGATCAGCGTTCTGAATGGAAAATTTCATTTGTGTAAGTAAATTACTCTGCAAGCACTAACTGTTGAAGAAGCACAGAAGGGGTTAAAATAAGAACAGAGAAAATTTCAAAATGTTTCTATGGTCACGTAGACAGCTGCTTCAGAGTTTAATCATCCTCCATTTGTCCTTTAACAGACTGAGCCCCTCACTTAGTTGTCAGTTGGAATAGCCAAGTAACAATACCATTGCTGCTTGGATTCAGGTGACGGAGTGTCCCAAATCCTTCAGTGGTGATGTTGCTATTAGAAGTTAGATTCAACCTCAGAAATGTACCCTAGTCAGATATAAGTAGGGAATTAAATTTAAGATCTATCTTCTCCTATTCCAAAGTCATTCTCTTAGAGTTAGTTGGGTCTTTTTGACTTGAAAAGATCAATATATTTTAGAAAATACCTAGCTTCCTATTGAATAACTAGTTTGCTGGATGATAAAATTGGTTCAGAAAAATCTAGGGTTGTTGTCTATACAATTTTCACCCAAACGATGAGAAATAAACCAGAATAATCTTTGCCTTAGGTGCCCAAACACAGAAAATAAAGGAAAAACCCAAAGACTACTGTTTGCACAATTCTTGACTAAGCATTCCAAAGTATGATATGAAATGCTTATTAAACACCTTATAGACACATATTAACAATCTTATTAAAGTTAACCTGGTCTTGGTTCAATAAATTTGCGCTACCAAGAAATATGACATCTGTGGAATGTTTAAGCTCAGTAATTGGGTCACAAAAATATTAAACAGAGACCCAAACTCACTTAGAAATGTTTACTTTTATTTAAAAACAGAATTCTCAAGTGCCTCTCTGCTTTGTGATTTCATCCAGGACAAGAATGAAAATACTGAAATGTGGCAAGATTTCTAACAGAATGAAAGCCAAGAAACACTGAAAATATAGTCTTGAGATTTCCAGTTTAATTTCCAGGACAAAGAGATTCATTGTCGGTTTATATCATCTTTGCTACATGGCTACCTGGATCAACAAAAGCTGTTGACCTCTGTGGGGTCACCCAGTGCCCCATTTTGGCTCTAATTTTGCACTACTCCTCACAGTAGTGAAGTGCTGGGATGAGGCCAGGCTTTCTTTACCACATTGGCTCCTAATCATTCCCAAAGGAGGAACTGGAAAATAGTTGGGATTTTTCTTCTATACTTTCACATTAGTTTATTCTCAGAGCACTTATCATGCGTGTTTTGAGCCACTTGTTGGGTAAAGATGGAAGAAGCATTTAACTACTCTTTCTCCCCTAAAGAGCAATATCATATTTTTGTTAGTATAGTGCTTTGTTTTGTTTTGCTTTGACACATGGCTTCTGTAAAAATTTCAGTGTTTCTCTTTGGACTTAAGTACCCAATTCAAGGGAATAAAAACACCAATGCATGATTTTTTCATGGTACAAATTTAGTTGCTTTTCATGATCAATCTTTCTATGGTATCATTTAACTCATTATCATCTTAGGCCTATTATATGCAACAAAAGATCAATTTTGTGGACTTTGTGACAAAGTTCATTAGTATTCTGGATTTTGCTTGGCATTATTTTTCACAAATGCCATTTCCTTTCCTTGTAATCTTACTTCATTTTTAGACACAAATGTGGGAATAAGACAAAAAAGACAAGTTTTTATTAGCAGCCAATTCTTTCATAACACTTTGGTGTATACAATTTCATGAAACAAGACAAAGAAGAAGACAAAGAACTGTCAAGGGAAACAGAGGTTATTAAATTTGATTAGGGGATGAAATTTGGTTCTTTGCTGTCCTGATTTGTTTTGGGTCAGAATGCATTGAACAGATGTTATTATTTGTTTATTGCTGAAATCTGTGTATGGCTATGTTCTGGCATCTCAGTGTATCTTATGATACTTTACTGTACCTTTCATATCCATTTCTTTTTTTATGTTCCCATAGCCACCACTCTATGTCAACTTTTAGTACCTTACACTTTAGAAATCAGCCATGGCTTCCTAACTGGAAATGACAAACTCAGGTGACTGACCACAAGAACAGTAGGGTTAAGTTGGGAGCAAGTTGACCTGAGAGAGGCTGGGCTCAGCAGGTAAAACTTCTGGAGTCAATTTACGTTCATTAGACTTCCATCTTGAACCACTACTGCTGAGTCACTCTATACCTATTATCTTTTTACTACCTGAACCACTGCTTCCCATAAGATTCCTCTAGTGACTCAGCCTCTAAACTGAAAGCTCCTGTTTTACTCTAGTTTGGCATGTAGGAATGACTGTTTTTTCATGTTCCACCCCGACCTCTATTCCTGATTTCTGCTCTCCATTTATCCTTTCTAGTCTCCTTCTGCTCTGCATCTACTCCAGACAACCAGCACTTTACAACATGGGGCTTCAGTTTTCTATGACAATTAACAGTGAAAATTATGGCTCATCTTGATACTCAGGTATCAGTCACCAAGGGAATTATTCTAGTGATTTGTCTTCCATGTACAATGTTTGTTCTCTTTTTGGAGACATTCACCAATTATGTTTTTATAAATGCAAATTATTCTCTGTATTGGAAAGGAAGATGAATGGTATTAAAGAATTTTTTTTTTTAATCTGGCAAATTATCAGAATGGATGAGAAGGTTTCTAGATAGATTAAAAGAATCTGCCAGGTTATGTGGTATCTATTAGTGCAGTGGCTTTTTATGTTCTGGTACAATTCATTTTAAAGAAATAAAGTCAGTTCACAGCACATCAATATTGCCATCCATTCCATGACCTTGCCTCCTTTATTTTTGTGTCTTCTGATTGATCATTGAAGGAAGCACGTTTTATGGCTTAAGGCATCTTGATCTTTGGGTTTTGTCTCACTCCTCCATGTTCTGTCCTGGGTGCTCTGTTCTGCTCTTGGTTATATACAATCTTTGCTTTTTTCTTCTGGTATCTTTTGATACAAATAAACCACAGACATTTCAGCCCTTTAGGCAGAAATTACCTTCCTTTCATTTTGCCCTTATTTAGCCTGGCCTTTATAGTCCTCAACTTATCTCCCAATTTTGACCCATCTGCTATTTTTAGACATGTCTGCTAATCTGCTTTCCCTAGCTCTGACATTCTTTATGGTTGAAACTAATTCCTCTGGCTCTTTTCAATCTCAGTCACACAGGATGGGATTTCCTTTTGCCTTGTCTCCAATTCTTGAGACCTTAAAACTTGATAAGGTTTATTTTTCTGGTCCAGAGAATCTTGATCCTCCAGTAAGGACATTCTGACTTGAAATGCTGATTAATCTTCATTTCACTCTCCAAATTCATTCTTTACCCTTCTCCACCTAGCTTTATTTCTTGAAAGCCTGACCTCTTTATGGATTGTGCCACCAAAGCTCTCTTGTTTTCTGGTTTCCATGTGGGTTCAGCAATGATAGAAATTAACAGACATGAAATAAAAGAAAGTGGAGATTTATTCTCTCTCCTTCTCCTCACCTTGTTTGGGCAATGGCCATCTTCCTTTACATATAGTTCCAGGTATCTTAAGTAGGTGGCCCTGTCTTATGGCTCTGGTCCTCACTGGGTAACACGATCCTCTTTTTATCTCATCTAGTATGGAGAAGGTAAAAGCTTCTCTAGATGGTCCTTGAATGTTTCACCATTCTTCATTGGTAGTCCTAATCTGGTCCATACTTTTTTAATAGTGGCATCAT
>CM053607.1:31439881-31462151 GCA_028646535.1 Procyon lotor | reverse complement strand
GATGGCTGCATAGTATTCCATTGTATATATATACCACATCTTCTTTATCCATTCATCTATTGATGGACATCTAGATTCTTTCCATAGTTTGGCTATTGTGGACATTGCTGCTATAAACATTTGGGTGCATGTGCCCCTTTGGATCACTACATTTGTATCTTTAGGGTAAATACCCAGTAGTGCGATTGCTGGGTCGTAGGGTAGCTCTATTTTCAACTTTTTGAGGAACTTCCATACTGTTTTCCAGAGTGGCTGTACCAGCTTGCATTCCCACCAACAGTGTAGGAAGGTTTCCCTTTCTCCGCATCCTTGCCAACATCTGTCATTTCCTTTCTTGCTAATTTTAGCCATTCTGACTGGTGTGAGGTGGTATCTCACTGTGGTTTTGATTTGTATTTCTCTGATGCTGAGTGATGTTGAGCACTTTTTCATGTGTCTTCTGGCCATTTTGATGTCCTCTGCAGAAATGTCTGTTCATATCTTCTGCCCATTTCTTGATTGGACTGTTTGTTCATTGGGTGTTAAGTTTGAGAAGTTCTTTGTAGATTTTGGATACTAGCTTTTTATCTGATATGTCATTTGTGAATATCTTCTTCCATTCTGTCAGTTGTCTTTTGATTTTGTTGACTGTTTCCTTTGCTGTGCAAAAGCTTTTGATCTTGATGAAGTCCCAATAGTTCATTTTTGCCCTTGCTTCCTTTGCCTTTGGAGATGTTTCTAGGAAGAAGTTGCTGCGGCTGAGATTGAAGAGGTTGCTGCCTGTGTTCTCCTCCAGGATTTTTTTTTCCCCCAAATATGTTTATTTTATTTTTTCAGTGTTATAAGATTAATTGCTCATGCACCACACCCAGTGCTCCATGCAATACGTGTCCTCCTCCATACCCACCACCAGGCTGATGGAGTCCTGTCTCACATTGAGGTCTTTGATCCATTTGAGTCTATTTTTGTGTGCAGTGTAAGGAAATGGTACAGTTTCATTCTTCTGCATGTGGCTGTCCAGTTTTCCCAACACCACTTGTTGAAGAGACTGTCTTTTTTCCATTGGATATTCTTTCCTGCCTTGTCGAAGATTAGTTGACTATAGCGTTGGGGGTCCATTTCTGGGCTCTCTATTCTGTTCCATTGATCTATGGGTCTGTTCTTGTGACAGTACCACACTGTCTTGATGATTATCGCTTTGTAATAGAGCTTGAAGTCTGGAATTGTGATGCCACCGACTTTGGTTTTCTTTTTCAACATTCCTCTGGCTATTTATGGTCTTTTCTGGTTCCATATAAATTTTAGGATTATTTGTTCCATTTCTTTGAAATAAATTGATGGTATTTTGATAGGGATTGCATTAAATGTGTAGATTGCTTTAGGTAGAAAAGGCATTTTCACAATATTTTTCTTCCAATCCATGAGCATGGAACATTTTTCCATTTCTTTGTGTCTTTCTCAATTTCTTTCATGGGCACTTTGTAGTTTTCTCTTGCAGGATTTCTAACTGTTACATGGGTTTGAGAATAAGACACAAAGCATATATAATTGATGCTTATAGGTCTTTGTAAATGTAAGTGTCCTTTGGGGGATGGTGATGTGAAGTTTACAATATATGTCTCAGAGTTATATGTACATACGTTTTAGGCAGATGGAAAAGGGATATTGTGAAGAGAGGACTGCTTGAGGAATATGGAGAGCTAGGATTTTTCTCTCTGAGAGGATGAATTACTAAAATGGGTACACTTGGATAGCCTTCTACTCTTCTGCTAAGTTAGTAATTTATGGAATAGGCACAGTAACAGGCAATAGAATAGGCATAGGAAAGGTTAGAGCAGAAGTTGAAGCATATGTGCATGAATCAGCTAATCCACCCAGAGTGGACTCGGACTGCTTTTCTCCTTTGGGGATAATGAATGACTGCCATGCTAGAGTCGACTTATGAATTAAGTATAAAACTGCATGAGTTGAGGATTGGCTTTCCCCTCTGAGGCAGAAAAAAACAGTGGGCAATGCTCCATCAACACCTTAGGTGGGGAATAGGTAAGAGGATTTTAGCTGAATAGTACTTTGAGGGTAAAACAGAATTGTTTCTGGTGGTGCTTAGACGTCAGTGGCTCTGTGCTTCATAAACTGAGCAGGATGAAGCACCATGGGCATGGATTTTGTGAAGAGTAATGACAAAGGATGTTGAGACTTTCTGTAAGAGTGATAAGACTATCAGAGCAATAAGAAAAGTGGGACCAGTGAGAAGCCAGATCATCCTGATGTGTACTCACTTTCTGGGGAGGCCTCCCTAGAAACATGGCAGTGGTGCTACAGTCAAAGTTCAATTGTGGGTTACCAAATCATTGCCTTAATCCAGCTCGTCTACAGCCTGAACATATCTCTGTACCTTTAAGCCCCATCAGATTGCAGAAAATTTGATGCATTCGATCACTGTGTGCAGACTCCAGTATTTTTGTTCAAAACATTGAACTACACAGCCAGGTTTAGGTAGGGAGTTAAGGAATTATCTGGTAAATTACTTTGTGTCAGCAGTTAAATGAATTAATTCTGGACCCAAGTTGATTTAAAAAAATTGAAACAAAAATTTTTTTTTTGGCTTATTCAGCCAATTTAAACTGGCTGTCAATGGCAGACCAAAGTTAACAGATCGTGGGCTTTTAGAAAAGGGACTATCAGTAGCAGAATGAAGTGGAGTCATATTCAGGGAAATCGTGAAATCCTTGTGTTTTAGCTGGGATTAAAAAAGAAGAATGAAGAACTGTACTTTTGTTAGTTGTTTTTTGGTTTTGGTTTTTTTTTTGGCACTGAGTAGTGAAATACTGATCGAAAGTTAGTGTTAAAAACAGAAGTTCCATGTTCTAAAATTTTTGGTCATACAAGTTAATAGCAATAAATATCAGTCTTCTGACCTGTGTCAGTTGAAATGGCTGATGATATGGATGCAGTTTACCAGATTTTTGTTCTGTGTTCATTGGGCAAGGGTGATTTCAGACAAGTCCCTCAGTCTTTGCTCGGAGTTAAATCTCTACCCTTTATGTTTCTCCAGTTCTGTCCTACTCAATAAAGAACCATACAACCCTCACTCATAGTGAACAAAGCTATTATTTAATGGAAACTTTCCACTGTGAAACTAAATTATTTTAATTGGCTTAAAATATTACTAAATGCTGGAAGCCAAGTACATGACCTCCAGCCCTACTAGTGTTTAAGATATCATACTCTTCATACTTTCTAGTGAAAGTCTCAGGCCTGTTTCTGAAGAAGGGCCAAATGTAAATAAATTCATAGTGTTTAGATCAGGATTTTGCCAATGTATATTATGCCTCATATAAGCCTTTATTATATAACTTCCTTCTTTCAGTTTTATAGAGTTCCTGTTTGTTGACATTCAGGGTGTGTCTAGAAAGTATATTTTTGATTTATCCTACTCACTTAGGCAGAGTGACCTGAACATTAGAGTATCTGATTTATACTTCATGGTTTATTTTTTGTGGTTGTATATTTCCTACATTTTGTTCATGTCCCCTTGGACTTCTTAGGAAAAGCTTGACAGCTCATTTTTTGTATCAATAAATAAGTAAGTAATACATCATGTATCAAAGGGCACAGCAGCAGCACCATAGAGAGAATTATATTGTCCTAGGCACTTATATACTTATAATGATGATATCCTTGGACCCAAGGCTTAAGACATTTTTCATTAGGACTATTAGATTCCATACAAGATCAACAATTACAAACACTCTAGTGAGGATGATTAAAATTCAACAGGCTTCTTTTATAGGCTTCAGAGTTTAGTATTCTCATATCTTCCTCTTTGGCTTGACTTCTTTCTGTATTTCAGAATTCCCTTCTTTGATTTCCAAAAACTACTGTTGATACCTCTTAAACCCAGGGGCATAATTGAAGAAGAATGAAGCTTGGAATTCTCGAATCTTTAATGAGCCTCATAGGAGCCAGGTCCAGTTTAAGAAGTCCATCCAAGAGCAAACATGCCTAGCACTCTCCATGCTCCAGGTCAAACTTTAGAACCTCTAGTCCAAGAGGGGATTTATCTTTTGTAAAATCTACCAGGTTTCCTTTGGGAAGAAAAGAGCAGGCCTGAGAGGGATACTCCTCAGAAGCTGTAATATAGAATGTACCTCTGCATATTTGGATATTCATCTCTTTATTTAGCACGTCTCCCAGCCCCCAGTAGTGCCTGGCATAGAGGAGGACTCACATATTATTTGTTGAGTGCACGATTGAATAAATTTAATTTTTAAAGGCAGGTAGAAATCTTAAATCTTTAACTTACACATATATCACCTACATTTCAAAGCAAAATAAAGGACATTTTATGAATAAAGGAAAATAAAATATAGGGAGATGGAAAAGAAAAGGAGAGACAAAGTGGAAGGCAGAGAAGAAACAAGATTATAGAACTTTGTTCTGATAACATGATTGAATATTTTGGTATGATAGGATGCTTAGTTATGTGTTAAATTGTCTTGTTTTGGCTTTTTCTTTCTGTTTTGTGGTCAGTAGTACTTAGGCAGACTTAAGCAAAATCATGATCATTGAAATTTGTATTATAAGCATCTTCATCCCTTTCGTCATTCATTCCAAAGTAATTAGAATAATAATATCAACATCAATAAAGATAGCTCACATGTTTAGAAGCATCGAGTCCTCTTGATTACCCTATAAAGTAAATTTCATGACTTCTTAAATTCTTCAGATGAGATTGAGATGGAGTGGTTTAAAGGTTAAGTTTCTTTGCCCAGGGTCACACAGTGTGCATGTAGCAGATTGAAACCTAGGCAGCCATTACCCATACCTTTTTTCTGGGTGTCCAGTATCCTTAATGCATCTTCCTGGTATGTACAACCCCATTACATTGCTCACTCCTTCTGTGAAGCCTCAAGGAGCCTACAGTGTATCTGGGCTTTTCTAATCTTATACCCTTCAAAACTTGTGTGCTTCAGAACCCTGAACTGAAAAATAAATCCTTGCTAATGGATTAAGAGCTGATAATGAGTTAATTTGTTGTCATTCCAAGATTTATTTATATATTTAACAGAGGCACCCTGAAGATTGTGCTTTGCTCAAAGGAGTTACTACAATATTGAGAAGTTTAGACAGTTGGTAGATCTTTGAGAGGCGGACACTAATTTGGTCTAGGCTGACCTTTCAGTGCCCTTCACATCACCCTAAAAAAGCAGACGTCTTTTTAGCATATGCTCTGGTAAGATGTGACGAGAGAGCAAGTGTTGCATGTTCCTTCATTATTTATAAGTAATTCTAGTCAGGCTCATTCATATGTATGTACTCATTTCCCCTTTTGGCTATGAGAGCACCCAGGGAAGTTTTTGCCTGTATCCTCTGGGATTTCTTGGGAGAGAGGACACTGGAGAAGAGAGACTGCATTGCTCTTTTAATTGACATTTGTGCTGATGCAGCAAGCAAACAAGCTTCTCTGTGGGTGTGTGTGTTCTGAATCAATTCAGAATTCCTGTTTTAATGGTATTGTTTGTTGTGCTATATGTGTGTGGATGGAGAAAAGGAGAGAGTAGGGAGAGAGAAGAAAGAGAGAGAGAATAGAACTCTGGCCAGAGAGTGGGGATAGAGAGGAGAGAGAGAATAAAACTCTGGATTTAATTACAGTTTAGTTATATCTGTGCCTTTCTATGAGAACCCTCCTGTATCCTATCTGTGAGACCTTGGGCAAGGTAACTTACCTCTCTGATACTCAATTAGGAGACCTTCTCAGTTTGGACATGCTATAATTCTATGATTCAATGATTTAAACCTTTACCATTTGTAAACCTTTACTTCAGGGGCCTCACCAACTGTCTTAGGTTGAGTTCTCAAGTAGTAGACCCTGAGATAAAGATTCCTATGCAAGTGATTTTTTAAGGAAGTGTTATGGGGAAGAGCAGGAAATGGATGGGAAGGAGGACAGGAAAAGAAGGAAGCCAAGCAAAAATCTATCTTGGGCAGAGTCCTGCAGAATGTCTATCAGCCTTATCCAAACAAGGGAGCTCTGGAGTGTTAACTGTGCCTTGGAGTTGTCCTGACATGAGGCAAGGGAGCTGGGTTTTCTACCTCTGTCACTTGTTAAAGGCCAACTTGTCTCCCCATTCATCTTCCCTCCAGTTCCCTGAAATTCTCATTTCTCCCGGGCATGTATGCATATATGCATGCAAAGGGACTCTAGCAGACTGAGGACAGTTCTTTTCAAAAAGAGTGGGTGCTAGCTGTTAGAAGTAAAAGCATATTCAAAGGCGAATGGTGCACAAAAATGCTAGCAGGAGATTTGAAAAAAGCTGGATGGAGAACCATTCTGCTCCATTCTACTATATATTGTGAAAATGGCTAAGTTTGTGACATAGCTGTTATTGTTAGCAATCAGTTTACATAGATAGAAAGATAGAGAGACTCAGAAATCAGCCACTCTCTTTCCAGGACTCACTAGTGAGGTCAAATGCCATTGTCAAACTGAGTTAATTCTTATCCTCAAATCTGATTGCTAGCAAAATTTCAGAAGACATGGGAAAGGCACCACTTACATCTGTTGCAGTGTAGAACTTTGATTTCCTCCTAGGTCAGTATAACATTTTCCATATAAGGCAGAGATAGCCTCAGGACAAAAGTTGGGTTGTCTGCTCTTGGGTTGTCTGGGTGGGTCAGTTGATTAATTGTCTTGACTCTTGATTTTGGCTTAGGTCATGGTTTGGGGTAATAGGATTGAGTTCCATGTCAGACTCTGTGCTTGGCATAGAGCCTGCTTGTGATTCTCTCTCTCCCCCTCTCTCTGCCCCTCCCTGCTCTTTCTCTCTCTCTCAAAATAAAATAAAATCTTTAAAAAAAAGTTGTCTGTTCTTTGTGCATGATGACCTGAATCTTTTTTTTTTTTTACATTTTTCATTGTGTTATTTTAGTCACCATAAAATACATCATTAATTTTTGATGCAGTGTTCCAAGATTCATTGTTTATGTATAACACCCAGTGCTCCATGCAATACATGCCCTCCTTTAATCCCCACCACCAGGCTCACCCATTCCTCCACCCCCATCCCTCTAAAACCCTCAGTTTGTTTCTCAGAGTCCACAGCCTTTCATGGTTCTTCTCCTCCTCTGATTTCCCCCAATTTATTTTTTGTTTCCTTCTCCTAATGTGATGACCTGAATCTTATAAAGGAGAATATTCTAAAAAGTAGTCATATGAAGGGTGAAAACTAAAAGGTAACTGGGGGAACTTATACATCTTCAAATATTCTTAAAAGCCAAGATATTTATGTTCAATTTTCAGGCAATGGTTTTATTCTCTTCTCAGACATACTTATTTTTTTTAATGAGTTACTCATTTCTTTCAAAACATCTACATACTTAAAATGTTTTCCTTATGAATCAATTTTTTATTTGACAGAAGTGAAGATACTTGTGCCCATAAAAAATGCCATGTGTTTTTGAAGTGTTAGAAAAAACAGCTCTTTGGCTCTAAACAAAGCTGAGGCAGGAACGTAGGAGAGCAGCTGCAGAATGACAGAAAAAATGTAAGATAATGAGACATGTGAGAGAATGTATAATTTAATGTGGGGCTTGAAGCAAATGGCGGGAGGAGGAACATAAATGAGAAAACAGTTAAAAATAGTGACTAAAATGACTTTAAATCCAATAAAACATAAAATGAATCAATTAGTGCTTAAACGTTGGAGGAGGCATGATGCTATGAAAGAATCTGGAAAAGGCTGACAGATTTTTAGTCTATGAATTTAAATTCATAGGACCAACAATTTCTCTGCCTAGAGAGATTTATCTGCTGTTTTTTTTCTTCTTATACCACTTGACAAAATGACTTCCTTTCCTTTCCACTTTCTGAGATGTGAATCAATCTGTTATAGAAGCCTCGGTTTTTAGTTTTCTGAAAACATTCCACAAGATGTATGAAAAAATGTGTTCAAGTTTTAGAAAATTCTTGGAACTCCTGCAAAACTGTGGATCTCCCTGCATATGGATATTAGAGGTTCTTCTTAGTTGTTGACCAGAGTTGGCTCATTGTGCTAGGTTAATGGAATTTTGGGGAATGATGGCAAGTACCATATGGCTCCCTATGGTATCTATTTACTTCTTCCTGGTTTTTAATGATATTGCCCATGAGTGTGTGTATTAGATCCTGAAACAAGAATGTCCAGAGTCTTTGTAGTGAGTGTGTATTCTACAGGAAATTACGGAAAGCTTTTAAGAAACTGAAAGCTTTTAAGAACAGGTTGGGGATCTGTCTTCTTGGAATGGTTTACCTGAAACTTGCATTCATGGAAGTAAAGGCCTGAATGATTTCTGGAAAACCTTCCTATTTCTAGGAAAATAGTGTGTTCTTCATAATAAGTACTCCCTCAGGGCTGGTTGGATACATGAAGGGATAAAATAATGGGAAAGTGAGTTACATAGGTTATGCCAACAAAATGACAAAATTTCACCTTAGCATTGGGGGACAATAAGAAATCTTATTTTTATGTAAAGTCCAGTCTAACAAACATCTTTCTCATACTTAGGTTTCTACATTTTCAAAAATCTAACCATTGATTCATCTTATAATAGATATGTGCCTTTAATGGGTTAATTTTCTAGTTTTTCTCCAATTTTACTCCACATCGATGGTATGTATAACAATCAACTCAGCACTGAGGAAGCATGGTAGATAACATGTTTCTTTCTAAGAGCTTTGAAAATTTCCCCCCATTAACTTATTCACTGCAAGACTATACTTTGTGGAGAAATATGTATCAGAGTGTTGTGACCAGTTTTGGTTTTCTACTCCTATCTATTTACATTAAGGTGGTATTTTTTAAAAGATGGCCTATGAGCCCGCTGTCTCAGAATCACCTTGAATACTTGTAAAAATCCAGATTTCCTGGACCCCAAACAAACCAGTGAAATGGAATTCCAGGGCTTGGGCTATGAAATCTGCATTTTTATAAGATCCCAAGGTAATTCTTGTGACAAGTTAGAACCATTGGCCTAAAATGTAGAGGGTATCCCAGGGAAAATTGTGCAATAGATTTTGTCTTCAGGGATGTTTGGCTACTCCTCCATGTTCCTTCCCTGCCTTCAGCACCTCTGGTTATAATGTCAGTTCCCCCAAACATATTTTATAATGAATTTATACTATTATGTGAATGACATGATTTTTTGCTTATTTTAGATTGTGTATTTTAAAAATAAGACTGCTAAGGATAGTAAGCTAGAACTAAAAATGACCAATTCTCTAATGGTGGATTTTTAGCTACTGTAACAAAAGAGTTATCTGGGGGATATGGGAAACCTCCCCAGCAACCATCTCATCACTAAGGCAACCTTGAGCCATTCACCTACTCACCAGATGGCCCTTCTAAAGTCACTTAGCGCAAGGTCCTTGGGAGCAGGAATCTGAATAGGATTGAGGCAAAGCCAATAGCAATCTTTTGTTTCCCACTGTCCCTTTAAAAGTATTTAATTTGGGAAAATTCTTGCCCTATCCCAGATGAAAACTTGTGCAGTTTCATGACATTCTGGTCCTTTAAAGTACAAAAATGCAGTCTCAATGGAGTCATTCACAGCATCTAGTTTCATGTAATAACCAAAACTTTGAACTTGATTTAAAACTGAATCTTCCCTTTTCCTCAGCTAGGCTTTGCCTTGGGCAGTCTGCTCACAATGGCCTTTCTCCTTTTTCCCCCGTCTGGTGTTTCTTCTCTCTTAGTTTGATAACTGCTATTTCTTATCTTGCCAGGATTGAACTAAGGGGACACTGGAAGGGTGAAAAGGCTAGGAACGTTCTTACTGGATTGGTACTATTTCAGGATGGTTTGACATTCTGAACTATAGAACATTGTAGTCAGTTCTTCAGAAACTGCCGTTGGGCACATTTCATTGTGTATTGTGTGATCTGGATGATACATTTTTCTTGGGTTGGCTGTTCCCTCTCAGCTTATGGTATTCTCCCCCTACTTCATTCCTTCCTTTCTGCTTTTCTTTTCTCCCTCCATCCTTTCTTTTACTTTTTCTTCATTTGAGCACTCCACACAGATGTGCTTACTCCGAAGTGATCCTCTTAAGTGGTATTTTAAATGCTTGAAATAAAATCAAATGCTCCCTTCCTTTTGTGTCAGTTAACACACATGGCTCTTTTTCCTCAGTAAATCCTAGGAATACAGGCAGATTATAGTACAGCTGCAGGCTTTCCTTTGTGTTGTACTTGTTAGCTAGCTGTTTCAGATATCTATTGCTGTGTAACAAACAACCCACACAGTGGCTTAAAATAACAATGATTTTTCATTTCTAACGGTTTTTTGAGTTGACTGGGTGGTTTCTTTGCCTGTTTTGGCTGGGTTTGCTCATGAACTGCATTTAGCAACGGGGATGGGTGGGCTGGAATACCCCAAGTGGCCTCATTCGTATGTCTAACAGTTGGTGCTGGTTGTTCCCTGGGGTGACCCTCTTCTCCTCCTAACCAGTGTCTTTCAGCAGGTGAGATTGACTTTCTAAGTGGCAGTCTTGGTATAGTGTCCTAGAAAGGAACAGTAGAAGTTGCAAAGTCTTTTAAGGCTTAGACTCCTTAATCACTTACTGTCACTGTTGTCACATTTTATTGGTCAAAGTAGTCCAAAGGCCAGTCCAGATTCAAGGAGTAAGGAAGTAGATGCCATGTCTGGATGGAGGAAGTGACAAAATCACAATGCAGAAGAGCTTAAATATCAGGATGAGAGGAATCTGAGGTCATATTTTGTAATTACTACAATGAGTTTTTAGAATTTTTCACATTTCTGTCAAATACCAGTTCACTGTATCTCTATGACTTGCAGAAGATAAATATTGAGTTCTCTAAGTGGTTCCATTGAAGAAACTCCCTCATCCTGGGCTTGAGGGCAAACAAAATGAGGGACAACAGGACACATAAAACAGTTAATTCCAAAGAAATCCTCTTTATAAACATCTCTTTAATTTTCGATACCCCTGTCTTTTTATTTCATCTGTATGGCTGAGAATCAAGTAACCTATTATAGAAGATTTCTTTGTTAAGTTCTTTATGTGGTTTCATACCTCCTTTCAAATTCAATATTTATTCCCTGTCAGTGTCTTCACCCAAACTTTATCTTAACATTCTCTTTTTCTTATTTGAAAAGATTTCCAAAGCAAACCTCTCTAACTTTTGAGCAAATGATAACTAAGAGTGTAGCTTTGGAGTCATATGGGCTATGGTTTAACTCTCATATTTACCACTCACTTCTGTCTGAACCTTAGATAATTATCTCTGCAGTGAGACTAATAAGACATACCTCACATGAAGCTTAAGTACATTTTGACAATTCCATTCTTTTTTCTCAGTGATTTGTCTACTGTGTTGTGTGACCCAGTTCTCTCTAATTACATGTGAGATGAAGTCTGCTTGGGGTTTCCAAGAGAGCTCTAAAAGTCTCTTCCCTCCTTCTTTAAATTAGGATGCTATAATACAAGGAAATGATGTCTGGAGCTGGGGGTAGTCATGTCATGACCATTTATCTCATGAGGATAATGGAGATGTGAGACCGGAAGAAGATCCTGGATGAGACACTGAACTAACCAGGAAAGTCACTTCCAGAATCTTACTATGTGAGAGAATTAAGTTTCTTTATTATTTTGTTACTGATTGCTGAGTATTTTACTTCCAGCCCAAAGCATTCTAATTGATACAGTGCTTATTACTATATGTAGAGAAGAGGTTAGTACCCAACTTTTTTAGGTAGATTAAAAAAAGAGTAAGTAAAACAAGGCTGAGAGAATTAAAAATAATTGGACTAACTCATGCTGTTAACCATTAGCAGTTAGGAAACTAGGGACTCTGACCTTTAGCTTCCAGGATACATTTCTAGTCAGCAAATATTTTACTGAGCACCTACTAAATGCAAATCCTTAGAAGGTATCCTTTCCATCCCTGGGCTTGCATATGAGGAAGCAGCATGATGTGGGGAGAATGGGATGACAAAGTGAGAAGAACACAGGCATTAGATCCATAGCCCATTTCTGCCACTTAATCAGCATGTGATTTGGGGCAAGTCCTCTTCCTCTGAGCCAAGTTTCCACAGTTGTTATATTTGGTTGTGCTGACCTAGCAAGGTTGTGACAAGAATTATATGCAAAATTAAGTAAAGTAATATCTGTGAATCCTGTCTCAAGATTGTGTCCAAACTAGCTTTAAGATGTCAGCAAAGTGTTGAGTTGGGATTTATTCCCCTAAGGATGGTAAAACAGGACAGAATTCTTCTGATAAGGCAATCTGTTATCTTTGGAGCAGGAAGCAAGCCAAACCAAGCCTGTCTGGGAAATCTTTATCCTAAGGGCAAACTAAGGGGCCAGAGGCCAGCTACAGTTGATGATAAGAGTGGTAGGTAGAACTGGGGCTAGAAGAGGCTTTTTGGGAACTATTGTGAATGAAGTTCCAGGAAGGTGGCTGCAAATATCCTCAGGGTATCTCTGGCCTGTCTCTTGCTCTCCCTAGGTCCTGGATATGTTTACCTGGTATAGAAAGCTGGCAAGGCCGGTAGAGTTTTCAAGTGTGCACAAACTACTTTGGACAGAAGCTCAGCAAGCTTTCTTTTGGATCTGATCCAAATGTCAGAAATCCTTCTTCCTCCTTCTTCCCATTGTTGGGGAGGGGAAGAAACTACACATATTGCTGGAAGAATCTGTACTGGGAATCAAGGAGTTTGAAATAGTCTTTATCCCCAGGTAGAGCAAAGTTGTACTTTGGGTGAAGGGGAACTGTGTCAGCCTGCTAAGAACTGACCCAGGACCCCTGGGTAGGGGCTTAGATGGCAAGGATTAGGAAGAATTTGTGTAAGATTGGGATCCTTGAAAACAGATTCTGAGCTAGAGATATGCGTGTAGGAAATTCCTTGCGAGTGCTCTCAGGAACACTATCTGTAAAGGAATGAAGGAAGCAAGATTAGTAAGAAGGAGGAGATAAAACTTCAGAAGGTGGCAACAAAGGCCTCAGCCAATCCTAGCAGAGCTCTGGAGCTGGAAGCACCCTTGTAGAAAGGGGGCCTTGCTTTAACCAAGTATTGGATGCAAGCTTTCCAAAGGCTTATAACCTTGCACAAGGCAGCTTCTTTTGGGTGAGCACAATTCTCAGAGAGGGGCATAAGTCTGATCCATCGGCAGCCAGCATTCTCTGTAGCTGGAAGAATGAGTGAGTTGGTCTTGAGTGGGAAATCTGGATGTCTCATCATAGCATCCACTATAAAGCCAATTCTTGCCTCCTCCTAACCAATGTGATGCAAAACAAGGGCCTCATTACTCTCAGCTCAGTCTGCCTTAAACCATATACATTCATATGTAGTTGTTGATAGAAAAAAAATAACAATGTTTTTGTGTATAAGTTCCTGAGTACTTGGCCTGTCTGTCAATAACTAGTATCTCTTATTGTTTCAGGAAGGGATTCTGCCCTAGCCCTGGTCCTGAGGCACCCTACCCACCCCCAGCCAGCTCTAGCCAAAGGGAAGAACTCTAAGCAAGTGTGCCATGTGTCACACCAAGAGTTGTTTCTATACCCAGAGCTCTCATTTAGAGGCACATGTCCAAAGATGTCAATTAATTATGGAGGAGATATTAAACTTCACCCTACCTATAATTAGGGAAAATTTATCACTACTTTTTGGAAGACCCACACTCATTAAAGAATCAGCCTTTTTGATATCTATTGCATTATCTTAAAAAGGTATATATTAAAAGCCTTAGATCCATTCTTTTTTTCTCTTCCAACTGTCATAATAACAATCAATGTATAATACACTTGGTTTCTAAGATTTGGATTACCTGTTATTTTGACATTATTCCCTGAGATAAACATTTAATGAGTGACTACTATGTTTCCCTTACTAAACATTTTCTGTCTACTTTTTGTTTTAATCTATCAATTAGATACAACTATACCCCCATTTCACCAATGATGATACTGAAATTTAGAGGTGAGGTGATTTGCCCAAATTCATGCAGCCAGTGGCAGAGCTGCAGTTGAATGACAAAGCCTGAGAGCTTTCCTTCTACAGCATATTGCTGATCACCCAGCCCTATCCCACAAAAGGCTAGTAAGCAAGACATGAGTAAATACCTTGATCCCTAGAAAATAGAAAGCTATTACACTTAAGCAAATAAAAGTTAAGAAATAAACTTAATATTTTAAAAAACATTAATGGGAGTACTATTTGAAGATCATTCATACATCAACTGCTTTGCATTTCCAGCAGAATTTGATATCATGGATGACTGGTGCAGACCCTCCATCTGAAGCAGACTAGACAGAGTCCTAACGGCAATAACCTTTAAATCAAGAAAGTTTACTCCAAATGTTCCCAACATAGCCCAAAGCCAGAAGAGTTCACAGCTCTACATTAAAATGTTAGAAAAAGATCACATTGCAGCAGCTGCTTATGTGGATTACCTAGTCTAGCCATTCTGCTAAAACTTAAAAAAACCTGTCTGAGTTGTAGGAAGAAAAAAAAGTAAGCCTCTAAAATATCAAGTTGATGCTTGTTGGTAGAGCTATGATTTCCCATTTGTTGCCCCAGAAGACTCAGGTATATCTGAAATGGTGTCAAGATGTTTTTCCAGACTCTAAGGCAGTGGAAGGTTTCATTTCTGTACTTACCCCCACTGTGTTCTCTGCTGTTTCCAGAAACATAGCTTCCCTTGGAAAAAATTTAATCCTTGAAATGTTTGTCAGTGATCCGAAGCACATTAGGAAATCATAGTCCCTTCTTATAGCCATTTTATGTAACTTCCCTTTAATACGATACACAGAAATAAGATGAAATGGACTCTGTCCTCTAATGATGTCTTCTGAATAAAGGCCAGTGATTCCATTATAGTGTGTGTGCACACACCTGGCCCTTTTGAGATTTAATGCACCTTAACATTAAGATTTTTATCTTTAAAACATCAAAGCATGGTCTGTAAGACATGGTATGATCTCCATTTTACAGAAGGGGAAACTGAAGTACAACCTTGGAAAAGCTCTTACAATGAAATTAGAAACTATGGTGGGCTTTTCAGCTATCAAGCTGTGTATCTCTTAGTTGAACTCCTTACATTCTCATTCCTTTCCATAGAGCTCTTTTCAACAATATTGGTTTCTTGTCTTTCCTTGTTGCTGTGGTTTTTGTTGGGGTTAATTATAGAAAGAAAAATGATAGAAATATATCCTACAATAGAATAGTTCCTTGTGTGGTGATGTTAAAGAACTGAGTTCTGACATCATAAATTTAATTCCTGTATTACCATCTAGACTCAGGTGGAAAAGATATTCTTTTGAGAGCTAAGAGTTTTGTTGAGAGGGAAGAGAGTGTTAGAGTATAAAGGTTCTGGCCCCATACTACAACATTTTTATCACAAGGAACGAAGTGAAAGTTAAATTGTCAATGTAGTTTGAGGATGTTTATGAAAAGTTGTGAATTACCTGTAAATTATCTGTGAACCTGAAACAGAGAGATCATGTTTCTCATTTTGCTGCTTTTAATTTCAGGGTTTTTAGGCTTCTGTTGTGAAATGTTTTCTTAATTTAAAATCCCAGGGTTCCTCATGCATGGAGAGAGTGGCGTAAAAATATACACAACTGATGTCACTTCAAGAAAGGCCAATGAAATTCACGATGTTGCTCCTGGAAGATAAACAGACTAAAAAGAATCCTCATGGTAGATCTCTTGGTTTATCCTTTGCATGGTTTATTGGTTAAGATTTTGTTTGGCTACATGTAACCTATAGTTGAACAGTGGCTAACCATACAGGGGTTGAGTTTTCAGAGTGATAAAAGGCAATGGAGATAATCATTCCAGTGTCAGTGTTTGAGGATGTCAACAAGGGATCAGGATCATTTCTTTTTTCATTGTTGTTTTCCCATCCTTAATATATAGCTTTCATCCTCATAGACTTAAGTTTTACTTCTAGACATTATATTCAAATTTCAGGCTAAGGACAAAAAGAAAAAAAAAACAAAAAACAAAAACAAACAACCAACACATGAGAGCTTGCTCTACTCCCCCTTTTTTAAAATTTAATTTTATTTTTTCAGTGTTCCAAGATTCATTGTTCATGCACCACACCCAGTGCTCCACACAATACATGCCCTCCTCAATACCCACCACCAGGCTCACCCAAGCCCCCAACCCCCTTCCCCTCCAAAACCCTCAGTTTGTTTCTCAGAGTCCACAGTCTCTCATGGTTCATCTCTCCCTCCGATTTCCCCCAATTCACCCTTCCTTTCCTTCTCCCAATGTCCTCCATATATGAAACCTCTCTACCCCTTTTAAATAATTTTAAAAAAGTTTTTCAGAATCCCATCTTACAGAGTTGCTTTTATATTTCATTGGCCAGCTGCAAAGGAGTTGGAGTGAGATATTTTAAAGTGGTAATATAACCACCCTGAATTTTGATTTTTGTTATTCAGGAAAAAGTAGAGAATAGTTTTGGGGTGGGAAGACAGGATTAGGAATAGGATTAATGCCTATGGGAAGGAAAGGACAGTCCTTTTCTTTCTTTTAAATGTTATACTTGATGCATTATGTAAGTTTCTATGTTCCATCCTCCATAAGTTTTTCTTTTCTGCTTTTTCTGGATTCCTGTGGCACTTTTTCTTTTCCTTTAAACAGAGTATCATCCATCCCATTCTATACAGGTTAGTTGTTTACACGCTTATTTTCCTCATTTAGATAGTGAAGAAATTAGAGGATTAGAGGATTAGAGACCTCATCTAATTCACTTTGGTAATCTCATCATTTACTACCATGGCTGGCACACTAGGAGGAACTAAAAAAAGGCTACCTGAATAAATATAAGGACAAGACAAAGCATGGTAGGTCATGATCCCTATGTATATGCTTCTTCCTCGTCTTTCATTCTTTCTCGTCCTAAGCACTTGAGCATTCATAACCTCTTTCTCCCACCTGCACCTCTCACCCCAAGATTCTGCATACATCCTTACCTTGGGCTAGTTTATTTCTACATAAAATGGATGCCTAGTGTGACCTAAAGTCCTGTTCTTTGGAAGGATTACCTCTCACCTTAAGTAGGATAACATAGCAATAGCCCAGTGTTGGCTTTCCCCATGCACCAAGTTGATTCATCAGCCAATAAAGGTCATTTGTTTTTCTTCAAAGGAGGTTCCCACCCACATTGCACCACAAGGTGTAAGCCAAGTAAGAGGCTTGGATGTATCAGTTGTAGATGACATGGGGGTTGGCTGTTTGCTCAGGCTGCTTTGTGGTACTTCCTGGCCCTGCTTGTGCTTGATCTTTACTGTTTCACTTCTATTTTATGATTTTGATTTGATTGGTCTGAAAAAAGTTTGGCCTTCAGGCTGAATCTGGTCTATTTTTGTAAATAAATATTTATTGTATCAGGGCCACATCTATTAACTTATTTATTGTCTCTGTCTATAGCTGGTTTCATGCCACAACAGAAGAGGTGAGTAGATGTGATAGCAACTCCATGGCTCACAATGCCTACAATAGTTACTATCTGCCTTTTTATGGAAAAAGTTGGCTGATTTCTTGTTCAGGGAATGTAGGAATTCAAGATTTTTGACTGAATCAACTCAGATGTTCTTATTCTAGTTTTCAGGGTTCCATTCTTTCCCAATCAAGGCCTTGACCTTGGTAGAACAAAACTGCTGAGACTGAGAATTCAGCTCTCTTTGGAGCTATACTGCTACTGTCATTAAGTACTCAGTCTTTTCTGCTCTTTGGTGGCAGGAAATGAGATTTTCATTCACCAAAATTGCCGTCTGTCTTTCGCATTTCACTTTACATTGGTGATTAATCACCCTCAGCCTTCCATTGTCTTTCTCCAGTGCATCATGGCTCCTGGTAACAGCCATGCAATTTCATAGTCCTTATGAGCCTAGGAAGTGCCTGAGATGTTTCTGCCAGTGCATTTCCTTCTCACAATATGCTGACCCAGTTCACACTCAGGGCTGGCACCATGGATTTGCAACTAGCAGAATTATACAGGGCCCTGTGCTTAGAGGAGTCCCAGGTTTGGTTTAGTGCTGTGCTATCACCATCTTGAAATTCTTTTTTTTTTTTTTAATTCTTAATAATTTTATCTTTGCCTAGTATTTTGTAAGTGAAGTCGAATGGGGCAATAGAATATGTGCAAAAACAGCAGAGATAGGTACATTATATTTGACCATGATTTTTGCCATTCCATTAGCACAAAGCATATGTCCTGTTTCAAGAACACTGAATTCTCCCAGTTTATGTGGGAGGTCAGGGAGCTGCAAAGCAAGTAAAAGATAAGCATTTTAAGTTTGCAAATAAGGGGTGGGGACTGGGACTATCTGTGAGAGTTGAGGGAAGGAGGAAGTCAGAGGGGGAATGACAGAAGGAAAGACAAAGATAGGGCAGTTTCTTTTCTTTCCAGTTCTACCTTACTCATGAATAAGCCAAAGATAGTGTTGGTAGGATATGCATATATCAAAAAGTTAAATGAAAAGAGTCAAGTTATTTTTGTGCAGTGTTTCCACTGCTCTGTCAAGAATGAAATACAGATGCATATGTAAGTTAGGAAATACAAATTGTATCATTTCACTGACTCTGCATATGTTAAATAATCTTATATTTGCATTTAAAAATAATATTGCACAATACAAAGATGAGTAGTGAGGTTCATACTAAACTAAATTAAATTAATTTTAATATTTTAATTTTATTATTATAACAAATATATCAATATATAAAATCTAATAAATATATAAATAAATGTAAATATATAATATGTAAATATACATTTATTTTATTTTAACATTTTAATTAATTTATTAATTTAATTATTAATTTAATAATTAAAAATTTTAATCGACAACAGCAGATAGCAAATTAAACCCTATGAGAAGACAGAGACTGCAGAAGAAAATGAAAAAGCCTTACATTTTTAGCAGGATTTCTGCACTCCCCGCTTTTATTTTGAACAAGGGGCTCCACAAAATTTTGATTTTGCAGTAGGTCCTGCAAATTACATTGGTGGTCTTTTCACCCTGAAGTTTTTCAGAATTGCATTGCATGCTAAGGGCAATCAGGGTACCACCTGCCACTAGCCTTCATTGCTGGCCATTTGGTGAGAAATCCAGCTGCAAAATCTTATTTCAAGGGTGTGGTTCCCAGAACAGCAGCTGGGAGCTGTTGTCAGTTTGGTTACCCAGGTGAAAAATCTGGGATGGAGATTTGCTCATAGGTATGCCTGGGAGTGATTTTAGGACTATCTGTGAGAGGCGAGGGAAGCAGGAAGTCAGAGGAAGAAGTTGTATTGTAATGCAATTGCAAGAGAAGCTTCATATGATCTTCTGGGGGAGTTCTGAAGCAGGGACAGCCCTTTGGAGTTGTTCCCATTGAGGTAAGGGGCCTGGGCCTTTCTAGCCTCACAATGATCAAGCATTGGATGCAGGCAGTACCTGGGGAAGGGGAGGTATCATAATTTTTGGTCAGGCATTCTTCTTCAGCTGAGGCAATTTCTAGAGAACAACTTGGTTGAAAATCCCTTAGTTGAAAGCAGTTAACAGCAGCTGGGGAAAAAGCACCTCAGTCCTGAAAGGAATGTGTGTCTCAGAGTTGCATCCACTGAACAAGGCCCATGCAAGAAACAAAAACGGGAAGGTATCAATAGATTCCAAAAGAAGCAAAAGGTTTTCTCTCTGTCTTCTAGTTTTAAACATTCAGGCAATGTATAGCAGACAAGAAAAATGATTCTGCTAGATATACCATAAGATTTTTTTAGTGGATTAACTATGATTATTAGAGTCAGGTAATACCAGAATACAAGAAGACTAGCACTTTTTTTTTTTAAATAATTCCCCTCTACCCCTTTTTTGTTGTTATTGTTCCAGTGTTTCAGGCTCAAAGCCTATCCTCTCTAGACTTACAGAGAAATGTGGAAGTAGCGTACTCTTTTTAAAAGTGTTAACAAGTTAATAGTAAACAAGTTAAAGATATCAGTTGCATAAGACAACTGTTGGGGCCCACAATCCAAAGGTTATAAAACCATCTGCAGTATATAATGCAGTTTTAGAATTAAAAATAAAATACTTCCTTTATGATTGATGAGATTACATATGGGATGGGCTGAGATGGCATGTGAATGTGTGCATGTGTGTGGATATGTTGGTTAGGGGTAGAGTGGAGGGGACACACCTTACAAGTTTGAACTGGGCAAGCCCAAAGGAATCATGCTTGGCCTAAGTCCCATGGTACAAGTTTGTACTGGGCCACGAAAGATGATGCTTGGTCCTGTGTGTGACACCTGGTGTAGAGGCTGAAAGAAAGGTATGCCTTGTCAGGGATTTTCCCAGATGCTTTCTGGCTTTCTCCACCATTGTCAGTGGCTCCTTTTAGACATACAAATCATGTGTACCATGCACTGCTTGGGCACTGTTCCCTCTGGGAGGAACCTGGCAATTATTCTTTCTTATTGGTGTAATCTGGGTAAAGGGGAAAGATCAGCAAGAAAACAACCTTTTCCTTTCACATAGTCAAGAACTTTGTATTTTCTTTTCTTTTCTTTTTAAATTTTATTTATTTATTTGACAGAGAAAGAGAGAGATCACAAGTAGGCAGAGAAGCAGGCAGGGAGAGAGAGGGGGAAGCAGGCTCTCTGCTGAGCAGAGAGCCCGATGTGGGGCTCAATCCCAGGACCCTGGGAAGATGAGCTGAGCCGAAGGCAGAGGCTTTAACCCACTGAGCCACCCAGGTGCCCCAAGAACTCTGTATTTTCTAGTTTGAAGGACAAAATCAGATTGGGGATTGGACAGAGTATCCAGGGTTATGGGGAGAACTAGGCCATGTCTTTCTGTTGGCCTGACTGTTCTCCCCAGGGTGGTAGAGTTAGAAGAAGAGGTCAAACTTTCAGTGTAGTGGAGGAAAGCTCAAAGACCTGGCTTTGAATGAGAAAGGCAGGCTGACTTCTCAGATTTTTTTTTTTTAAATCTTACTTATCCCCCTCCAGCTATGGGCAGGGAGTAGGAGGAAGGGTCCACAATTATATCTGACCATTAGTTACAATTTTGATAAAGGAGCAGAGTATTATTCATTTTAGACCTTGAGACTGGCTGGTTTCATATGGTTAAGTAGAGTGTGAATTGCTATTAAAAGAACTTAAAATGGGGGAAATATATTTCATGAGGTAGGGAGAGATGCTTGTACATGATTATATTAGTGCATTTTGAAAGACCAAGTTAGACAAAAATGTATCACTATGAGCAGAACAGATTGTCTATCCTGGTATCCAGCAGAAGACAGGACAACAGAAACATCCCTCAGTGTTTACATGCATCTTCATTGCCGCAGAAACAATTCTGACTCAAGAAGTTAATAAAAATTATCATGAAAGTGGTAAAGATCTCGTAAATGCCTCCTTGATAAGGCATTTGGCCACTATACTTTTCCCTCATTGGATACTGTGCCCCCCCCTTCTAGTTTTTCTGGCCCCTAGGAAATAAAATTGTCATAGCATTCAAGATACTTTCTCATCTCATAAAACAATAATCACATTGTAACCCCCCAAGAATGCTGCAATAGATATTTCTCTGGTCCTTTATTAATGCCGCTGGTATTTGTCTAGCCTTAGAAAAGCTTTTGGCTCGATATCCTACTCATTTTTAGGCTATAGCTTGCTAGAGTTGTCAGGACAAGTAAAACATTTCCCTTTCAACATTCATTACAAGAAAAAAAATCCTATTGTATTTTTTAAAAGTGGCTTGTGACTCATCTCCTTTTTTGGGATGGAGTTATAGCTTAGGATTTATTTGGTCAATGGTGTACTCTTTGGTTGTGAAAGTAATGCAAATGTTTAGAGGCTGGGAGTTGCTGAAATTGGTATGAGTTTTATTCATTCATTTGCCACACCTGCAGGATGCTGGAGAACTGTATAGAAATGTTTTAATGAATACATTTTAAGTGTTCCGAGTATAACTTCCCAACTTAAGATTGAACTCTACATTCCAGCTAAAATTCTTGTTAAGGGAAAATAACTAATTGATACTTTAGTGCAGACTTATTTTGACTAATATTTTTTCATTTTATTTTTTAAAAATGAAAAAATTTTATTTTTTTATAACATTAGGTAAATGTTTATATGCTTAAATTTAAAAAAAACTATACAAGCAGAAAAAGCTATCATGTATGCTGGTTTTTTTTTTTTTAACATTGTATTTTTTTTTTTTAATTTTTATTAACATATAATGTATTATTTGCCCCAGGGTACATGTCTGTGAATCGTCAGGCTTACACATTTCACA
>CM053607.1:31420624-31439381 GCA_028646535.1 Procyon lotor | reverse complement strand
AGACTCCTAGACTCAAGAAATGAACTAAGGGTGGCCGGGGGGGGGGTGGTGGGGTAGGGATAGGGTGGCTGGGTTGTGGACAATGGGGAGGGTATGTGCTGTTAAGTGCTGTGAAATGTGTAAGCCCGAAGATTCACAGACATGTACCCTGGGGCAAATAATACATTATATGTTAATAAAAATTAATAAAAAAAAAAGATTGGGATCATTCCCTGCATATTTTCAGATCACAATGCCATGAAACTAGAACTTAATCACAAGAGGAAAGTAGGAAAGAACTCAAATACATGGAGACTAAAGAGCATCCTACTAAAAAATGAATGGGTCAACCAGGAAATAAAAGAATTTTTTTAAAATTCATGGAAACGAATGAAAATGAAAACACAACTGTTCAAAATCTTTGGGACACAGCAAAGGTGGTCCTGAGAGTAAAGTATATAGCAATACAAGCCTTTATCAAGAAATATCTTGAGAAAGATCTCAAGTACACAAGCTAACCCTCTACTTAAAGGAGCTGGAGAAAGAACAGCAAGGAAAGCCTAAACCCAGCAGGAGAAGAGAAATAATAAATATCAGAGCAGAAATCAATGAAATAGAAACCAAAAGAACAGTAGAACAGATCAACAAAAGTAGGAGCTTGTTCTCTGAAAGAATTAATAAGATTAATAAACCCCAGGCCAGACTTATCAAAAACAAGAGAAAGGATCCAAACTAATAAAATCATGAATGAAAGAGGAGAGATCACAACCAACACCAAAGAAATACAAACAATTATAAGAACATATTATGAGCAACTATACAACAGCAAATTTGACAATCTGGAAGAAATGGATGCATCCCTAGAAACCTATAAACTACCAAAACTGAACCAAGAAGAAATAGAAAACCTGAACAGACCCTTAACTAGAAAGGAGATTGAAGCAGTCATTCAAAATCTCCCAACAAACAAGAGACCAGGGCCAAATGGCTTCCTAGGGGAATTCTACTAGATATTTAAAGAAGAATTAATACCTATTCTTCTCAAAGTGTTCCAAAAAATAGAAATGGAGGGAAAACGTTCAAACTCATTCTAAGAAGCCAGCATTACCTTGATCCCAAAACGGGACAAAGACCCCATCAAAAAGGAGAATTACAGACCAATATCCTTGATGAACATGGATGAAAATATTCTCACCAAAATACTAGCCAATAGGATCCAACAGTACATTAAAAGGATTAGTCACCACGACTAAGTGGTATTTATTCCTGAGCTGCAAGGTTGGTTAAACATCCACAAATCAATCAATATGATACAATATATTAGTAAAAAAAAGAACAAAAACCATATAGTACTCTCAACAGGTGCTGAAAAAGCATTTGATAAATTACAGCATCCTTTCTTGATCAAAACTCTTCAATGTGTAGATATAGAGGTGATCAAAGCCATCTACGAAGAAACCACAGCAAATATTCTCAATGGGGAAAAACTGAAAGCTTTTCCCCTAAGGTCAGGAGCACAGCAGGGATGTTTACTATCACCACTGTACTCCAACATAGTGCAGAAGTCCTAGCCTCAGCAATCAGACAACAAAAAGAAATAAAAGGCATCCAGATTGGCAAAGAAGAAGTCAAACTCTCACTCTTTGCAGATGATATGATCCTTTATGTGGAAAATCCAAAAGATTCCACTCCAAAACTGCTAGTACTCACCCAGGAATTCAGTAAAGTGTCAGCATATAAAATCAATGCACAGAAATAAGTTGCATTTCTATATACCAACAGCAAGACAGAAGAGTGAGACATTAAGGAGTTGATCCCATTTACAACTGCACCCAAAATCATAAGATACCTAGGAATAAACCTAACCAAAGAGGGAAAGAATCTGTACTCTGAAAACTATAAAGTACTCATGAAAGAAATTGAGGAAGACACAAAGAAATGGAAAAAGGTTCTATGCTCATGGATTGGAAGAACAAATATTGTGAAAATGTCTATGCTACCTAAGGCTATCTACACATTTAATGCTATCTCTATCAAAATACCATCAAATTTTTTCAAAGAAATGGAACAAATGATCCTAAAATTTGTATGGAACCAGAAAAGATGCTCAATAGCCAGAGGAATGTTGAAAAAGTAAAACCAAAGCTGGTGGCATCACAATTTCAGACTTCAAGCTCTATTACAAAGCTGTAATCATCAAGACAGTATGGTACTGGCACAAAAACAGACACATAGATCAGTGAAACAGAATAGAGAGCCCAGAAATGGACCCTCAACCCTATGGTCAACCAATCTTCGACAAAGCAGGAAAGAATGCCCAAAGGAGAAAAAGACAGTCTCTTTAACAAATGGTATTGGGAAAACTGAACAGCCACATGCAGAAGAATGAAACTGGACCATTTCCTAACTCCACACACAAAAATAGACTCAAAATGGATGCAAGACCTCAGTGTGAGACAGGAATCCATCAAAATCCTTGAGGAGAACACAGGCAGCAACCCTTTGATCTCAGCTGCAGCAACTTCTTCCTAGACACATTGCCAAAGGCAAGGGAAGCAAGGGCAAAAATGAACTATTGGGACTTCATCAAGATAAGAAGCTTTTGTGTAGCAAAGGAAATAGTCAACAAAACCAAAAGTCAACTGGCAGAATGGGAGAAGATATTTGCAAATGACATATCAGATAAAGGGCTAGTATCCAAAATCTATAAAGAACTTCTCAAACTCAACACCCAAAGAACAAATGATCCAATCAAGAAATGGGCAGAAGACATGAACAGACATTTCTGCAAAGAAGACATCCAAATGGCCAACAGACACAAGAAAAAGTGCTCAACATCACTCAGCATCATGGAAATACAAATCAAAACCTCAGTGAGATACCACCTCCCACCAGTCAGAATGACAAAAATTAACAGCTCAGGAAATAAGAGGTGTTGGAAAGGATGCAGAGAAAGGGGAATGCTCCTACACTGTTGGTGGGAATGCAAGCTGGTGTAGCCACTCTGGAAAACAGTATGGAGGTTCTTAAAAAAGTTGAAAATAGAACTACCCTATGACCCAGCAATCGCACTACTGGGTATTTACCCTAAAGATACAAATGTAGTGATCCGAAGAGGCACGTGCACCCGAATGTTTATAGCAGCAATATCCACAATAGCCAAACTATGGAAAGAACCTAGATGTCCATCAACAAATGAATGGATAAAGAAGATATGGTATATATATACAATTTTTTGATGCAGCCATCAAAAAAACCCCACAAAATCTTGCCATTTGCAATGATGTGGATGGAGCTAGAGGGTATTATGGTAAGCAAAATAAGTCAGTCAGAGAAAGAAAATTATCATATGACCTCTCTGATATGAAGAATTTGGGAGGCAAGGCGGATGGTCATGGGGGAGAGGGATGGAACAAATGAAACAAGATGGGATCAGGAGGGAGACAAACCATAAGAGACTCTTAATCTCATGAAACAAACTGAGGGTTGCTAGAGGGTGGGGGGATAGGGATAGAGTGGCTGGGTTATGGACATTAGGGAGGGCATGTGCTATGCTGAGTGCTGTGAAGTGCGTGAGCATGATGATTCACAGTCCTGTACCCCTAGGGCAAATAATACATTATATGTTAATAAAAAAACTAATAATAATAAAAAAAAGATGAGTATTTCAGGTGTTTTGGACTAGGCCTGAAGCTTTAGAAAGGAATGCTCCTCTAGCACTCGGCTTGTGCACACCCAAAGGTGGAAGCCAGCAAAATACCCCAGCTTGAGTTGTTGTTGCTGTTGTTGTCTTAATACAAAATCTTCTCTTGGCTCTCTTTCTTCTTTAAAGAACTTTTATTTCTAATTTCAACAATATTATATATATATCAAACAATTATTAGGAAATTTAATGAGAAAAAATAAAAGAATATAATTTTTCGTGGCAAGAAAACTACTATAAATACTTTAAAGCATGTTTTTCTAGATCCTTTCCTAACAACATATGTAATGACTGAATAGAATTCCACTTTATGAATATATCAGAAGTAAGTATACTGGTTAAAAAGTGGCATTTTGAAGACAAGCTGTCTAGAATCAAATTCTGGTCCTACCCTTTACTTAAATCTTTGGGCAAATCACCTCACTTCCTGATGCTACAGTTTCCTCATCCATAAAATAAGGGTGATAATAGTTCTTATCACCACATAGATTTCTGCAAGTGTTAAGTGCATTAACATATTTAAAGTACTTAAAACAGTGTTAACACATTAAGTACGATATGATAATTATCATTATCATTATCCTTACTATTACTATTATTGTTAGACATTCATTTGTATAGTGTCTCTCTCTCTTATAAACCATGCTATAATAAAGTTCCAAGAAGTTAAGTTTTGAGCACAACTCCCCCGCCCCCCAGAGATTTCAGGAAAAAATAAACACAATTGACTGTGGTCTCAGAGACAACTTAATCCCAAATTTGCAATCTCAAAAACCTATAAGGGACTAAGCAAGTACATAAATTTGTGATTCAGACTTGTTTAAGACAGTAAGGAGTCATTGGGCCAGTGTCTAAACTGGCCACCTTAAAGAAATTCAAATTTAATACAACCCACTGCCCCAAAAAACTAAACCAAACCAAACATGCAGTCTAAACAAAAAACCATCTGTGGGCTTCAAATATCCCTTAGGTCACCAATATGCAATTCTTGATCTGGCTCACAGACTTATTTTTTAAAATTTATTGAGATATAATTGTATCCATTTCAAATATACAACACAATAATTTGATATATGTATATATATTGTGAAATAATCAACACAAGTTAGTAAACCACAGTTACCAATTTTTTTCTTGTGATAATAACTTTTAAAATTTATTCTCCTAAACAACTTTCAAATATACAGTATTTGGGTACATTCTTATGTACTTAGAATGGATTCCTAGAAATTGAACTGCTGGTTCTAAAGCTATCATTTTGAATGCTTTAGAGATATATTACCAAAATTCTTTCTAGAAATTGGTACCACTTTGTTTCATGAATTATATATGAGTGTTTATTATGATTTTGTAAGTTATATTGGGATGCCTAGGTGGCTCAGTCAGTTAAACATCTGCCTTCAGCTCAGGTCATGATCCTGGGTCCTGGGATTGAGTCCCGCATCAGACTTCCTGCTCAGTGGAAAGCCTGCTTCTCCCTCTGCCTGCTACTCCCCATGCTTGTGCTCTCACACTCTCTCTCTCTCTCTCTCTGACAAATAAATAAATAAATAAATAAATAAACAAACAAATAAATAAATAAATCTTTGAAAAAAAATCTCATAATCTCAAACTTCTTTTGCCAATCAGAAACAAAAAACTGTATCCTATTACGAATTTAATAAATATTTTATTGTGGTTATTATTATTATTATTATGACTGTATTACCATTTAGTGCTATACTCCTGGCACTGAGAACAATGTCTGGCACAAAGTAGACGATTGATAAGGTACAAAAATGTATGTATGGGTTTATTGAATATGTGTGTGTGTGTGTGTGTGTGTGTGTATATGTGTGTATACACATGTGTATACACACATACACACACACAAAGTACATGAATTATCTGTTCCCTATTTTCATGCTTCTTTTTAGCAATGGGTGTGCTAGAACTTTGGAGTACCAGCTGAGCAGTTCTAGCTTCAGGAGAGGGAACAACTCACTCAAGAGGATTCATAAATAGCTGCCATTAACCTCTTTTTATGCGTAGCTTTGTCTAAGTGGTCATGTCCTGCCCTTTGGCTCATATTTGTGTCCATTACCATTGAAGTCCCACACTGAAGAAATATGTTACCTTACTTAACTTATAGAACACCATCTATTCTTGCATAATCTTAGGCAAATAAAATATTTTTTTGGAATTTCAGTGTCCCTATCTGTAAAATTTTAAAAATAACACGTGACCCATCTATGTCTCACTTTTTGTGAAGTGAGAGTCTTGGAAAAGTATGAACTGCTTTGGAAATGTACAACATCCCATTTTGCCTTGTAAGGGTCATTAATTATCTCCTGTGCCTTACTTTATTCAAGGGCAATGACAAAGTTGGATACCTTCTCTTCTCTTCCAGATCACTGGCCAGACATTAAGTGTTTAAAAAAATGAAAATAATGTTGAATTAACTGATGCCAAGCATTTGGCATTTTATTTCAAACCTCCAGTACTCTGACCCAAGCTATTTCTAGGACTTGATTTTTGTCACAGGCTAATCACTAAACCGTAGCCAGATGTTCATATTTCAGTCTTTTCCTTCAAACTGCCTTCATTATTTCCTGTGTGACTATTTTAATATCCTAATATTTCAAAAATGAATTGATACAGAGGAATCAAAATAGCCTCAAAAAAATGGTGCGGTTCTGGGGGATGGGAGAAAATTGCATATGAAATAATATATTGCTCAAGTTCTTACTATGAACTTTTAAAAATCATGCTATCATTTCTCATATCACCACATAATACTGGGAATTGATCTTATTTTCCTCCTATGTAGGTAGTTTTTAAATATTCTGCCCTAAACTTTAAGAAATGCTCAAATCTGAGACCATGAAAGAATAAGATGAAAACCTGAGCCAATTCCAAAATGGTCTAGCTTGCCCACTCCTTATGTAATTGTATTTTGACCTTTTAGTTATTGAATTTTAGCCCTTTTAGCTATTGAATTTTAGCCAGCTTCACAGTGAATTGCAATTAAAGTTAATAAATAGTCTTAAAACTAGAAAACATGGTAGTTTTGAAAGGTACATGCCAAGTAAATGAGGTTTCCAGATACCCGCAGCCTCCTTGTGTGGGAACCTTTTCTATCATATCTGTCTTCTGTGGCAGGTCTTAGGTAGGGAAAGCATTTTTGTTCATGAAAGTAAAGAACAAGCAAGATTTTTCTAAAAGTGAGTAACTCTATTGTATTCACGTGACAGCTCCATACTCAGGCAGGCAAACACATCATCTTGTCATTTGTTCACCAGAAAAGATTGCTGTAATATCATTGAGTAGGGCAGTAGGGATAATGCTACTGACAGCCATCATATGATTGCTACTATAATGGCGACATTCACAACACAGGATTATGGGAAATGCCTTTCACTCTCCACTCTCTTGCCTCTTCTTCCTCCCTCAACTTTCCCCTCCCTAGGTTCTTCTTGAAAACCTATCTAAAAAGAAAAAAAAGCAATACACAGGATAATATTTCTTTCAGTTTGGCTGACATCTTAACACTTCAAGCCATGGGTTATTCAGAATGGATTGTTGTATGAAAGGTCAATTCTGGCCAATACTGAAATGGGACTTATCCAACAACAATAGAAATGTGATTAAGTACTGTCTGGAAGAATTGAATACTTCTCAGGATCCATTCCATACAGCAGTGTGGGGGCACTGTATCATGAAAGGTGATGTCTTTCCAATGAGAATAAAAGACAAGGTCATGTTTTAGTTGCTTGCTTTCCTTCCCACCCTTATGCACAGTGACTATTGATTTGCTTGTGAAATTATCTGAGAAACAGGTTTGATCTTGACGGGCAAGAAGAGTCTAGGAAAAAAAACTGGAGAAAAGGTGGCTGACTCAGATAAGCCTTCGAAGCCAGAGGTGGCACAACTTGTCGGGGCAAAAAAAAATAACTCTTCTTAACTCTTCTCAACTGGCCAATAGTACAAACTGTCTTTATTCTGAGGGTGTTCAAGACTTCATGTCCAATTGAAAGGATTCATTCTAAACTGCTCTAAATTATCTGTGGGAAGAAACACATGTCCAAATTCTTCAACTAGTTTTAAGTTGTTTCAGATAGAAGAATACACGTATGCATTTTGTTTGCATGTCCCAGTTCCTTTTCAGAAAATTAAATATAAGTTTGAGTTTTAAGAATAGGTAATTATTAATGTTCTTGCATCTTAGCTAAATTCCAAAATTATTTTGGGCAACTGATGGTAAGCTGTATTTATATAAAATTGTGTCCAGTGGAATCTTTGGGGACTCTCAGAATATATATAACAACCTAAAGCACAAGTTGGCAAACTTTTCTTAAAAAGGGCCAGATAGGAAATATTTTAGACCTTGTGGGTTATATGGTGTCTGTTGCAAGTACTTAACTCTTCTTTATTGCACAAAGGCACAAATGGCATGTAAGCAAAATTCCAATAAAACGTAATTTTTAATCACTGAAGAAAAAGGCAAAGTCGTGGTCACTGGAGGGCTTTAACTGCAAACATCTTTTCTCAAGTAGAGATGAGAGCTGAATATTTATGAATGATGTAATTCTTTTTTTGTATCAGATAAGTGGTCTTAATCCTAAATTGCACACTAGTTTTTTTTTGTTTACTCATTTTGGGGTGTCAGGGGGACACTTTATATTATTTCTAAAAGCATATTAAAACTTTGCGGTTTCATTAGGAATAACTGATTGCAGGGCAATCCAAGGGGAAAAAAATAGAAAATAATCAGCCTATTAACAGAGGAAAAATGATACATTTTTCTGTGATTTTCAGCCTTTTAGATTACCAGGAACTCTTCAAAGCTTCAAATAAAATTGGGGTTCTCTTATACCAGATCTAGTTTATGAGCTTGCCCGGAATTGCTTGGCTCACCCCAGCCCTCTGGGCCTCAACTGCTTGCTGAATGGAGTGCCTCAGCTGTTGCTGTCCTGGTCTTATAGTCTAATGCTGTTTCAGGGTTCCCCCAAGTGAGAACTAGGTGTCAGCACTACCTTCAGTCAACCTACTGTGTCAGAACCAATAGCAGATATAAGCCTGTTAGACCTAACCCTTGATGGGTTCTGGCTTTTCCCACGATTTCCAGACTCAAATGAGAAAGAGATCGATCTGTCCAAACAGACCATGTAACTTAACATAGAAAGGTTGAACTTTGATTTTTGGGTACCTCAGCGAGAGTTGAGAAATAGGAAGTGACCAGCAAATGAACTCCTTTGCCTTCACATCCCTCATAGACTGTTCTGGGTACAGTGTGCACAAAAAGGTGCCCCATGTACCTAAGTAACTAGGCCTGCATACATGTGTGTGCACACGCATGCATGTGTCTGTGCATGTGTTAAGCTGTGGCCAGCTCAGAATTACAATCATAATCATATCATGCTTTCCTTTCTTCCCTGCTTCACTTCTTGTTTTTCCCTTACTCTTGTTATTCTGAGATGTCACCTCCAAATTAAACCAAAAACATTAATGTTTCATAAGACATTAGCTGTATCTTAAATTTCTGCATTATGGGAAAATATATGCTGCTAAATTACATTAGATTCAATTGTGTTTCCAAATGAATTAGTGCTTTGCACAAACTAATAGAAAATAATAATGTTGAATCATAAAATTGCTAATATTTGCATGTTCTCAGCTTATACAAATGGCAATTTAATATGGTTCAACCTAACAATGTTTATACTGGAAGTAAATGGATTATGGTAGTTAAGAGCAGTCATGCTGACTGGGTGCCAATCAGTTCTACCCACTAACTGTTCGACACTGATGAAATCACTCTAGGTCCCAGATACCTCATTTATAACATGGGGCTGAAACCTAAGTTTGCTGTGAGAATTAAATTACATAACTCATTAGGTAATTATTTAATAAATGTTAGCCATTTTTAATACAAAGTAAAGCATTTATCACACTTATGGATAATGCCTGGTGAATGTATGAATTTAAGGGTCATTTTCTCTAAATCTACTCTGAACTCCCATGTCTTCAGGCCAGACATCCTTGGCCCTCAGGTTGGAAACAATGAACACAAAATTTATAAGTCACAAACAAAAATAAGAAAAAACATAAGAAAAAAATATATTTCTTTTTTTTAAGATTTTATTTATTTATTTGACAGAGAGAAAGAGATCACAAGTAGGCAGAGAGAGAAGGGGAAGCAGGCTTCCTGCTGAGCAGAGAGCCCGATGAGGGGCTGGATCCCAGGACCCTGAGACCATGACCTGAGCTGAAGGCAAAGGCTTTAACCCACTGAGCCACCCAGGCGAACCCCCCCCCCAAAAAGTATATTTCTTAACAACTGCTATCATGCTTCCATTTCTCAATCACTAATTTCAGTTCTATTGGTTGATCTGTTTTTATATATGAAAATTTGGGATCTCCAATAATTCTCTCAGTTTATTACTAAATTTTTGCCAATAACTTTCAAAAATATTTAGATAACAAAATTATTTGGCTTAAAAATGTTAAATTAGGGATGCCTTAGTGGCTCAGACAGTAAAGTGTCTGTCTGCCTTTGGCTCAGGTCATGATCCTGGAATCCTGGGATTGCACCCCCAGTAAGGCTCCCTGTTCAGCAGGGAGTCTACTTCTCCCTTGGTCCCTCACCCTGTTTGTGCTCTCTCTCTCTAAATAAATAAACAAAATCTTTAAAATATATTAAATTAGGGGGTGCCTGGGTGGCTCAGTCGTTAAGCACCTGCCTTCGGCTCAGGTTATGATCCCACGGTCCTGGGATGGAACTCTGCATTGGGCTCCCTGCTTGGTGGGAAGCTTGCTTCTCCCTCTCCCGCTCCCCCTGCTTGTATTCCCTCTCTCACTGTCTCTCTCTCTGTCAAATAAATAAATAAAATCTTTTTTTAAAATATGTTAAATTAGGCAATTCCAAAATTTTTCAGGGCTACTTTCCTCCAATTCTAAGCCAGATTTAACCTTCTCACTTTATCTCTAAACTAAAAACAAAATTGACTGGAAGTAGTAGAGTAATAGCTATCTACACATTGAAAAGTTTCTAACTACGGATCCTATCTGCCTCTGAGTACCTCCCACACTGTTCCAGTATTCACTACCCTAAATATTAGGATATTTTCTAATAATAATCATAGATAATATTTATATAATTCAGGGCATCTGGGTGGCTCAGCCGATTGAGCCACCACCTCTTGATTTTGGCTCAGGTGATGATCTCAGGGTTGTGAGATGGAGCCCTGAACTGGGTTCTGTGCTCAGCATGGAGTCTGCTTGAGATTGTCTCTCTCTCTCTCTCTCTTTCTCTCTGCCCCGCCCCCTGATTGTTCTCTAAATAAAAAAATAATCTTTTAAAAATATATTTACATAGTTCAACATGGTTTTACAAAGTCTCCCAAATATTATGATTTGATCCTCATAGCACATCTATGATGGCTTAGTCAAGACATCAAAGCAATCATAATTGCTTTTGTTTTTATAGCAAATAAAAGAAACCAAAGTCAAACACTAAGAAAAAAAATCATCATCATCATCATCATCATCATCATCGTTTCACAAAACCCAAAGGGCAATCGCCCAGCTAAATTATTCCAAGTTCCCAGGAGAGTATAGCTCTAATCAGCCTAGTTTAAAAGATATCCTTTTCTGGTCCAATATTCTTTGGCCAGCACACTGGGACTAGGTACTGTAAACAATGGCTGCCATGGCCTGCCTCTGGGCAATAGGCAATGTCAGAGCAACTGGTTTGTAGTAAGTTAAACAGATAACCCCAAAATGTATCCATTATGTCTGAGGCAAATATAAGTGTACTGGCTTTTTCAAAATTCAATTTTTATTTTATTGTGCTAGGAACACTTACCATAAGATCTATTCTCTTAACAGATTTTTAAGTGTACAATACTGTATAGTTATCTATAGGCACTATGCTGTAAAACAGATCTCTAGAATTTATTTTTGCATAAGTGAAACTTTATACCTGTTTTTAGCAATCTCCCATTTCATTCTCTCTTAGCCTCTGGCAACTATCACTCCACTCTCCACTCTATGAGTTTGAATATTTTAGGTATTTCAAATAAATGGGACCATTTGGTATTTGTCCTATTACTGGTTTACTTCACCTAACGTAATGCCCTCTAGGCTCATCCATGTTGTGACATATTGCAGGATTTTCTTCATGTTTCTATTTTATAGATGAAAAACTAAAGTTCTGGAAGGCTCATTGCCTAGTGTGAATTAGAAAAATCAGAATTTGACCCAAACATTTTCCCTACAAATTCTCTATCCTTTTCAGTTCTATTACATAACCAATCTAGAAATTGATATAGAGAGGATCATCATTAAAATTTTGCAAAGAGCTGGGATGCCTGGGTGGCTCAGTCTGTTAAGCACCTGCTTTCAGCTCAGGTCATAATCCCAGATTCCTGGTATCAAGTCCCACATCAGGCTCCTTGCTCAGTGGGGAGCCTGTTTTTCCCTTTGCCTCTCTCTCCCCCTGCTTGTGTGCTCTGTCTCTCTCTCTCTCTGACAAATAAACAAAATCTTTAAAAAAAACATAAAATAAAATTTTGCAAAGAGCTTAACTGGAAAGGGTAACATCTCAATATACTCATGTTGATTAATGTGGGTAAAGTAATCAGCTTAAGTTCTTTATTTTTTCCCTGAGTTTTTATTTAAATTACAGTTAGTTAACATACAGTGTAATATTAGTTTCAGGGGTAGAATTGAGTGATTCATCACTTACATACAACACCCAGTGCACATCATAAGGGCCCTTCTTAATACCCATCACCAGTTTAACCCATTCCCCCACCAACCTCCGCTCTAGCAACTCTCAGTTTGTTCTCTATGGTTAAGAGTCTGTTTTATAATTTTCCTCTCTTTTTTTTCCCTATGTTCATCTGTTATATTTCTGAAATTCTATATATGAATGAAATCATAGGATATTTGTCTTTGACTGACTTATTTCACTTAGCATAATACTCTATATTCATGTCATTGCAAATGGCAAGATTTCATTCTTTTTGATGGCTGAGTAATAGTCCATTGTGTATATATACCACCTCTTCCTTATCCATTCATCAATCAGTGGACATTTGGGCTCTTTCCATAATTTGGCTATTGTTAATAATGCTGCCATGAACATTGGGGTGCATGTAACCCTCTGAATCAGTACTTTTGTATCCTTTGGATATCCTTGTATCCTAAGCTCTCTAAGTAGTACAATTGTTGGATTGTAGGGTAGCTTTATTTTTAATTTTTTGAGGAACCTCCATATTGCTTTCCAGAGTGGCTGCACCAGTTTGCATTCTCAAAAATAGTGTAAGCGGGTTCTCTTTTCTCTGCATCCTTGCCACCACTTGTTTTTTCCTGTTATTCATTTTAGCCATTTTGACTGGTGTGAGGTGATATCTCATTATAGTTTCAATTTGTATTTCCCTGATGATGAGTGATGCTGAGCATCTTTTCATGTGTCTGTTAGGCATTTGTATGTACCAGTTTAGGTTCTCTAAGAGCCTAGATTTGGGACCTGAGAAAATAAACCGTGACTGATTCTCTAAGTCTGGATGATAGAAAAAAGCAGATATATCCAATGAACCTTGACGAAGGAGAGATACAAAGGGAGGAAGGCAGATGTAATAAAAAGAGAAAGTTGTTAAAAAAAAAAAAAAGGTAAGACAAGTCATCATATATTTACCATTTAATGGAACTTAGTCCAAGAAAATACTAGTATCTATGGGTAACAATAGTAGTTTGTGTCTCTTTCAAACATAAAATCTCATGTTTAGGTATCTCATGAAAAGAGTCTACTTTATGTGTTTAAGGCATAACACTTGATTTTCATTAAATGCACTGCCTAATTCCTTTAAGAATATGCTGGGCAAAGTCCTAGTCAAAGTCAAGACCATTTGTGGACGAATGCTTATTTTCATAGCTGATATAGATCATACCTACCTGACTTCAAACATTAAGATAAGAGTTCTCTACAGAAATATCAAGGTGTTTTAATATGTAATGCCAAAAATATGAGTATTAGGATATATTCAGCTGGTTATTTTAAATTTTTGGTTTTCAAATTTTAGAAAATCTTATTAATATAGTCTCTAAGGAAGTGCCCTAATACATTTTTTTAAAAATATGGAATATTGTTTGAAACATGTGAACAATAGTGTAAGACTTGATAAACAGGATTTTGGCTGTCAGAGTTTTGCATGCCAAAACAGTACTAGACTAAATTGTACCTCAGAAATTTGTATACTCAGGGAGAATATATTCATTACTATCAAAGATTAATTGGTCCTTTAAAATCAGTGTGTTATATAAATATATATTGCTCTTCTAAAGATACAAATACATATATATGATATGTATGCATACAAGCTTCCACATACACACAAGAGTTGGCCAAACTCCCTTGAATACCCAGTGCTAGAACAAGACATCAGTCCTACATCCTTAGTACATCTCCTTCTAATCAAGACTTTGGGCTGCCCTCAAGCAATGAGGAAAGGTCACTGTTACCAAAAAGTGGGGAAAGAATGCTAAGTGAGCCTTCTGTTCTCATTTAGGAAAGTCTGAGGGTGATTCACACAAGAGAGAGTGACTTAGAGAGAGCTCTCCAAGCTGATGGATTGAAATATCGCAGAGCCACAGGTTATGAGAGCAAATTGCTTTTTAAAGGCTTGTACCCTAAGACTTGCTAAAAGAATGCAACTGAGCAAAAATAAATGCTTCCTGGTATTACTGAGCATGTCTAAATTCAGTACATAAGAATTAGTGATGAAATTAGAAAGGAGAGTGTTATTTTGAGAATAAAAAAAACTTTTATATAAAAAAGAAGACTTAGTTTTAAAAAATGGAGTTATCAATGTATGATGGATTATGACACATTCATTGTTGTTTAATCTAGAAATTGAAGAGTTGGCCATCTAATGCTTGCCTACCCAGCATACAGCTGTTTTTATAATTAACAGCTTATTTCTAATATAGTAAGGTGAGTAGAGGCCTAATGTTATATAGCTGATTTTACTAGCAATTCTTATGTAGAAACTGCTTTTAGAGTTTTCTCCTCATTATAAAAATAGAACTGTACACATAGACAATACAATGTGAGTTATGCATAAAGAACTGCAGTATAAAAGAATGTTTTCCTTTAAATTGTTTTACTTTTTAGATACTCAAAAGCAATAGAAGACCCTTAACTTCATTTCTATTTCAAAGTACAATCACCACATAACATCTGTTTTTCTGTGCAGCTGAAACTGCCTTGCTGAATGCATGACTTGGATAAATCTTTAAAAGACCTTCCAGTGATGTGCAATTTCACTTGAGACAGGTACTATCATGTCAGTTTGAGGCAATTGTGAATAGTTCTTCCTAAATATTTCTAATGCTACTTGATGGGTGTCATTGATTTTTATGAAAACTACTGAGCACTTCCTTTGTTTACTGTGTTTGGAATTATTATACAGATCTCTTTCCTGGCCTCTGGCAGAAGCTTGTGATGTAAATAAATTCATATGGCTGGCTGGAAAGGAAGAATGTGTGTATTACTATACCCAGTACATCAAAGAGATGTTCATGGTTTCAACAAAAATTAATAGAAGTGCCTTAGAGAGATACCTCTGAGTTATTTCTGCAGATCATGGCCTGCCTTGAAGAATGCTTTCTCTCTCAGTTAATACTCCTCCTTCCTGTCTTCATCTCCACCCTCATTCCAAGAATGTGGTAAAACCAGTGTTAACTATGAAAATAGTTATGAGAGAGTTTGAATAACCAGGAAAGGAGATTTGAGTAAAAGGCATGATATGTCCATGTCACAAACAAAATCCTAATAACTATCCTTCTATCTATCTATCTATCTATCTATCTATCTATCTATCTATCTAGAAACCTTTACTTACCACTTCTAAATTCTCTCAAATGGACAACTTTATGTCTTAAAACTACACCTTTACACTTTCCTTAACTATGAGATATAACAGATTTTTAGAACACTTTGCTCAATATCTTGCAGAACTGACATAGTGCGTAGTCTGATAAAAAGTCTCTGTGCCTAAATTAAGGTTTCCTGTTTATAGAAAGTTATTAATTCTCAAAATTCTATTATTACAGAAATACTTAACACAGAGGATGAAAACTTCCTAATCCTCCCACAGGAGAACCGCTCTCAACACACACTGCATATCACTATTTTCCACCCAAAATATTTTTTCTATACTTATACTAGCATCTATTATTACATTCTCTTCCTACAAAAGAATTCTTTGACCAAGATTTTTACCCAAAACTCAGAAGCACAAGACTATTTTCACCCTTCCCTATTCAATTTTCAAACAGACACAACTTCTACATTCTTTCTCTTGTGCTTTTTTTCTTTCTTGATCAGATTCCTTTGTTTAATGGTGATGGAGTTCATAGCAATCTCTTGGCAGTCTCCAAAATGCCATTCAATTTTAAACTATAGCATTCATAACTGGCATTTCTTTTTTTCATTTAGAAGATTTTAATGAACATTCTAACAAAGTTTGCTGTAAAGAAAATTGTTCATAAGTGAATCAAGTCCTCTCCTGATTTTCATTTAAAATTAAACATGCATAGCAAAAGATTAAAATTTTATGAAACTTTTAAAATTACATTTAAAGAAAAAAGACTGATTTTATGATTAACAAAATTGAATAATACTCAAAATAACATGAAAAAATATATATTGACTAGGTTAGTGCTATTTTGATTTTTAAGTAAGAAATGCTATCGCAGTTCTCTACCAAATAATGCTTCCAAAAGCATGCCATAGGTAAATATTTACTAAGCTTAGAATTTAGCACCAAAAAGTAGAAAGTGAGCTGGACTAGAACACTGGAGCTCTAGTATCTGTCTCTGATTCTGCTAGCAGCTATTTACATTTATATGAAAGAGTAATTTAAGTACCAAGACTTTGATTTCCTCATCTATAAAATCCAAGTACAGATTGATTTTTTTAAAGGTTCCAGGAAGTCTGTTACAGATTTTGGTGAAAGCTGTTAGAGTAGGCTAGTTATATAATAACAAAATCTCCCAAATTTGGAGGCTTAACACAAGAGAAGTTTATTTACTAGTCATCACATGGCCAAGTTCAATAAGCACACTCCAGGTAGCTTTCTTCCATGTATCAATTAGGGAACTGAGGTTTCCTCCATCTTGTGCTCTACTGTTTCCTAAGCTTTGGATCTCTCTGCATCTGACCCACAAAAGAGTAAAGAAGAAGCAAGGAAAATACACGCATTTCTCACACCCCTTTGCCTAGAAAGGACATCCCTATTTTCATTTATTTGTTTTCTACTGGCCAGAACTAATCACATGATCCTATTTGGATGCAAAAGGGACTGGGAAATGTAGTCCCTGGCTGGGTTGCCACTTTACAGTGACAACTCTACATTATGGAAGGTGGAACACAGGTTCCAATAGACAACCTCACAAACACCATCCTAATTATATACAGATCTTGGGAAAATTCAGTTAGTGTCAATATATTCAAATGGCCCCTATATTCAAGCAACACCTTATGCTGCAATTGATGGAATGATTCATTTCCCAAAAAAATGAAAGTTCCATAAATACACTGTAGAAGTCATGGCTTGAAGGGCCAGACCATAGAATCCTAGTGGGATCCTGTGTTCTGTAGCACTGTATCCACTCAAAGTAATTCCATCATTTCCAGTGGTAAAGCATCTTGACTACATCTCCATCTCAAGCCTGAATCAGTTTCTGCCAGCCCTCTCCCTTCTTCCAGCAATAATGTCTTACAAATTTCCCTCGTGGAAGCTGGCTACATAATTTGGGAGTCCCAGTGCAAAAAAAAAACAAAACAAAGCAAAGCAAAAAACAAAAACAAAAAACAAAAAAACAGAGCCTTTTGTTCAAAAATGGGGAGGGGAGAAATGCCATTAAATGAAGTAAAATACAAAGTTTTGTCATTTTCCCAATAATTTCTCTCTACTTATCATGTTGATTTATATTTGCTAAAGTCATCCTAAGTAAAGAAAAACTAAAATTTTCAATTAGCTTGAATGTTTCCATCCATATTTATAACATGCAGTGCCAGTTCTAAATGGAAACATTTGAATATTTAACTGATGTGGGGAATCATCAGAATTACTCAGTTTGTATTTAGTGGTTCATTTCCATAGGCCCTCTGAACTGACGAGAAGAGACAAACACAAGTCAAACACAGGAGGTAGGAAGTAGGAAAAGCATGCCCACAAATGAAATCAGTCAAAGGAGCACTCCAGGCCACAAAAATAGTGGTGGGGGAGAAAAAAGACCTTTCCAGACCATTCCCACTCCATACCCCCAGGGCCTAAGATCTGGCCTTGGGAAGTGGACCATACACAGGCGCTATATCAGGTCCCAAGCAAGGGTTCCTCCTCCCACCAGCCACCCTAGAGAGTCAAGCATTTCCCCTTTCCCACCGGCCCAACTCTGGGCAGATGAACGACTCCAAGGATCTTAAAACATCTACACTGGGAATTGCTCAGTTCATGAATCAGAGTGGGCAGGAGGCTGTACTCTGCTGTGCCATTTAATGTTCCATATCATCAGCATTAGGACAGCTGCCACTATGCCCCACTATGCCAGACATGGCCTGACTCTAACTAGCCCACCTTTATGCCTATGCTCCACTGTCCCATCAGAACTCACTTACAAAACAGAAATTCAGAGGTAGAACTATCAAGAATTTCTGACTACAGTTGGCAAACATGGGGTCTTATGAGTATAGGGGTCTATGCCACTGTGCTGAGCCCCAACCTTACTTCAAATAAATGAATTTTCAGGTACAATGTGTCTTTCCTCCAACTGTGATCCAAATAAATCCCAGGACTTCAAGTGATCTAGCCTTGCCAAGGTATGTCACTCAAAGAAACACAAGCCAGTAAAGTAGCCAAATGTAATTTAGAATAATTCTACTCTTGGACCAAGACAAGATGGCGGAGGGGTAGGAGGCACGGAGAGCACTGGGATCCAGAAAGAGGCTGAAAACCACTCTAAAAGCCGGCAAACACAAAAGCAGAGAGAAGAGAATAAGAACAGCAATTCTAGGAGCAGAAAATC
>CM053607.1:31397446-31420124 GCA_028646535.1 Procyon lotor | reverse complement strand
TGGCTGGGCTGTGGACATTGGGGAGGGTATGTGCTGTTAAGTGCTGTGAAATGTGTAAGCCTGATGATTCACAGACATGTACCCCGGGGCAAATAATACATTATATGTTAATAAAAATTAATTAAAAAAAAAATCTGAATACTTTTCTCTGTCTTCTGTGCATTGGAGTTGAGTAAAAATATCCACTACTTCTTTAACACTCTGTCTTCAATCCCTGTCTTAGTCTGCTTGGGGTGCTACAACAAAAATACCACAAACTGGAGGGGCTTAAACAACAAACATTTATTTCTCATAGTTCTGGAGGCTGGGAAGTACGAGATCAGGGTGCAGATAGATTCCATATCTGGTGAGTCCACTTCCTGGTGGTTCTCTTCTTGCTGTGTCCTGATAAGGGAGTTCTCTAGGGTCTCTTTTATAAGGTCACTGCTCATGATAGCTCCAACCTAAATCACCTCCCAATGGCCTTATCTCCAAATAACATCACGTTGGGAATTAGGTTTCAACATGTGAATTTGGAGGAACATAAACATTTAGTCAATAGCAGTTTCCTTTATTATATCCACTTTTTTTTCACTCTTTGCCGGGAAATATTTCAAGCAATAAATTAAGATTGTTATTTTTTGAGGCACTCTCAGTAGATACTTTCCTCCTCCAGTTTGTGTTTGCAAATCTGTTAGACACTGAGAAAATATAGTAGAATTAAAACACGTGTTCCCTTTTGGGTTGGCCTGTAGCCTATAAAGATTCTTTGTGCAAATTTGAAAAAGATGCCCCTTCCTCTGGCAGCCACAGTGCTGCACCAGGGCCCAGGGCTGGAGGGCAGAACATAGGGCAGATTGCAGCCCCTGCTCCACCTTCAGCTGAGTGCCTGTTTGGCATGACCTGAACAGCAATATACAGGGCCTTGTTTCTACCTTACTTTCAGGAGTGTTCACTGAAGTTGAGGAGACTGATAGATGGGCAAAAGGTAGAACACTATGTTACTATTTACATTTAGTAAGTGTGGGAAACGTGATATGAACCCAGAGAAGGGGTTCATATCCCTGTGTGAAAAACACAGTGGAGAGGAAGACTGAGTTTCTACTCTAAGTAAGAACCTTTGATTTTATTTCAAAACATGTAAGTCAACTTGCTAAGCATGGCTCAAGATAACCTTGGCTACCATTTGTTGAGAAGCAGAGGCTTCTTTCTAAAGTCTATGAGCTCCTGAGTTTCATCTCCAAGAGAGAAAGAGGGACTTTACAAATGACTGTTATCAGACTTTCCACCACATGTTGGCAGATGGAGGTTCAAGCCAGTTCTAATTAAATCGAGAAAATCAAGAAATGTCAGACATTATGCTAAGAATTTAACATGCACTTACTCAAACTATCCTCAAAACACCCTGTGTTTGGAAATTGCTTTTCATGTTATCCTCATTTTACAGATGGGGAAACTGAAATTTAAAAGAGTTCATTAATATACCCAAGATTACTAGCTAGTAAATGGTAGAGCCTAAATTTAAACTGAGGCAGTGATCACAGGTATCACCACATTGCCTGACTTTATCAGGTCTGATTCCATAAGTCTTAGACTTTATAGTTGGCATACAGGCTTGGCAAGCAACTCCATGACCCAGTAGTTCTAGCACAGACCAGAAGGACTTACATTGAAATATTGATATTATAAACAGAGTAAAAATAGCAATAGGTCAGTATCAATCATGTGCTTGTTATTTCTTGAAGTGGACAGATACTGAACTGGGTTTATTTATGGTATATAATGCAAGATAAGCTATGCATACATGGCAGATGTGTAACATATCATCAACACGTCTAAAAACTAAAGCTAAAATGTTTTTCAAAGCTCTTAAAGACTTCCTGATCCTATCTGTTAATTGGTGATTTTTTTGAGTTAACATGTATTTTATGCCTTTTTCAAATGTACTTGCCATTCATGCCTGCTATTCACACCGTCTTGCTTCTCTAAGCAGGAAGAAGGTATGGGTGTAGGGGTCTGGGTAAGAATTAGGTATCAAGTTTGAAGCCTGGGCAACCTGCACAAGAGCCAATAGAAGGCGATACTCAGCTTGGTTGAAGGATCTTGCTGGTTTGGTTAGAGAGCCTGAAGTAAGAGCTCTTAGGCATGAACCCATGGAGTTCTAGAAATGTACAGGTAGGAGAAGGAGGCTTCTCAAATGATTAGTATTGGACTCCACACCAATTTCTGACAGATTTAGTTTCAAGTTGGTTTTAAGAACCATGAGAGACTGTGGACTCTTAGCAACAAACAGGGTTTTGGAGGGGAGAGGGTGGGGGGTTGGGCGAGCCTGGTGGTGGGTATTGAGGAGGGCATGTACTGCATGGAGCACTGGGTGTGGTGCATGAACAATTAATCTTGTAACACTGAAAAAATAAACATACTTGGGAAAAAAATCAAGTTGGTTTTAATTAAATCAGAGAAGGAAAATAAAGGAATGTAAAGTTACCTCCATCTTGAATATCATAGGAAAGGAGACCACAGAATTTATAATCCAAGCTGAGATCCTTTTGAAGAAAAAAGGGCATTCTATTACTATCACCATGAACTCTATGTGACCCAAGCAAATTAGGAGTCCCAAGCACATCTGCATATACATAGTTGTTTATCTTTGTGCCATATTTTAAAGTTTGGTAGCATATCCATTACCATGTATAGAATATAATACCTGTTTCACTATATGCATTTGTATAATTTATAAAAATAATTCCCTGAGCACTAACCACCATAGGCTCATTTGAACATAGCTATCTCCTTCTTGCTGGGTTATCCTTTAAAAATATTTCTTTCTTTCTTTCTTTATTTTTTTTTTTTTTAAGATCTTATTTACTTATTTGACAGAGAGAGAGAGAGATCACAAGTAGGCAGAGAGGCAGACAGAGAGAGAGCGGGAAGCAGGCTCCCTGCTGAGCAGAGAGCCTGATGCAGGTCTTGATCCCAAGACCCTGGGATCATGACCTGAGCCCAGGGCAGAGGCTTTAACCCACTGAGCCACCCAGGCGCCTCCTTTAAAAATATTTCTATTTGTAGTTTATCAAGAGTCCCTCAACTTCAGCAGTATGTACATTGTCTGTTTTATAAATTGGGTTATCCAAAATCTGGGTCAGAAAGTTAAAAAGGAAAGGAAAAGCTAATCAGTGAAGTCAAGTATAATACAAAGCTCTCCCAAATGAACTTTTTTTTTTGTCGTGGGACATTGGACAGGTCATTTGACTTCTCTGAATCTCTGTTTATCTCATTTGTAAAAATGCACACTACTCAACTGGGTCTTCAAAGCCCTTGATGATGTACCCATCTAGCCAGTATTCCTCTTGCTTCTCTGTTCTCTTGACTCCTCTGCCCCTGCCTTTACCATTTGCTTATTTTTTATTTAAAGTGATTTATTCGAATTAACATTTTACTGTATCATCCTGAAATCACTGAATACAATGACTTACACAGAACCAAATTAGTATATCCAGAAATTTCTCTAAAACTTTGTCTGAAACCATGAACTTTGTGGCAACACTGGCACCATCTCTACCACCATGCTAAGCACATTCTGTCAGTGCTCAGAATGCAGTGCAAATCATTGGCAAAATCAAAAAGAAAAATGTGAAGAACATTATAAATGAACTTCACACAGCAAGGTCTTTGTAATGGTTTTCTGTAATATTACTTACAGGTTTGATAAAAGCAGCTAACACTGAAAAAGTGCCACCTGAAGTTTGTATTATCTATTGTGTGGTGAAGCAGAGCCTTTTTCATGGTGAATGAAGGCTGTAACCAGACTCTGAGCAGTGCATATCATTGCATTCTGTTACTGATTCTGCTGGCTGCAAACCATGTATCTACCACAATAAGACAAGTATTTGGAAAACTTATAAATAAATCTAGGCAATAAATCATTATCAATGTAGTTTCAACTATGCTTTTATCATACTTACCTTATCTGCCTACTAACCTCCAAAATATCCTACTCACTTATACATAGACCTTTGATCAAACTGAGAGGTACTGGAATGCTCTTTACTCTAAACCTCATCTGCCTAATACGTGCCTATCAGAATGCTATAAATTCCAGTTCAAATGATCAAATTCTTCTAATAGGATTATCTTCTCTTTCCTTAATGCCATGTGTCTATGTTCTCCTATACTATTTATCATAGACTATTTTCTCTCTAGTCTATGGATAACCGTGTAATTTATTATCCAAATTAGGATACTTTTGAAAGTGAAATGATGTGCTGAAAAAAATTAACAGGTGTTAATTGGTGTATAATAGGCACGAAACAAGTGAGATATCTCATCAACCAGTTGGAGGCTTTTAGATGTGTGTCTATCTGCTCCCACTAGAATGTGAGCTCCGAAAGGCAAGTATATTGGTCAGTATTGGTCAAGTTTTTTTTCTTTTTTAATTAATTTTTATTAACATATAATGGGTCAAGTTTATACTTCAGTAACAACTCCAAAATTTCAGTGGCTTAATTAAAAAAAAAATCACACTTTATGTCCAGCATGAGGCAGCTGGAAGAACTAGTTCATACAGTTACTCAGAATTCCAACTATTAGAGACTCTATCACTGTGGCACTATAGCATCTAAAACAGCTTTCTTGATTGTTAAGGAAGGGAAGAGCAACAAGGAAAATAAGGAGCCAACTCTTTCTATGCTTTGGCCTTTCTTTTACTCACACATCATTGGTAAAACAAGCCACATGGTCTTGTCTAATTCCAAGAGGACTGAGAAATGCAGGAAAGAGATCAAATGTTTTGTGGGCACCATTACCTCTGTCAAAGAAAAGATCCTTAAGGGCTGTATTTTTATATATTTATATCCCTGCAGTGCCAAGTATAATGCTCTATATGTAGAAAACAACCAGTAAATACCCATCATGTTGACTTTGTTGAGTGGTTTGATTTGACTCATTTTACTTTCCTTTTGTATATTATTTGCCTACTTTAAGAGGAAACCTGAATTTTTTAAAGTGAGGTTTATGTCTGGAAAACTTACCTCTGTATATCAGAAGCAAACGTTTTAAAATAAACTGAAAAAAAAAAGATGAGGAAAGCATGGGAACTAGTTCTCACTGTGAGACACTGCCACTCATAAGCATAAGGAGGCTCTTCTCTTTGCCAAAACATCTGTTTGCTTGCATAGGCATGGCCTCCCCAGTGTGATCTGTATTTAAAAGTATGTTATTACATATTGATCTATGACTAAAGGTCACCCGTGGAATCTTGTGAAATTTACTATGGCTTTATCACTGGGAGGCAGAACATAAAATTCATTCAGGTAACTCTCAAGTTGAATTTTGAGATTGTGTGCAAAGAGCCGGAGACAGAAACACATTTGTTCTATATACATAGGCAGAGGTATTGCATGTGAGGTCCAGGACTTTTGTAGCGTCTAACTGTGAGAGCACTTCTGTGTCCACTCTGTATGGGACTGACATGGGAAGTGGGAGGGAATTAGGGAAGAAACTACCTTTGGTACTGTTGACAGCTCTAAACCCCTTGGTCTTTGAATTTATTCCCGTTTTTTTCTTCTGTGACTCTCCTTCCTGCTTCTCCTCTTACCTCTCTAACCATTTTTCCTTAAAGATTTTATTTACATGAGAGAGCTCAAGCGAGAGAGAGAGAGAATGCACACAAGTTGGGGGGAAGAGCAAAGGGAGAGGGAAAAACAGAAACAGACTCCCTGCTAAGCAGGGAGCTGGGCATGGGCCTTGATTCCAGGACCCTGGGACCATGACAGAACCAAGGGAAGACACTTAACTGAGCCACCCAGGTGCCCATTTTTCCTCTTCTTTTTCGTAGCTCCTCTTCCTTCAACTTCCCATTTAATATAGTCCCCAAGGGAAGTTTATCAACTTACATGGTTTTATGTGTTGCCTTTCTGCAACAGATCAAATCTAATATTTACAAGTGAAGAATTCTAGTTTCCTAGTTCTCAGTGCTTAGGAGATATCAGCATATAAGTTTCAGAAGGCTGAGTCTGGTTCTGGCCTTGTAATTATCTCTCAACATGGACTTGGGACAAATTATTTTATCATCTCCATGTTGTTTCCTTTTATGTAAAATGGAAATAAAATTTGCTGTGCTTACTTTTGCAGAATCATAGTGCAGGTAAAACACAAAAATGGTGATAAAGTACTTTGCTTAATGTACAGAACTATTAAAAACATCACTCCAAATATTACCAAGGAAAATAAATATAAAACTATTACCTTGACTACTTTCCTTAGCACCAACTCTGAATTTGTATCTATTTTCAGGACATTTATCTCCACATGCTTGTCTTCCAGGCACCTCAAATTTAACATTTTCGGAAACAGATTTTTTGTTTTCTTCCCATGGAATTTCCTTTCCCCTTATTCTTTGCCTCCTGCATTTCCTTTATTAGTTCAGGCATCACTATCTTCCTATTTTTCTCAATTGCGAGCCTCAAGGACATCTCTAAGCCTTCTCTCTACTGAACCTTCATACTTGCTTCTCCAATCAGTTTATATAACTTGTGGCTTCTTCCTCTAAAATGCCTCTTGAATACACTCACCATTTCCTTCAGACTGCTGCCAGTCTTTTGCCCTATTCAGATGCTGATTTTTCTTTCCTCTTTGTTCAATCTATCAGCAGTATGTTACCTCTAGACCAATTACAGCTTGTTATGGGAGAGGACCAGTGCTTTCTTTTGGTAGTGCCTGTGGACACAATCTGCGATATAAGATAGACCTGATATTTCAGTTCTTTCTGATGTCACTATGTGACTCAGAGTCTGCATCATGATATATTTCAGCCAACTAAAATGTATTCCCTTAAATAATATACAGAGACATCCTTGATGCCCTGGTCCAGGAGATTTGATGCATGGTGAATCTTCTGAGAGAAGAAAGGGATTGGTACATTTCCTTAGTGCAACTAAAATCTTACCTGCAAACAAGGACAACAATTATGAGATAACAGAACTCAACTGGTATCACTTATGTCCAATACTAATGTCCATGAATTACAATGAGACTTTTGGTTACTTAAGTTCGGGCAGTGGTTTCTACATCTTATGTGTCAAGCTGTGCATCTTTGTACCCTGAAATATGTATTCATGGCAAAAAAAAAAAATCTTGTTTTTACTTTGTGAGACCAGAAACAGATGAAGATAAAACAAAATCAGCCTCGAAACTTTTAATTCTGTTTGTTCTTCATCTGTATGTCTCCTAAAAACCCTTGTTTTCACTTATTATATAAAAACTTGTGAATCAATTAAAAACAATGTCAAGTCTCACATGCAAACAGAAGAGTTGTTCTTTCTTCTCCACGTGTTTCAAATTAGCTTGATTTTTTCATCAGTGAGAAATAAAATAGTAGACTGAGTTCCTGGCAGAGGCTAATCTAGAAATGTCAAAGTATTGAAAGATTAACACAACATTAAGACTCAGAATACAACATTAAGACTCAGAGTTGATAAGTTTTTTTCCTGGGAATTCATTTAAGATCTTCCACTCTGGTACATCTTAGTATTCCTGAAGTGCTATTTCTTCTACTTTCTATTCAAGTGAAAGATTACTGAAGGAAGGCACTGACCTTTCCAGTTTTATATTACTGAAGATATTGAGCTAGGAATTCATCTCAAAGTTAAATTCATAATCTTGAGATTGTTTTTGTTTTCTACCAAATCACAAAATTATAAAAATTAGTTATAGCTTTAAAACTGAGACCATTTAGGGGAGCCTGGGTGGCTCAGTGGGTTAAAGCCTCTGCCTTCAGCTCAGGTCATGATCTCAGGGTCCTGGCATCGAGCCCTGAATCGGGCTCTCTGCTCAGCAGGGGGTCTGCTTCTCCCTCTCTCTCTGCCTGCCTCTCTGCCTACTTGTGATTTCTCTCTCTGTGTCAAATAAATAAATAAAATCTTAAAAAAAAAACCTGAGACCATTTTTTCATTTACTTTCAAAAAAGCTTCCCATTTAAAAGAGAATACTTTAACATAGCTCTGACTTTGTGCCAGTCATTGTTCTAAGCCCTTTACATATATTAACTCATTTAATAGTCACACGAACTATATAAAGTAGACACCATTATTTTATCCAGTTACTTATGAGGAAACCGAGGCAGCATAAAGAAATGGAAAAATGACTCCCCATCTACCATCTCATCTTGTTCCAACACAAAACTCCAAAGACCCTCAGACTTACTCACTACACTTATTTATTCCTATTTTACTTAGGAGTTCTTGTGACATCATTCATTCATTCCACAAATATTTTTAAGCACAAACTGTGAGCCAGATGCCAGATAGACCTGGAAAACAAAGATAATGGCATGGACCCTGCCATAGAAGAGCTCAGAATCCAGTGAGAAGAAAAACAAGCTAAAGGACGACTGCATCAGTGATACCAGAGTGAAAGTATAATGGGACCCTCAAACCAAGAGCAGGGGTCAGGAAAAAAAGTAGAGTGACCTATGTCCTTGAGATCAAGTATGGGAGGACATCTGGTCCAAGGAGCAGACTGCAGACAGCATAAAGATGGGAAAAGGTATTTGAGTAGATCTGTGTGGCTGGAGTATAGGGCATGAGAAAAGACCTTGAGCTTTGGAATTCAACTGAGCTTAACTCTTCTACTACTTGTTTGACAGGTAAATTAGGACACTTTTTCTGACCTTAAATTTCTTTATCTACAAATTAGGAATAATAGCTATCTCAAAAAGTCATTAGGATTAAAAGAGATAACACATGTATACTTATTTCCTATGGCTGTTGTAAAAAGTTACCACAAATTTGATGGCTTAGAACAACAGGTATTTATTCCTTCATGGTTCTTGGAGGCCAGTAGTTGGAAATCACTATCACTGGACTAAAATCTAGGGGTCATCAGGTCTGCATTCTTTAGAAGAGATTCCATTCCTTGTCTCTTCCAGCTCTTGGAGCTGCTGACATTCCTTGGCTTTTGGCCACATCACTTTAATCTCTATTTCCATGGCCCTATTTTTTCTCATCTTCTGTATTATTTCCCTCTGCCTCTGTCTTATGAGGACACTTACGATTGCATTTAAGGCTCTTCTGGATCATCCAGGATAATCTCCCCATCTCAAGATCATTAATGTAATTTCATTTGCAAAGACTCCTATTCCATATAAGGTAACATTTACAGGTTTCAGGTATTAGAATCTGATATCTTTAGACAGTCATTATTCAGCCTACTACAATATGTAAAAGATACTGGCACATGAGAGGCCCTCAATGCATGCTAATTCCCACCATCCCTATGTGATGCTTTAGCTGGGTCATTGATGGGTCTCAGTTTCTTGTACCTGCTGGCCTTTCTATTTCTAAGCGATGGTTAGACAACTTTGGTATCCCAGACAAGCCTGTCACTCTAAAGATAAAAGGAACACAAAGATTAATAGCTTTGTGTTAATGCAGGAAATAATTCCTATTTTGCTAATGCAGTCCAAACCATTAAGATTATTATGTTGAGGACCCAGTGGTACATTTCAGAGAGGGCTTTTCTTCCATGTTTCATTTTGCCAGGCATGGCAATGGGCTTTGTATATGATTAGAGTAGATATATATTGATCTTTTTTTCTCTAAGCATTACTCATTCTTCTTTGCCCATCAGTGTATGGGAAGAATAATCACTGCAGAGGTCAATTAGCACTTAGGAACAATTTAAGAGTCAAAGTACTAGGCTTTGAACTTTGGAGTAATGCTCAACTTTACACAGACTCATCAACTCTTACATTTATTTTGACAAAGACAAATATTTTCATAACTCACCAATCCTAAGTCAAGAGTGCAAGTCACAAAGATTTGAGATAAAATATTTATTACCCTGAAAAAGTAAAAGTTTGAATTCACTTATAAAATTACTGATAATGGAATAATGAAACAATTGGGTATCTGAAACAAATAATGACTAAAAGGATATATAATGTCAGGGGTGTGACCCACTTAAGTTTCCAAAGTTTGAATAACTTGAAATTATTTTACTTTGACCACTGGGCCTAACTTTCCACATTAGCACTTTAAAAGTCATCTTTTTACTCAAAACTATGCCCCCTAATACATTTACTGCCAGTATATTTGTTCCATATTGGTAGTCATCTTCATCACTCTTTTTTTTCTTTTACTCAGATTATATCAATAAATATATCTTGGGTAACTTCATGTGCTAGAGACATTAAGCTTGCCTCCAAGGGACTTTTAGTCTTAACCTGAGTTTCGCCTAAAAAGCAGAAGCTAGGATAAGGACTTGAGGACTAGTAGTTTATTTGAACAGTTGATCCAAAGGAACAGGAGTATTGTCCTGAGGAGTTAAAGTAGGAACTGAGGAAAAGCCAGTCCAAGAATTGTGATCAAGCTAGTTACTGTGGCAGGCAATTGAGGCTGAATCTTCCATGGGACTCACCAAGAATTCATGTAAAGTGTGCCTTGGCAATTTTGGCTCAGGAGAAAGTAAAGGGGAATGTTTATTCATTTGTTCCTGTCCCCCATTGATCAAGAGTTCCTTGCACTTCCATATTTGTTCAGGCTTCAGAATGCCTGAATGGCTCCCTGCAGCAGGGATCCCAAATGACAGTGCTCCAAGGGCACTGGGGCAGAAAATGAGAGAGTTGGACCTCTTAACTGAGATGGATGAGGTGCCTCCATGTTACATTGGCCATAGGTGATGGCTGCACCAGTGTCTGAACTGAAAAGATAAGCCATGAAATTATGAGGCTGGGCATTATGTTTAGTACCTGCATAGAAAGCTATGAATGCAAAGTTTAAACAGTAGTTTATGATAGTTAGGTACACAATATTACAGGCTATACAGAAGTCATTGCGAAAGGAGTAATAGAGACAGAAAGTATATTTGGGGGTTTATTGTAGAGTTTTTCAGGACTGGATGTTCAAAGAAGTTTAACCAAAAAGGGTGGGTTTCAATCTAGGACTTGAAGGAGGAGTAACATAGTGGACATCAGTTGTCTTTTCCACTCAGTGTCCACGTGTCCTTCTTTTGGTAACCAAATAAAATTCTTTTTAAAGAATGACTCCTCCTTTTCCCTTAGCCCATGTGCTTTGGCTTCTTCCAGCCTAGGGGTAGAAAAAACAGGAGCCTATGCAAATCAGAGCATGGTGCTCCTTGGTCACTAGAATTGAATATGAGGGCAGTTACAATGAAATGAGACTTTCCTAAAATATCTGGGCAGGAGGTTTGCCTTTATTTGCTGGATTTAAAGCCAAGATGATGCAAGGTGTAGATTTGCTATATTAAACCTATTCCTTTGAGGGTGAAGCTGTCTGAGGAGGCGGGTTTGAGAAACAGAGGGAAACTAAGACCCAGATATGACGTTTGAGTCCCCACCTCAGGTAGTACTTAAAGCTAGAAGTTCCTCTGGATATTTCAAATCTATGAACCAATAATCTCCTTTTATTTTTGAGTCAGATTTAGATGAATTTTCAGTTGCCTCCAACAACAAAAATGGCAACAAATCTTATAACTCAGGTAACTTTTAGGCACTTTTGTCTTCTCTGTAATTTATTCAATTTTTTAAACTTTATAGTGAGTCCAGTATTTCCTTCCTCAATCTTTTCACTTGAGAATGAAAAAAGAGAGGAGAATGACTATTTTCAAAACGCAAAGAATCAAAATAGGGTATAGGTAGGTAAAGTGTGACTTGGAATTTTGATTATATAATGTGGCAGACAGATCTGTGTGCATGTCATATTTATAAGATACCTTGTAGCTCTATCATGTGAAAGAAAAGTATGCAAAATTATAGTATCTTTCTCCATATGCCTGCACTGACCCTATACATTTGTTGTTGGCTTTATATGAAAACTGTGAAGGTTGCAATATCAATCAAAAGTCTAAACCAGACTATCTCCGAACGACCTATAGTTCCAAGCAGGACACAAGAAAAGTGAGGATGAATTTGCAGAAAAAAATTTTACCCCTAATGCCAGGAAAATCTCTAGAAAATGAGATGGTTACTTATTATATCTGTTGGGTTTTCCCCATCCCTTACTAGCTTCTAGCACAGTTGTGGATTAAAAATCTAAAAGGTTGAATGGTCATGTCTGACATTATAACTCAGCCTTTAGTAAACATAAAAAGTAAGCTTGAGATGCAAATAGCATTTCAAATAAAGCCAAGTAGAAACTCTATGAAGGAAATTTGCCATGGCCATGCTGATACAGGATGCTCAGTGAGAGGCAGCCCCATCAAGCTCACTATAATTTCAGATTCTTAATATGAACTGAAAGTGCAGCTACCTTTGTATTCAGACATTATTTTTTTCATTCAGGTTGTCTAAACAGCTAGCAAACCATGACCAGTCTACACAATCTTGGCCTTTGTCCTCTATAACAGACTTTACTCTTAATATGTTAGGAATGATTGAAATCACATGAGCAGCCATTTGTGCTGATAACATTTAAAGTTTCTATCTTATGGAAAAACCTGTATTGGATGGTCATTATTCTTGCCAGAAGTCATATTAGTAGCAGGGCTATTACACTTATGTATCTATAGAATAAAAAATTTTAGAAGATTGAAGCTATATTATCTTGGATCCACAATCTTGGAACAATCTGATTTGAAGGTTTCTACTGTCCAAATCAATCTCTATCCATCTTTTTACAAAAAAAACCCATATTAAGTCTTTGCACACACTTAGAACTTAATATCTGTATCTGAACTAAATTAATGATATAAAATGTGAATCTTCTTTGAGTAGCAGAATTTGATATTGTGTCCAATGCCTGAGTAACACACTTAACATTTAATTTCTGTTTTGTTTTAAAATTATATGAAAAAGAAGCTATTTTTAGAGATATCTTTAAACCTCAAACCTCATATATAGTCATCTAATATATCTCCAGTTATACCAATATGAGCAAGAAATGATTTTTGAAACAGCAAAATTTTATTTTTAAAAAAGGAATGCTATGCAATATTTGGCATAAAAATTGAAGAAATTCATGTAATCAAATAACATACTTCCCTCTAAGTGAACAAAGAATCATTCCTTTGAACTAATGAGGTGGCTTGGTTCAACAAAAATATTTATTTTGGCTTGGTTAGGTTCTCAAAAATGCCATATAACATAGGGAATCATTTTGAAGATGATTTGGGTATTTAAAATCACTCACTGAATAACTGGACTGGAATCTCTTCTGGTGGGACATTTCACTAATCTGAGATAACGCTTGATTTTGTTAAAACTCCTGAGTCCCATGTTTTGGCCACATTAACCTTAGAGCGTGATTAGAGTTAGAAAAGCAACTCTGTAAAAGCTGTCACCTTCCTACTGAACCATATCTGCAGCTCCCCATGTGTCTCTGGATCACATCTGTTTACTGACAGAGGTCCAACCAATGTCCTCATTCACTCACACGGAACATCAGTGAGGGTTGCGTGTATATTCTGACAATATGTGTTGGCCCCAAACACAAGTTGTACTACTGTTAGCCTTGAAGTCCATACAAAAGTGACCTGGATTTTATCTACTCAACTCTGTACATCAAAATAACTCCATCTGAGTTCCTACCCTTGCAGCTTCATGCGGTAGAAAAAAAACAAATACTGTGTTACAATTTGATTTTCAGATCTCAAATAGGGCTGTTTTAAGCTCACTGAAATATTAAAGTTTGTATTCTAGCAAAGTAAGCTGCTTTGGTAGAGAAGTTAAAATTTACTGGGTAAAATTAAAACTCTTTCTTTCTCCAAGGTGTATAAAGGAACATTTCTCCATATTTCTCTCCCACCAACCCTTAACACCCCACAAATAGGGTTAATTTTTTTTTTAAGAGGAGCTTCTGGAGTTAAAAAAAATAAGTGTGAGATATTGCCTCCGATAATTCAGCATATTTTAGAGGGAAGAAATATAGAGTGCTTGATGATAGATACAGAATCCTACCCTTATTTTCAAATGAGTAGTTATATTTAATGCGCTGTTCTTTATGATGGCTAAGAATAAGATTATGCATTTTCCTTTTAAGACTGGCATAGATTTTTCTCTGCTTTGGTAACTTTTTCTAATTTTAAGAAAGAATATCAACATGTAACTATGTAACTTTACTTTTACCTAAAGCCTGCTGTAGAACAGCAGTGGATACATAATGATCAACATTATGGTGACCTAGTTTGAGCCAAATTCTTTCTGCTTATGAGGAAGGTAGAGGTACACAAATTACCAGACTCAGGATGAGCAAATGTAAGTAGAAGTCAAATGACAGCTTGTGATTGCATCCAAGACACCGTCACACACCAGTCTTTGCAAATACATTTATTTATATGGGAAATAAAATAGATAGAAGCATCTATTTTCAACATAGTATTTCTAAGCTAGAAATGATGTGCTACACAACTGGTAAATAAATGGAAGAGTAAACTCAGCAATTTTGTTAGATAATGGAGCAATTTTACTTTTCTTTGATTATAAACTGGTTTCTCAAAGAAAATGTGGACTACTTAAGGCTACATACCATGTTGACTCATCATGGATGTGCAGATTACTATTTAAGAAATTACAACCCATGCATTCATTCAATGTATATTTATTGAGAATCTATCATGTACTAGACAATATGTTAAGTGGTGGGTATAGGGTAGTGAACAAGGGGGATGAAGAAGAGGAGATCCCTACCCTAGGAAATGAGTTTGTAATCTGTTTTGTAAATTTAGAAGAAAGAATCAGGCATAGCCAACTGAATGCTTCCTTCTATTTGTAGTCATCCTCCTGGCAAGGAGAGTGTTTTATGATCAACCTTTGTCCATAAGCTAATAGGGGCCTTTACCTAGAGAGGGAGGCCTGAAGTTTCCCACCTAATCACTAGATGAGTAAGATTCCTGATTTTGGAATGAAGCATCAGCATGCCAGTTTGATCTTATGCCCAAGATACTTTTCTCCCAGATATTCTCTTCATTCAAAAAGTTAACACTTTTTCTGCCTGACTTCTAGGTCTATCTCTTTCTAACTGGGTTCTAAATTTGAGTGGGTAAGAGAAGGGCAGTAATATTGACTCCTTAAAACACCAAGATAGACATATCTCTGCCACTGAACAGCAGGATGACCTATATCAAATTACTTAACTTCTGAGTTTCTTTATCTGAAAATAAGACTAGGAAGTGATTTCTAAATTCTGTGCCTACTCACATATTCTGTAATTCTATGATTATTTAGTAAAAATTGTTTTAAAGTGTAATTGATTAAATTTTTTTTATTATTGAGAGCTTAGAAGATTTTTAGCTTTAAAACTTGTTATTGGTTGTATAGTGCAAGTACTTAAGACTATTGTCAAATTTGGGAAAATACCTGTCACAGTTTCTTTTACATATGAACTGTTCCATATATATTTGCTCTTTGTTGCATTGCTACAAGTTGTGCCTTATAAACATAGGAATTCCAGGAAATTTTATTTTACATGATTTCTATCAAAAGTTTTTTTAAGTATGACACATTTATCATTGTATTCACTATATTATTTAATATATTCCTAAAGGAAAGAATTTCCCTTTTGATAAGGCACTGATAAGAAACAAATCCTCTTTTTCCAGTTTATATGTACAATAATTAGAAAAATTTTCCACAGGCTAGCTTCTTGGTCCTCCTCCATTGTCCATATACTTTCAACTGCTATTGGAAGTAAACAAAATTGACCTACTTGTGAATAGAGGACGATAAACATGGAATATGAGAGGCTTACATTTGTTAGTTCAATATAAATATTTTTACCCTAGAAGAATACTCACATGAAAAACTCATTAGGATAGTCTTTGGTGTGGACCTTCCTACTATGATGTCAGGTAGTTGGAATATTCCTGGAAGTCATTCCTATACTAAGATAAGTAGAAATAATTTAACTACATACGAGTAGTATGTAGTATTTTTTTAATTTTTATTTTTTACAAAATCCTTTTATGTACTTTGTATTTTTAAAAATTTAAATTCAATTAATTAACATACAGGATATTACTGATTTCAGAGATAGAGTTCAGTGATTCATCAGTCTTATATAATACCCAGTACTCAAATTACATCACGTGTCCTCCTTAATGTTCATCACCTAGTTAACCCATTCCCCATTCCCCTCCCCTCCAGCAACTCTCATAGGCAGTAAACCTTAGCTTGTTTCCTATGATTAAGAGTCTTATGGTTTGTCTCCCTCTCTGATTTTGTCTTGTTTTATTTTCCCCTCTCCTCCCCTATTGTATCCTCTCATACAAGTAATTATTAACTACATAAATATATGCCAATAAACCCAAACTAAGTATATCTTCAAGTTAGGTTCCCCTTAGCTAGATCTCAAGTATGCCCAGGACCACTCTAGCTCCATGCAACACAGGGGTAAATGTGACAGAAGGTGTCATGGGCTGAATTGTGTCTCTTTAAAATTTGTATATTGGAGCCTTAACCCCCAATGTGATGACTGTACTTGAAGATAAGGTTTATGAAGAGGTAATTAAGATTAAATAAGGCCATAAGGGTAGGGTCCCAATCCATTAGGACTAATGTCCTTGTAAGAAAAGGAAGAGACACTAGGGATACTTGTGTATACATAGAAGAAAGGCTCTGTAGAACATAATGAGAAAGTGGTCATCAACAAGCCAGAGAGAGGATTTAAGAGAAAGCAAACCTGCCAATATCTTGATCTTGGATTTCCAGGCTCTAGAATTGTGAGAAAATAAATTCCTATTGTTTAAGCCACCCAGTCAGTGATATTTTGTTATAACAGCCCTAGCAGACTAAGACAGAGGGGAAAGTTAAGTGGAAAGAATCCATGATGTTAATTGATTTTGATTAAAATATCTTAATTCTGAAAGTTTTGCAAAAATATATGACTCAAGTTCTGTTTCCACTCAAGACGTAGCAAGATGCAAGAGAACATTGACCCCACCCTAACAATGAGAACAATCTGTACAATCCACAAACTCACAACTTTCCTTGAGCCTATCAGAGAGTGAGATTGCAAGGCAACTAGGTGGATTGAATTCCAAAGGGTGACAAGCCCCCCTATGAAAGATGGATGTAGGAAATATTTCACCTTTGACAGACATTAGAGGAAGAGACAGCCACCATAAAAGAGGGTGAGAAGAAAACAGCTGAAAATTCAACAAATTCTCAATGGCAGAGTCCAAGTTAACTTGACAGTTTAGAGCTGGCTCAACAAACCTTAGCCCATGAGTCAAATCCAGCTTTATGCTTACTTTTTATATTTTTAAATCATTGGGAAACACTCAAAAGGGTAATGTTTTGTGATATGTGAAAATTATATGAAATTCAAATTTTAGTGTTTATAAATAATTTTTTGGAATACAGCCACCTCATTGTTTACTTATTGTCTATGTCTGCTCTTTCTACTACAATGACAGAGTTCATTAGTTGCAACTGACTGTATGTTCTGCAAGCCTGACCTCAATGTTTTTTTCCTCCTGATTTAGAGCCCTGTGAGCCCATGTAGAAGTTGCACTTACTTGCCAGTTCTTTTCCATCCCCGGTCTCCACCATGTTATTTTGAGAAAGATTGGGGCAGGGCAGTAGAACAGAAAAGTCCTTTGGTGATACATAGACATAAAACTACTTCTTCTTCCCTAGAACTTTCTCTCATATGAGGCAAAAGCTGCAAGTGCCAGGGGAGTGCCAGGAAATCCTTCCATTCTCTAGGCCAAAAAAAGAGTCAGTACCTCTGAGGGAAGGGTAGAAGTAAACGCTTCTGACACCAAGGGAGTTGTGGGAAACTCTTCTACTCTCCAAGTCTCTGGTCCTCACTGAGGAAGAGGTAGAGGCAAAAGGCTTCTGTTGCTGTTGGAGAGTAAGGAAACTTTCTCATGCCCTAGATTCTGTGTAAACAAAATAGAAATCTAGTACCACTGGGTAAAGACTAATAAATTTCTCTTGCGTAATACCTGTCAGCTATACAAGAACTGTTAGACTGAAATAGGGAAGGGGGTAGAAATGCTGAAAAAGTCCCTCTTCTGATATCCAGATGCACAGAACCTGCCTTTGAGGCTGGACTGGAGCAATAGAGAACTTTGCCTACCCACCATAAGCCTTGTACTAAGTAACCATCAGTAGCAATCTACTAGTTGGGGAGAGACAACTACCTACAAAGAAGCACTCTGTGTAATGTAGATATACAGGACTTGCTGAAAGGCATTGGTTGATCAGAAACATGGATAAAGAAAAATCCTCCAACATTGCAGGTTATGAATTAGATATAAGACAGCAGTTGCCTGCTAATGGAGGAATTTGAAGTCTGTGGTGCATTGAAAGTAACTCAATTAATGCAAACCCAAACTCAGTCCAAGTATTGAGTAAATTGACTTAACTCCCTACACTAACAGTGGTTCAGAAGAGATATGTCCTGTTCCAATTGTAAGTACCACTTACCTTGGTCTCTACTGGTTTTTGGTTTTGTTTGTTTTTACAGAAAATATTCAAAGAACAACAGAAAATTATGAGACATATTTAAATTGCAAGAAAAAGAAAACTTGACCTATTGTCAAGAGAAAAAGTAGTCAATAGAAGCAGATGAAGAGATGACTTACATGTTAGAACTATCAAAAACTTTAAAGTAATTATAGTCAACATATTAAAAGCCTTATGGAAAAGATGAATAAAATGAATAAACATGTAAGAAGTTGCAGCAAAGAGATGAAAACTTTAAGAAAATTAAATGGAAATCCTATGACTAATTCAAATATTAGAGTTGAATAAGTCCTTTGGCTGGTTAGTTAGCAGAGCAGACACAGCAGGGAAAAAAATCAAGGATAGTCAGTAGAAATTATCCAAATTGAAACAAAGAGAAAAAACAAAGTAGAACAAAGAGCTCTTTGAGAGCTCTTTGAGAACAAAGCTCTTTGAGAACAAAGAGCTCTCAAAGAGCTCTTGCCCACCATCAAATGGGCTAACTTGTGTAAATGGAATCCCAGAAGGAGATTCGAGAGAGAGTGAGGTGGAAGAAATATTAGAAGAATTAATGGCAAGAATTTCCTCAGATTAAAAAAGACAACAAACTACAGATCCATGAAACTCAGAAAAACCCACAGAGAGTACAAAGAAAAACACAACCAGGCACATCTTAGTCAAACTGCTGTGAGCCAAAAATAAAGAGAACATCTTAAAGATAGACAGAATGAAAGAATTCACTGCATATAAACAAGGTAAGAATAATAGTAAACTTCTTGTCAGTATCTATGCATATCAGAATACAATAGAGCATTGTCTTTTAAGTACTGAAAGAGAAGGGAAGGCTTAAGCTAGAGAAGACACAAATTATAAATTATGAAGATTAAGAATGAAAGAGAAATCATTGGTATAGATATTACAGACATTAAAAGGATAATAAGAGACTGTTTTCTGTCTTCTCCATTTCTACTTCATGTACATAGATTTGAAACCTTAGATGAAAAGGGCAAATTCAGTAAAGCCCTTGCAAGAAAATTCCCAAGCCCTTGCAAGAAAAAGAAATAGATAATTTGAATAGAACTGTATCTCTTAAATACATTGAATTCATATTTTAAAAACTTTCTTATTGGTGTATTATGCTAAACATTTAAGGAAGAAATAATACCAACTTTGTAAAAAATCTTTTAGAACATAGAAGAGGGAACCCTTCCCATCACATTTGATGAGGTCAGCATTACTCTGACACCAAAACCACAGATCAATATTCCTCATGCACAAAGAAACAAAAATCTTCGAAATATTAGTAAACCAAATTGTACTATATATATCATGATGAAATGAGTTTATCCCAGATATGTAAAGTTGGTTCTAATTAAATGATCAATCAATGTAATTTATTATCTCCATATATTAATGAGAAAAACCATATGTTCTTCTCCATAGATGCAGGAATACATTTAACGAAGTTGAACAACCATCAGTGATAGAGTCACTGGAATATAAGAAAACTTCCACACCTGACAAATGGCATCTATAAACACTGTGGATAACATCATATTAAATCATGAAAGAACGATTGTTTTCCCTTTAAGATAGGAAACAAGGCAAAGATTTCCATAAAGTCATACAGGTAACAAAGAAAGAAAAAGGGGCGCCTGGGTGGCTCAGTCATTAAGCATCTGCCTTTGGCTCAGGTCATGATCCCAGGGTCCTGGGATCGAGCCCCGCATCGGGCTCCCTGCTCGGCAGGAAGCCTGCTTCTCCTGCTACCATTCCCTCTGCTTGTGTTCCCTCTCTCGCTGTGTTTCTCTCTGTCAAATAAATAAAATCTTTAAAAAAAAAGAAAGAAAAAGAGTCTTTATATAAAAATGATCTCATTATCTGTGTGGAAAATCTAAGGAATTTATGAAAAAAATTAGAACTAATAAGTGACATTAGCAAGGTCAGCACACAATTTTACAAAAGAACAAAGTCTAAGGAAGTATGCTGCTTGGTTTTAAGATTTAATACAAACCTATAGTAATAAAAACAGTATGATATTAGAGAAAGAATAGACATATAGATCAAATGAACATAATAGAGAATCAAGATTTACTAAGTCAGAATCTCCATCTTAATAAGATTCACGGGTAATTCATATGTACATTCAATTTTGAGAAGCATTAGGCTAGAATAAGAAGCATGAATGTTGTTAATCTATAATAGAAATGATCTCTTATTGGTTCACATCTCTTAAAATGATTTTACCATTGACTGGGTCCTCAAATCTCCAACTTAGGTGTTTTCCTTTTCCTCACCCGTTCCTCCAAGATCATATCCATCTGCAAATTGTGTTGGTTCATACCTCTCAATCAAGTCTCAATCCATCAGTGTCCCCATTCCATGGCCACCCTATTCCAAGACACTATTTTCTTTTCTATATTACTGTGGCCTCCTGATTTCTTTACTTGTTTTATCCCCACAGAGAAGTTATAAAATGGCCAGAGTGATCTTCATGGAGGTTGTGTTCTAATGGAGAAGACAAAATAAACATGTAAGTAAATAAATGAAAACAATCACTATTAACTTTAATAAATGCAATGAAGGGCTTCAATACAGTGAAATGGTAGAGAGGAGGCTACTTGCCTCCTGTAGATGAAGACTATTCAAGTAAATTCCGATTGTCCTAACAGAATACCACAGACTGGGTGGCTTGAAAAACAAAAATTTATTTTCTCACAGTTCTGGAGGCTGAAGTCTAAGATCAGGGTCACCTCAGGGGTGGTTTCTGGTGAAACCTCTTCTGTCTTGTAGAGAGTTACTTTTTTACTGTGTTCTTACCTTGCCTTTCCTCTGAGCCCATACAGGGCGCAGAAGCAGGAGCATATTTTTGTATCTCTTCTTCTTCTTCTTAAAAAGACACCAGTGCTATAAGATTAGGACCCTTATGACCATTTAACCTTAATTACCTTTCTACAGGCCCTATCACCAACTGTGATATTGGGGTTAAGGCTTCCACACATGAAATTGTGTGGGTGGAAATACAATTCAGTCCACAACAGGGAGTTTGGGAAGGCTTCTCTTAAGATGGCATCCAAAGATCTGAGCTTTGAGGTGGAGTCAACCATGTGAAAAATAAGGAAAAAAGCATCATGGGTACAGGGAACCCATGGACATAAGATACCTTCAAGTATTAGAGTTTTGGGTTATCAGGAGAAAAAGTATATCCAGCTATTTCCATCTTGGTCAGAAGACTTTATAATCAGACCTGATATCTTCATATTTTATTCAAAAGTAACTTGACCAGAATTTGAAATGGGCATTTGGACAAGGACAGAAAGAATACAAGAAAAAACCAATTACAGACAGGTGGGAAATGCAATTTTTTTTTTTTATTGTGAGAACAATTTACTGCAAAGCAAATAATAAGGCATAGCAAATGTAATTTCTGTAGTGAGGGACTGATGATATTAAACTCAAAAGAGGGCGCCTGAGTGGCTCAGTTGGTTAGGTGACTGCCTTTGGCTCAGGTCATAATCTTGGAGTCCTGGGATTGAGTCCCACATCAGGCTCCCAGCTCCATGGGGAGTCTGCTTCTCCCTCTGACTTTTTCCCCTCTCATGCTCTCTCTCACTGTCTCTATCTCAAATAAATAAATAAAATCTTAAAAAAAATAAACTCAAAAGAAATAGTGTTATATGTGTAGCAATATCTCTGAAAACATAGAGGTGACTTATATTTGGGTTTTTTTTAAAGATTGTATTTATTTATTTCACAGAGGAGAGAGATCACAAGTAGGCAGAGGCAGGCAGAGAGAGAGAGAGAGGGAAGCAGGCTCCCTGCTGAGCAGAGAGCCCGATGCGGGGCTCGATCCCAGGACCCTGAGATCATGACCTGAGTCGAAGGCAGAGGCCTTAACCCACTGAGCCACCCAGGTGCCCCCTTGGGTGGTTTTTTTAATGAAAGCAAGGCATATACAATTTAAAAAAATTATTATTTTTATTGCTTTCCCTTTCTGTATTTCCCTTTTTCCTTAGCTCAATTTCCTTTTTCTTTTCTTTTCTTAATTAACATATAATGTATTAATTTTTTTTAATTTTATTTATTTTTTTTCAGTGTTACAAGATTTATTGTTTTGCACCACACCCAGTGCTCCATGCAATACGTGCCCTCCTCAATACCCACCACCAGGCTCACCCAAACCCCACTCCCCTCCCCACCAAAACCGTCAGTTTGTTGCTCATAGTCCACAGTCTCTCATGGTTCATCTCCCCCTCTGGTTTCCCCCCATTCACCCCTCCCTTCCTTCTCATAATG
>CM053607.1:31362452-31396946 GCA_028646535.1 Procyon lotor | reverse complement strand
GATACCTAAGATCTATAAAGAACTCCTCAAACTCAACACTCACATAACCAATAACTACATCAAAAGATGGGCAGAAGACATGAACAGACACTTCTCCAAAGAAGACATACAAATGGCGAACAGACACATGAAAAAGTGTTCATCATCTTTAGCCATTAGGGAGATTCAAATCAAAACCACACTGAGATACCACCTTACACCAGTTAGAATGGCCAAAATCAATAGGACAGTAATGTATTATTTGCTTCAGGGGTACAGGTCTTGTGATTCATCAGTCTTACACAATTCACAGCACTCACCATAGCACATACCTTCACCAGTGTCCATCACCCAACCATCTCATCCCTCCCACCCCACTCCACTCCAGCAACTCTCAGTTTGTTTCCTGAGATTAAGAGACTCTTATGGTTTGTCTCCCTCTCTGGTTTTGTCTTGTTTCATTTTTCCCTCCCTTCCGCTATGATTCTCTGTCTTATTTCTCAAATTCCTCATATCAGTGAGATCATAGGATGATTGTCTTTCTTGGATTGACTTATTTTGCTTAGCATAATACCCTCTAGTTCCATCTGCACCGTTGCAAATGGCAAGATTTTGTGTTTTTGATGGCTGCATAATGTTCCATTGTATGTGTATGTATATATATACATACACACACAACATCTTCTTTATCCATTCATCTGTTGATGGACATCTGCACTACTTCCATAGTTTGGTTATTGTGGACATTGCTGCTATAAACATTGGGGGGCACATGCCCCTTCAGATCACTGCATTTTTATCTTTGGGGTAAATACCCAGTAGCGCTATTGCTGGGTCATAGGGTAGTTCTATTTTCAACTTTTTTAAGAACCTCCATACTGTTTTCCACAGTGGCTACACCAGCTTGCATTCCCACCAACAGTGTAGGAGCGTTCCCCTTTCTCTGAATCCTTGCCAACACTTATTTCCTGAGATGTTAATTTTAGTCATTCTGACTGATGTGAGGTGGTATCTCACTGTGGCTTTGATTTGTATTTTTCTGATGCCAAGTGATGCTGAGCACTTTTTGTGTGTCTGTTGGCCATTTGGATGTCTTTTTGCAGAAATGTCTGTTCATGTCTTCTGCCTATTCCTTGATTAGAGTACTTGTTCTTTGGATGTTGAGTTTTATACGTTCTTTATAGATTTTGGATAGTAGCCCACTATCTGATATGTGATTTGCAAATATCTTCTCCCATTCTGTTGGTTGTCTTTTGGTTTTGTTGACTGTTTCCTTTGCTGTGCAAAGGTTTTGATCTTGATGAAATCCCCAAAGTTCATTTTGCCCTTGCATTCCCTGCTTTTGACGATATTTCTGGGAAGAGGTTGCTGCAGCTGAGGTGAAAGAGGTTGTTGCCTGTGTTCTCCTCAAAGATTTTGATGGATACCTGTCTCACATTGAGGTCTTTCATCCATTTTGAGTCTATTTTTGTGTGTGGTGTAAGGAAGTGGTTCAGTTTCATTCTTCTGCATGTGGCTGTCCAATTTTCCCAACACCATTTGTTAAAGAGACTGTCCTTTTCTCCTTTGGGCATTGTTTCCCACTTTGTCAAAGATTGGTTGACCATAAGTTTGAGGGTCCATTTCTGGGCTCTCTATTCTGTTCCATTGATATCTGTGTCTGTTTTTGTGCCAGTACCGTACTGTCTTGATTACAGCTTTGTAATACAGCTTTATTTCTAATCCAGAACTAAAACCTCTCTCCCTGAGACTGGTTCACTTAAAAGCCATCTCAATGAAGGATGACTTCTTGGGACATCTCATTAAGTATTCAATGGCTATATGCCTGTTCCATTGATGGTGATTTAAAAGCATTACCATGCAAGAAGATTCATTAGACAGTTCTAAAGTTCTCATTGGCTGATGTACATGGAAATTCTTAATCTCAGACTAAGTCAACTGAAAAATATTTGACATCACATATCAGCAAAAAATTATTATGAGTGCCACCTGTAGCTTTCCACTCTTCACCCAAGCAGTGGCACCCAGCAGACTATGGTTGAGACATGCTCCAAGGCAGGAACGGGGAATGTGAAACACTGAAATTTTTCCACATTTATTCAGCCACACCCCATTTTCATTATCTCTATGCTGGGAGGTGAACAGAGAGAACTACTACATACCACAATAATCATGATTTGTGCTTGATTCACTCTTTCCCCACTCAGTGTGATCGTCAATAACATTGCACTGATACAAATGGGCATTTTGCTGAGTTCATGCCCAAGGAAGGGTTGCTTCCATGGCAGGTCTTTAAGGGATTGAAGGTTTCACTCACTCAGACTCTCCATATGTTGCCCTAGTGTTACTTTACAGCAATTATCTGACCAAAAATTGTATTTTAAAAAATCACCTTAAACATTATTATAGTACATAGATTCTGTTGTTTGTGAAAAAGAAATATACAAAAATAATTCACACCGTTTGTTCCATTGCCAATGGATAAATTTTAGTCTTTGATAGATTCTACGTCATACTGCTTTGGTATATAGTGTCATTGGTTGATTTTCTAAAGCAATGGCCAAGAAAAATGAAAATTTATCTTTCTTTATATTTCATTTGGTGCTGAATCTACTTATATAAATGATAAGTAGAATAGGACTGTTGTTTATCTAGTTTTTGTGGTTTATTTGTACTTAACTGGACAAAATTGGAAGAGGCTTTTTATCAGATAAAGGGCTAGTATCCAAAATCTATAAAGAACTTATCAAACTCAACACCCAAGAACAAACAAACAAACAAACAAACAAATATCCTGTCCAGAAATGGGCAGAAGACGTGAGCAGACATTTCTCCACAGGAGACATACAAATGGCTAACAGGCACATGAGAAAATGCTCAACTTCACTCGGCATCAGGGAAATACAAATCAAAACCACAGTGAGATACCACCTCACCCCAGTCAGAATGGCTAAAATTAACAACTCAGGAAACAACAGATGTTGGTGAGGATGCAGAGTAAGGTAACCTTCTCACACTGTTGGTGAGAGTGCAAACCGGTGTAGCCACTCTGGAAAACAGTATGACAGTTCCTCAAAAAGTTAAAAAGAGTATTATCCAATGATCTAGCAATTGCACTACTGGGTATTTGTCCAAAGGATACAAAAATAATGATTTGAAGAGGCACATGCACCCTATTGTCTATAGCAGCAATGTCCACAATAGCCAAAATCACACACACACACACACACACACACACACACACACACATTCATATATATATATGAATATTGCTCTGGCATCAAAAAGAATGAAATGAAATCTTGCCATTTGCAGTGAGGTGGATGGAACTGGAATGATTATTATGCTAAGTGAAATAAGGGAAAGAAAAATACCATATGATTTCACTCATTTGTGGAATTTAAGAAACACAACAGATGAACATAGGGGAAGGGAAGGAAAACTAAAATAAGGTAAAAAGCAGAGAAGGAGGCAAACCATGAGAGACTCTTAACTATAGGGAACAAACAATTATAGGGTTCTTGGAGAGGGGTTGGTGGAGGGATGGGGTAATTAGGTGATAAGCATTAATTGGACACTTGATGAGCTTTGGGTATTATATGCAACTGATGAGTCACTAAATTCTATCTCTGAAAATAATAATACACTATACGTTAACTAAATTGAATTTAAATAAAAATTTAAAAATAAAAGTAATAAGAAAACAAACCTCTGAAAATCATTTGATTATAACTATTACAATCAAACAGAATCTTAATTTAAGATTTAAGAGATGTGAAAGCATCTAGTTACCCATGAGCCTGGGTAACCTAAACTTCAAACTTTTCAAGTTTGAGTACGTATGTTAAAATAATATACATGTTTATTTCAATTCAGCTTCTTTTTAGTGAATGCAGATTTTATGTCTATTAAAATCATTAAGAATTATTTAAGCAATTATTTAGTGAAACAGATTACCTTAAAACTAATTACCTTAAAACTAATACTATGCATTGGTCAATTTTAGATGACACTTATTTAGTTAAAAAAATCCACTTGTTGTTTATGTTTTCAACAAAACCTGTATATTCTTCTTGGTTTTCTCCAGGGACCAAATTTGGGATCTTTTTCTGTTTTTGGTTTGTACTAATAATCTTTTTTTCTTACAAATAATTTGAAGTTTACTTTATTACAGATGGTATTTGTCTATAGCCAAAAATACTTTACAAGATGCACCCTAGCTCAGACTAGTTTAAAAAGCATCTTTGACAGAAACGACCAGTCAAAACAGATTAACAAGAATAAAAACCCCTTAAGAACATTGTAACTGACTATTTGCACCTTACTAATACTAGTTTTAAAAAAATTAACCTAGAATACAAATGGGTAAGAAATAGAAAATCAATTGTGTAAACTATATAGATGATTTAATGGGACATGGCAACTTAAAGGGCTGCCACCTGTGCTGTGTTAAAAACAGGATTTTGTACATCTCTCTAAACACCAGATAACACTGACACTGAGTTTAATACAGTCTAGATTACTAAGTATGGAGTAGTTTTGGCTAAAACCTTGGACAGTTGGTTGAATAGACAGAAATATTAATTTTTCTACACTCATAATTTTATCTGAGATTTTTATATCAGCATGAAGCCATTAAAAAAACAATATCCTGAGTATCCTCTGCTTATGAGGCACTGAACTAGATATCAGGGAACAAAATACATATAATATTATATGTTACATTAATGTATATTACATATATCACATGATATTTATTATATAGTCGTATATATATTATCACTGATAAGATTAGTGAATAAAATACAGATTATCTATAATCATTAATTAAAATATAAAAACATCTGGAAGATAATTTCATTCCTGATCTTTTATCAATTAAATGGGCAATGAATTGCCTTTATGAAAAGATTGTTATTGGAATTTAAGAAAACGAAATAAAAATTCTATTTCAAAAATGGGTTATACTAGCAGTATTAGGCTGTTCTGAACATGTACTGCCACCCAATGGAGATATGCCCCAATGGCACCAGCGTGTAGGTTTGGAGACCATATATCTTTTTGTGGAAATAATACAATGTGCAAATCATTCTGTGTGGTAGGCTTTTTGGTTTAGAAGGCACTAGATTGCCCTTGGGGAGGGAGGGATGGCAAATTTTAGGTAAAAAATTTTTTGTGTAACTCCAGAGGGAAAAAAAACCTTATCCAAAATCTGATCTGAGGTGACTGTAGTGAAATTGTGAAATTACATGTAAATATCTTCAGTGATATCAAGTGACAGTGACTATCTCATGGAAACATTACCAACATGCTAATAATAACCTTTTTGTGTTATGGAGAAGTTGCATCATGAAGAATTGAGGCTCAGCAAAAAATATTGGCATAGACCACAGGTCTTCCAGGCTGCAGTCTCTAAATTTTCAGCCTGATCTTTTTGTTCTATTTTTTGTTTTTTTCACAGGGTCAACTGGTTCTTATGTCTCAAGGGTAGTTTGTAAAGAGTTCTGACTGCTCAAGACGTGGAATATGATTAGAATGTCCTTCAGAGTCTCTTCCACCTTCATGATTACATTTTCAGTGCCATTGTTCAAGCCTCTGACAAAAAGTATCTAAAGAGGGAAAAAATGTAATTCACCTCCAAAGGTCTTAAAATGACTTATGTTAGGTGCTTTTTAAAAGATGTTGAATAGGCATTTTCACATTTTTATTGACCCAGAACTTGATATAACAGCATATTATCCCATGTCAAGTTTTTAAATAAAAAGGTACGCTGATGCAGAGCCTTGCTTTGTTTAGGAAATCTGTCATTCCTAAAAGTTAAAGTAATTTCCAGTTCAATGATAATGTTGCTGTGGAGGGTCTTTATGTTCAAAATGCCACTTCCATTTTTTACATACACCAAAGTAACAGAGGGGTTGGGGTATTGGCTGGGACCCCAGGACATTGGAACCAGAACTTCTTTTTTTAACTTTAGCTGTTAAAAAGGTCTGAGCTTTGTAGTATCATTTTAAGTATGCTGCAACAATCCTTAAGGCAACAACCATATTACTGAAATTATTATTTGATTACCTTAACACCCTAGTCGCCAAAGAGAATAATTACCTAATAATGCGTATTATGTGACTATTTAAGTTACAGTATGAAATGTGATAAGAAAGATTAAATTGGTTAAATGAAGAATGTTATGGTAAATTTCTTGTGTAGATTTCCTGAACAAGTGATTGAAGCTATGCTTTGTGTAGGCTTTGCAGAGTTTTCCTCTTTCTTAAAGTGTCAGATAGTGGCAAATGTGGAGGCAAAACTGATGGAACATTACATCAAATGATCATCAGGTGAATTAGTACATTGTTGCTATAATTGAAAATTAATGTTCCATTAAAAATAACTGTTACATTTTTTACAAAAATTATGCCAAGGATAGCATCTTTTAGCCAGACCAAAGTTTTCATGATCAAATCAGATTACTTTAATAATGATAAGGTACTCTACTAAAAAAGTTATAAATGTTGTATGTATGTAAGATACGTAGTGATACTCTAATGACTAAACACATGGGAATGCAGTTGCTCTGCTAGAGCCTCATTAATAAAATTTGTATCAAAGGAGGTTGCTAAAGGACTACAGGGGAATCTAGATGCCCAAGATAAGGGCTATTGTGTCTCACTTGCAATTCAGTGGGATAGAGAATCACTGGAGATGTGCATGTAAATCTTGACCATGCTTATGACTTGCTCAAGTCACAAAAGGATCTGTTCTACTGCCTATTTATCTTAACTCTTAGTCAGATTCTCCAGGTGGGTAAGTTGCTTCCATTTTAATTCTTACGAGCTCCTCAGGGTACCAGTTAAAAAATTCACTTTTACATTAATAGCTCTCAAATGACCTTAGAGTTGAAAACTTTATAAAATTGCCCAACTGACTCCCAGAGAGTAATTTATGAACTGAAAGTTACTGGTTTTGATCTGTGTGGGGCCTACTCTGTAGATCAGAAGGTGAATGGACTAATAAATATCTTCATAGACTGTTCATATTTTGGATTTTCATGGACTGTTCATGTTTACAGAATTAGAGTTAATTCAATTTGCCTATTTTTTCCTATTATCTCTAACTTTGACTCCATCATTAATAACATCAATTATACATCCACTGTTTGTAGAACCCTCTGTCTTCCTTCTAGATTTCTAACCCCTTTTAAGGGAGATATTTTGTTTTCTTTCAACAAAATTTATATCTGTTCTCCCTTCCAGTGGACTGAAAAAACAAAGTGTTCTATGGGGGAGAAATATTTAATGTGAAAAGATTTCTATTCTGTGACCCGATCTGGACTTTCTAATTTGGACAGTATATAATAAAATTGATTATTTGGGAGGATAAAAAAGAATGTTTGGATTCTTTTAATAAATCAGTCCTTTATGAATGGGCAAAAGAACACAACTAGTTAATGAAGGAATAGCAGGTACTTCAAAAATTATGTCACTTCATATTTACTTTTAGTAACAAAATGAAAACATTTAAATGAAAGCTCTGGCTTTCTCCAGAGCCACACTTGTCTTCCACTCCCCACAGATGTACTCATAAAAATCACCTTATCCTTTTTTTTTTTATTCTGAGACTTTTTCTGTATCTTTAAGGCCATGTAATGTTTCTTGTTTGTCTGTTCCTTTCCATGGTCATTGCCCAGTGACACCAGGTCCAGCCAACTTCCATCCACAAGGATCTGGGTTTGTCCATAGCTTATGTCTTCCAACTGTCCCTGATTTCTGTTCTAAGTTCTGTTCTCTGTGTCCTGAGTTGCAGCTTGTCCCTGGAACTATTCCCAGTTTTAAGAACTAGCCAAGAGAAGCTGACCCACAAGATGAGAGAAGTGAGAGAAGAGAGATTTCCTCAGCTCTCTCCAATTCGTTGGACCTGTGGCTGTCATGGTAGGTAGTAGGAGCATGTCAAGTTCTAGCAATGCCCTTCCACTCTCATTATGGGCATTAATCTCTTGAATCTTCATAACTATTCCATAAAGTGGATAATTCTTTTATACATAAAGAAAATGATATTTCAGGAGATTAAATCTCACACTTACAATGGCACAACTAGTAAGAGAACTAGGATTTGAACCCAGTTGCACCTGACTCCAGGAAACATGCTCTTAATCACTATAGGTCACTGCATTATAGAATCCAGCTCTATAAGCAGCACCTATGACATTCAGTTTTACCAGCTAAGCAAGTGAGATGTAATACAAATGACCTAATCAATTATATTTTGTTTAATGATTTGGAGTTTAGAGCTTCTTGAATTTAATGTATGAATATTAGTAGCTCATATTTTTGTGTAGTTACTGTGTGCTAGGCAAGGTGTTTTATGTATATTTTCTTCATTTGAGACTCATAACCACCATGTAGAAAGGCAGGTACTATTATATTTTCCACTGAAAAAACTGAAAACAGAGGCATGATATGCTTAAATAATTTGCCCCAAATCAGAGAGCTGGGAAGAATTGAGAGTTGAACTAGGTATTTCTTACCCACTGCATTTACCACGTCAGATAGAATTTGGCTTCTATTATAAATGTTTCCTATGAGTAGATATTGTGCAAAAAGTTGTTTATGTATTATGCATTGAGTCTTCATATAAACCTAGAAAGGGAGTCCTATTATCTACTTTTATAGGTGAAGAAAACAAGGATAAGAGACTTTTAGTGACGCAATAATAGGAAATAGTAGAACTAGGATTTGAACCTAGATCTGATTGATTCAAAATTGATGCTTATGGGAAATAATCTGAAAAATAAGAGAACAACCCAAAATGATGGCATAGGTAGACCTTAATTCACTTCTTCCCATGGATATATCAAATCTATACCTATATATAAAGCAATTCTTCCTGAAGAAGAACAGAGTGTTGATTAAACAGCTTGTGCACAAAAAACAATAGAGGTATCATATAGAGAAGGGTAGAAGAGATGGAGACATGGTAACAGTGGGAACCCCACCTTTTACATAACACTCTGCAGTAGGGAGGGATATCACTGAGGGACCCATGCACAGACTCACTCACGTTGGGGCACAATGGAAAAATAGTAGTATGGAAAATAGCTAGACTGTAAGTGAAGGAAATCCATTTACTAACTCTAGCACATCAGCCAAATGGATAGGGAAGTGCTAGAATTCTCTCTGAGATCACTTTTTAGGCTCTCCTTCTACACTGATAGTGCCAGTAGGAGCAACATACAGGTGCTCTAACTGGTCAGCTATACCACCCCGGCATGCCCTGGATCATGGCCTCACAACAGCTCCAGCTGTTTTACCAGGGTGGCCCTAGGACAGTGCACCCTGGAACCCCTTTGCCCATGCCCACTCTAACTTCAGCCATCCTGCCAGGGTGGCCCCAGTCCCAGTACAGCATGCCTAGAGACCCCCTGGCCTGTACCTGCTTCAGCTCCTGCTATCCTGTCAGTGTAGCCTTGATATGTTGTGCTCCAGGAGTCCCTGGTCCACACTAGTTTCAGCTCCATGCATCCTGTCAGGTTACCAGGCACACGCAGTTTACACCCCTACATAAGGCCACTCCTTCAAGACTAGAGAGGTAGCTGTTTCACCTAATTCATAGAAACATAGAATGTCAAATAAATGAGGAAATAGGATTTATCGGATGGAAGAAAAAGATAAAACCCCAGAAAAATACCCGGGTGAAATGGAGATAAGTAATTCACTTGATAAAAAGTTCAAAATAATGGTCATAGAGATGTTCACCAAACTCAGGAGAGGAGTGGAAGGACACAGTGAGGACTTCAATGAAGAGTTAGAAAATATCTGAAAGAACCAGTCAGAGCTGAAGAATACAATAACTGTAATGAAAAATACACTAGAGGGAGTAAATGCAGATTAGATATTATAGAGAAATGGATCAGTGATCTGGAAGATAAAATATGGAAATCACCCAAACAGAATGACACAAAGAAAAAATTTTTAAAAATAATAGTTTAAGAGACCTCAGGGACAACATCAAATATACTAATATTCATATTATAGAAGTCCCAAAAGGAAAAGACAGACACAAAGGGGAAGAAAACTTATTTAAAAAGATAATGGCTAAAAATTTTCCTAACCTGGGGAGGAAACAGACATCCAGGTCCAGGAACACGGAGTCCCAGAGAAGATGAACCCAAGAGATCCACACCAAAATCTATTATAATTGAAATAGTAAAAGCTAAAGACAAAAAGAGAATCTTAAAGTTAGCAAGAGAAAAACAAATAGTCACATGTGAGGGAAAACCCTAAAACTATCACTGATTTTTCAGCAGAAAGTTTGCAGATCAAAAGAAAGTTACAGGATATAAAATGTAAAAGGGAAAAACTTACAACCAAGACTATCATTCAGAATTGAAGAAGACATGAAGAATTTCCCAGACAAGCATAAGTATAGGAGTTCATCATAAAGGAGCATAAACTAAAGGAGTTCATCACCACTAAGCCAGTCTTATAAGAAATGTTAAAAGATCTTCTTTAAGTACAAAAGAAAAGGCTGTAGCTAGAAATGAAAAAAAATATATGAAAAAAATCTTACTGGTAAAGGTAACTATATAGTAAAGGCAGTAGATTGGCCACTTAAAAAGCTAGTAAAAAAAAAAAAAGCTAGTATGGAAGTTAAAAGACAAAAAATAGTAAAATCAATTATAACTACAATAAGCAGTAAAACATGACAGCAAACACATAAAATTTGGAGTGGTGGAATAAAAATGTACTTTTGGAATGTGACACAGTTAAGTGACTATCAGTTGTTTCTTTTTACAGTTTTTTTATTAACATATAATGTATTATTTGTTTCAGGGATATAGGTCTGTGAATCATCTGTCTTACACAATTCACAGCACTCACCATAGCACATACCCTCTCTAAGGCCCTTCACCCAGTTTAAAATAGACTGAGATGATAGATAGATAGATAGATGATAGATAGAGACTTCATGGTAACCATGAACCAAAAATCTACAATAGATACACAGAAGATAAGGAGAAAGGAACTAAAAGTTAAAACTAAAGGAAAGCGTCAAATCACAAGGGAAGAGAGAAGAAAGGAACAAAACTACAGATAAAATCAGAAAACAATTAACTAAATGGCAATAAATAGATACATATCAATAGTTTATTTTAATGTAAATGGACTAAATCCTCCACTAAAAAGACAAAGAGTGGCTCCATGGATTAAAAAAAAACTAGACCTATCTATATGCTGCCTACAGGAGACTCACTTCAGGTCTAAAGACATACACAGACTGAGAAGTGAAGTGATGGAAAAAGGTATTCCATGCAAACGGAAATGAAACAAAAGCTAGTGTAACAATACTCATTTCAAACAAAATAGACTTTAAAACAAATACTGTAACAAAGAACAATAAAAGGCATTACATAATGGTAAAGAAAATCCCAACAAAGGGATATAATATTCCTAAATATTTATGTACCCAATATGAGCACCCAAATATATAAAGCAAATATTAACAGACATAAAGGGAAAAACTGCCAGTAATTCCATAATAGGAGGGGACTTTAATATACCACTTATATCAATGGATAGATCATCCAGTCAGAAAATCAATAAGGGAACATTGGCCTCAAATGGCACATTAGACCAGATGGACTTAATAGATATATATGCAGAACATTTTATCCAAAATTGCAGAATACACAATCTTTTTAAGTGCAGATGGAACATTCTTCAGGATAGGTTACATGTTAGGCCACAAAACAAATCTCAATAAATTCAAGAAGATTGAAAACATATTAGGCATCTTTTTGACCACAATAGTATGAAAGTAGAAATCAGTTACTAGAAGAAAGTAAAAACCATGAACACATGGAGACTACAACATGCTACTAAACAACCAATGGGTCAGGGAAGGAATTAAAGAGGAAATAAAAAAAATAACTTTGGACAAATAAAAATGAAAAGTCAACAGTCCCAAATTTTTGGAACACAGCAAAAGCAGTTCTAAGGAGGAAGTTCATAGCAATACAGGCCTACCCCAAGAAACAAAAATTCCAAATAATTTCTTATTTAATCTCAATCTGACTTTACATCTAAAAGAATTAGGAAAAGAACAGTTAACAAAGCCCAAGGTGAATCGATGGAAGGCAATAGTAAAGACCAGAGAAGACATAAATAAAATAGGGGAGGGAAAAGCATTAGAAAGAGTAATAAAACTAAAAGCTGGTTCTTTGAGAAGATAAACAAAATCAATAAACTTCTAGCCAGACCCATGGAGAAAAAAGGAGAAAGCCCCCCACAAAATAAAATCAGAAATGAAAGAAGTTACAACTGACACCACAGAAATACAGAGAGAGTCATAAGAGACTGCTACTAACAATCATATGCTAACAAATTGGAAAATCTAGAAGAAATGGGTAAATTCCTAGAAACATACAGCCTAGCAAGACTGAATCATGAAGAAATAGAAAATCTGAATAGACCAATTACAAGAATGAAATTGAATCAGTAATTTAAAAAAAACCCAAAATAAAAGTCCAAGATCAGACAGCTTCCCAGGTAAATTCTCCCAAATTCAAAGAATTAGTACCTATCCTTGAATTATTCCAAAAATTAAAGAGGAAGGAATGCTTCCAAATGCATTTTTCTGAGACAAGCATTACCCTGATACCAAAACCAGATAGACACTGCAAAATAAGAAAAGTATGGGCCAATACTCCTGATGAACATAGATGCAAAATTCCTTAACAAAATATCAGCAAACTGAATTCAACATACATTACAAGGATTATACACCATAATCAAGTGGGACTTATTCTAGGAATGCAGGTATGGTGCAACATCTGCCAATCAATCAATGTGATATATCACATAACAAAATGAAGGATAAAAATTATGTGATCACCTCAATAAAAGCAGAAAGAGCATTTGAGAAAATTCAACATCTATTTATGACAAAAACTCTTAACAAAGTGCATATAGAAGGAATGTACCTCAACATAGTAAGAGCCATATGTGACAAACCTATAGCTAATATTATATTCAATGGCAAAAAGCTGAAAACTTTTTTCTGAGATCAGGAACAACATGAGGTTGCCCACTCTAACCATTTTTATTTAACATGATTTTGGAAGTCCTTCTTGCCATAGCAATTGAGCAAGAAAAAGAAATAAAAAGGATCCAAATTGGAAAGGAAGAAGTAAAATTGTCACTATTTGGAGATGACATGATATAGAAAACCCTGAAGACTCCACTAAAAAGATTATTAGGACTAAGACATGAATTCAGTAAAGTCTCAGGACACAAAGTTAATGTACAAAAATTGGTCGCATTTTATATAATAGCAAGCTCTCAGAAAAAGAAATTAAGAAAACAGTTCCACTTATAATTTTATCAAAAAGAATAAAACAGCTAAGAATAAATTTAACCAAGGAGGTGAAATACCTATATTCTGAAAACTGTAAGATATTAATGGAATTGAAGATAACACAAATAAATGGAAATATATTTGTGATCATGAATTGGAAAAATTAATATTGTCAAAATGTCCATATTCCCCAAAGCAATCTACAAATTCAATGCAATCTCTATCAAAATACCAAGAGCGTTCTTCACAGAGTTAGAACAAAGAATCTTAAAATTTGTACATAATCACAAAAGACCCTGAATTGCCAAAGGACTCTTGATAAAGAACAAAGCTGGAATTATCTATCACTCTCTCTGATTTCAAACTATACCACAAAGGTATAGTAAATAAAGAACAATATGGTACCAGAATGAAAACAGACATGTACATCAATGAAACATAGTAGAGAACCCAGAAATGAGCCCACACATATATGGCCAATTAATCTAAGACAATGGAGGTGAAAATATACAATGGGAAAAGGTCTCTTCAATAAATGGTGATGGGAAAACTGGACAGCTACATGCAAAAGAATGAAAGTGGACCACTGTGTTACATAATATACAATAATGATTTCAAAATGATTTAAAGACTTGAATGTAAGACCTGAAACCATAAAACTTCCAGAAGAAAACATAGGCAATAAACTATTTAACATCAGTCTTGGCAATATATGTATATTGCCTATATATCAACCACCCCGCCTCCCTGACCCAAAACCAGAGCAGAGGGCTTTGTCTTGGATTTTCATGAAAGCTTAATTCGCAATTTAAAAGTGGCCAGAGAAATACCTTGGTATTTCTCTCAGAGTTTATAGTTCAGTGAAAACAAAGGTGAAGCAAACACTGAGGAGGCATGCTCACCCTTAGCAATATATGTTGTAGATCATATATATATAATATATTATATATATATGTAATATATAGTAGATTATATATATTATACCAGTTTCCTTAGGTAAGGGCAACAAAAGATAAAAAACAAATGGAATTACACCAGACTAAAAAGCCTTTGCATAGCAAAGGAAACTATCAAGAAAATGAAAAGCAACCTGTTGAATGGGAAAAGACATTTGCAAATCATATATCCAATAAGGGATTAAGATCCAAAATATAAAAGGGACTTACACAATTTGATATAAAAAAAACCCCTCAAGAACTCTATTAGAACATGGGCAGAGGGCTTCAGTAGAAATTTTTCCGAAGACAACATACAGATGGCTAACAGGAACATGAAAGATGCTCAACATCACTAATCATCAGGGAAATGCACATCAAAACCACAGTGAGCTGTCACCTCACTCCTGTCAGTTTGGCTATTGTTATAGCCTTGAAAAGGTGGTATCTCCCTTGCAAAACATGAAGAAACGATAGATACACAGAGATAACTGTCTCCCAATACATGTAAGGACTCTTGTAACAAATTAAATCTTGTTGTTTAAAGGGGGAAGAAAGACAAAAAATAAAGTGTTGGTGATGTGGAGAAAAGAGAATCGTGCATTGTTAGTGGGAATGTAAATTGGTGCAGTGAGTGGAAAACAGTATGGAGGTTGCTAAAAAAATTAAAATTAGAACCACCATATAATCTAGCAATTCCACTTATTAGTATGTATCTGAAGAAAACAAAAACACAGATTTGAGGAGTTATATGCACCCCTATGTTACACCCCTATGTAAATAATGTAGCATTATTTACAATAGCCAAGATATGGAAGCTACCTAAGTGTCCATCAAAAGATAAATTAATAACAAAGATATGGTATATAACATGATGGAGTATTTATCAGCCATAAAAAATCATAAAATACTGCCCGTGGCAACAGCATGGATAGAATTGGAGGGTATTATACTAAGTGAAATAAGTCAGAGAAAGACAAATACCTTATGATTTTACTTGTATGTAGAATCTAAAAAACAAAACAAACAAATAAACGAAACTAAGCAGAAACAGTCTTATAGATACAAGAAATAAACTATTGGTTGCCAGAGAGGAGAGAGGTTAGGGGGTGGGTGAAAGAGGCGAAAGGCATTAAAAGGCACAAACTTCCAGTTATAAAATAAATAAGTCATGAGGATGTGATGTACAGCACAGGGAAAATAGTTAATAACATTGTCATAAATTTGTATGCTGATAGATGGTAGATTTATTGTGGGGATCATTTTGTAATGTATAAAAATATTGAATCACTATGACGTACACCTGAAACTAATAGATATTGTATGCCAATTATACTTCAATAAAAAGTAATCAATCAGTCAATCCCCCAAAATAACTTAAAAATTCCTGAATAAAAAGACCTCCTTCATCCTCTGGCAAGTCCTTTCATCTTGGGTTTCACTTGAGGTCTTTACATAGCTTCTGCTCATGAGCAATACTATTTGAAAGAAGTAGTGTTTGAGTCATAAGAAAATATTTATTGGGATGATTTCTACCTATTGGTCATAGTTAAACAGTCATGGCCTTAGCATTTTATTTTTACCTTCTGTTTGAGGGATTATATTCTTCATTTTAATCCTTTGAGTCTTAATTGCACATGGGTTGACTATCACAGGCAGACCATTAAAATGCATGTCACTTTCCACCCACTTTATCTTCCTAGAGTCCAAAAACCTTTCTGCTGTGAGTGGTGTCTAGTCACCTGAAGCTGTTTGATAGATCTGTTAATGTAATTCTTCTGGCTTTCCTGGAAGTGCCACTAGCTCATTCCATGGTGCTGTTAGAGTGGTCTTACATGATTATCGACCTGATGTGCCCCTCTGTGATCTCATTACTACCTTCTCAGCTACATACTCTGGCTTTATGATATTTGCAAATATGTAAAGTTTTAATCTCCACTCTTGGAAGTGACGGATCTTATATGGGAATGAAAAGTACCGTGAGTTTGTTACTTGCTCTTTTTTTTTTTTCTCTTCAGGCCAGATTTTGGATCCTTATCCTGTTTCATATTATAATTCCCAATTGTATAGACATTCATATTTCCAAGTTGAATTTCATTTCACAATTTTTTTGCCGTATTTCTAGCCCCTCTTTTTCATGGTACATTATATCGTCTATCTTTAAAATTTTAAACAGCTGCCAACTTAACACATTTATCAAACTAGCAGGAGATATGGTTTACTCCCTGCTCATAACCAGACCACAAATAAAGATATTAAAATAACTTGGTTCCACTCCAATACTATAGAGACCTTACTGGACACCTTCCCCTGTTCAGGGATGGCCATTTATCACTGTTTTTGGATATGTCACTCTGGCTTATTTTCAGCCCATCTGACAGGGCTTCCATATGAATATATCTACTTCAAGTGAGATTTTTGTGTTAATATAGTAGCTGTGATATTGCAGATCAGTTCTATTAGGTCTACTCAATTCTTTCCTTCACAATGATCTTGGTAATTCATTTAAAAGAGGGATTAAGTGTGCCTGGCATTATGCACACTGCATTTTGTTTAGAGTTCCATTATTCCAGATGTTCAGAATAAGCAGCTATGTGTACTTTTGGTGAGAAAAGTAAAATACTCCCAGGCACCACACTGTGTGTACATAAATGTCAGAAGTGGTTGCTGACTGTAAGTATACATATATTTATGTACATATTCACATGTATGAATTTACATATGTATAATCGTATATGTTCTCCGAGAGAGCATATGGTGGTGTGTGAAGCAGAACTATGAAAGAGGGAAAACATTAATCAGGTTGTCAAGAGATATTTCTTCTACTTTAGGTTCTGACACTATATAGTTATTTGACCCAATTTAAGACAATGATCTTATAAAGTCTCACTTTCTTCATATATGAAATATCTAGGTGGGTCATAATTATTTCTAATGTCCAATGTGGCATCTAAATATATTGTTGCATATCCTTTTTCTTTTTCTTTTCTTTTAGTATCAGGGCAAATAGCAGTCCTTTGAGGTAGCCTGGGCAAACTGAAGTGTTACATTTGAGCCTGTGTCTTTCCTCCACACCCCCAGCATTAGATTAGGGGATTCAGGCTTTCTTGGCATATTAGCAGAAAATATTTGATTCTGGAATGAAACCATATAGTGGGAAGAAGTGGAGGGGGTAGTTGCCAGTACCATTATTGGTAGAACAGATGAACTGCATTATGTACTCCAGGTTGGAAGATTTCCTTTTAAGTTTACTCCTAAGGGTTTCTGAGAATAAAATGGAAACTTCCTTGCCTTTGCAGAACTTCTGCCTTAGAAACTCACAGAATTTTAGATCTGGGAGCATATTTGTAAGTCACCTATCTAGCCCTTCATTTTAGGAGACCTAACTTCTTACAACTCCCAGTGTAGGGCTCTTTCCTCTGCATGCAAGGGAGGAAGAATCAAGAGTTTATAGCCGAAGGGTGATCCTACCTTCAAGTTTCACTTGGGGGGCAGGAGTTGGGGACCTGCCACCTGCAGCTGGGTAAGCAAGAGGCACAAGGAGATGGCTCAGACACTCTCTGAGAGAGAGTAGGGAAGAATGACAGAGTCAACCACCCCACCCCCCTGACCCAAAACCAGAGCAGAGGGCTTTGTCTTGGATTTTCATGAAAGCTTAATTCACAATTTAAAAATAAGTGGCTAGAGAAATACCTTGGTATTTCTCTCAGAGTTTATAGTTCAGTGAAAACAAAGGTGAAGCAAACACTGAGGAGGCATGCTCACCCTCCATCCCCAACCAAAGTGCAAGAGTTACAAGGTTATTTACTCATAAAAGCACTAAAACCAAAGGAGAGTCTGTACTTTATTTAATCAAATGAATGTTATTTTGAAAGCCAAGTTTCTCAGAGTAAATTATGTCCATTTCTATTACCAGTGAAATTTCTTTATTCTTTAATTAAGTCATCTGCAACACATGAAGTAATGAGATTCTGAATGTTTCACAAATTATACAAATACTTTGCAATCACTGGATCTTAAAAACAGTTTCATAAACTATCAAATATACTAACTAAAAAAAGAGAAATAATAACCCACTTTTATAAAAAATGTATAATTATATAGGACAGTTACTGAGAGAATGCTCACCAAAATATAAAGTGTGTACCTCAGATTTTTAATGTTTTGGATAATTTTTACTTTCTTTTTAAACCTTTCATGTATCATTTAAAGGGCATAAGTAAAAATTGTTTACTCTAAAAAGACAAAGCTTATATCTTTGAGAACTATTAATATAGGGCAAGCTTCCAGGTGCCTACAGTATTTTTACCTTGTGGTTCATGATGGGTACTTCCATTTCCCATCCATTCAGTCTCTTCTTAAACCTCCATTATTTGTTCCTCTTCAAGCCAACTCTTAATGAAACTCTTTTTTGAATGTTACTAATGATTTGCCCTTTTATTTTTTATTTATTTATTTTTTTACTGGTGAAAACGTGTGCTTTATTTTTGCCAGTAGATTCCCTAATTTTTTATTTGTTTTTTTCAGTGTTACAAGATTTATTAGACTACAGAAAATTCAGAGAATTAAGATAAAAAAAAAAGTAACATCAGGTCTTTTAAAAGGGCAAATCATTGTTTTGACAATGAAAGTCTAGGAACCAACTGGCTATATATTCCTTGAATATTTCTTCCCATACGTTTTAAAGACACTGAATTTTTCTCCTCCTCCTCCTTCATCCTATGTGAACATCTCTTCTCCATGCCATCACGGAACTGTAGCTATATTCCCCCCACTCCTTCACTCACATCTTTGGTGAGCCCATAGCTTCAATGATTCTAACTCCTCAGGATTCTACCACATGGAAATTGATAGCCACTAAATGCCAGACATTGTGCTATGGGATGAGGAGTCCATCACAGATAAGACACAGTATCTTCAAGGAACTTACAAAAGAGGAGAGAATGTTAGATTATGCAGCTTTCTAATTTTAAAGGTAATATCAGACAGGGATATCCAAGGAAGGAGTACTTAACCCAGCCTAAAAAGTGAGGAGAGCCTTCCTTAAAGAAGTGGTCAGTCATTTTAGAAATAGAATGCAGTTGAAGCCAAGGAGCAAAGACATGAGATAGTACAATGTGAATGCTGAGCTATAAGCAGCCTAGTGTTGATGAGCCTGCAAGGCAGAGATGCCCACAGAGAGTAGACAGTGGAGGGCCTTGTGTGATGTGCTAGTGCTATAGACTGAATTGTGTTTCCCTAAAATTTATATGTTGAAGCCCTAACTCCCAATGTGATTGTATTTGAAAATGGGACCTTTATGAAAGTAATTTTAGGTTAGATGAAGCTATAAGGGTAGGGCCCTGATCTGATAGGATTTGTGCCCTTATGAGAAGAAAATCCAGAGAGATTGCTTTTTCTCTGTACCATGTGAGGACACAGTGAGAGGGTAGCCATTTGTAAGCCAGAAGAATATACTCACCAAAACCTGAATATGCTGTCACCCTGATCTCAGACTTCCACCTTCCTGAACTGCGAGAAAATAAATTCCTATTGCTTAGGTCCCCCACTCTCTGATGTTTTGTTATAGCAGCCTGAGATAAGACAGCTAGGGAGTTTGGGCTTCATCCTGCAGAGCAGGGATTCTTTACAGAAAAGTATGGATGCCAGGGGAATTTTGGAAATTGGGGAGAGTGCTATTTTTTGATTGTCACAATGATTGCCAAGTGCTATTGGCATTTACTGGGGAGGGGCCAATGTTGCTAGATATCTTCTACTTCATGGAGCATTTCCATGTAATGAAGAAATGTCCCACATCCAAGAAACATTGATGTAGATGAAAAACCTATTTATCATTATGTGGGTCCAGAACCAATCTCCATTTTACATAAGAGTAACAAGTGTTTTTATGTAATTTAGTATACACTAAACTTTTCAGGAAGGTCACTACCCTGTAAATTGAGAAAAAATATTTTTTAAATCTTTTTTTTAAAGATTCTATTTTTCCCCAAATATGTTTATTTTATTTTTCAGTGTTACAAGATTAATTGTTCATGCACCACACCCAGTGCTCCATGCAATACATGGCCTCCTCAATACCCACCACCAGGCTCGCCCAACCCCCCATTCCCTCCCCTCCAAAGCCCTCAGTTTGTTGCTCAGAGTCCACAGTTTCTCATGGTTCATCGCCCCCTCTGATTTTCCCCCATTCACCCTATCCTTCCTTCTCACAATTTATTTATTTGACAGAGAGACAGAGAAATCACAAGTAGGCAGAGTGGCAGGCGGGGTGGGGGGGGTGGGGGGGTAGGGGAATCAGGCTCCCCGCTGAGCAGAGAGCCTGATGTGGGGCTCCATCCCTGAGATGGTGACCTGAGGTGAAGGCAGAGGTTTTAACCCACTGAGCCACCCAGGCACCCCAAGAAAAATATATTTTTAAAATGTGCAAACATTATTCACAATTGGAGAAAGACATGTTGCCACAAGAAAGCCATTCTCGGTATTTGTCTTTCCAGTTTGTATACCTATAGCAGTCAGCATTTGTAATTATCATGTGTGTGGTGTTTCAATGTATAGGTGTAAACATATGGCTACATTATTAGGTCTTTTAGTGGTTTTGTGTCCAGGCATTTACTATTGAAAGATATTGTATTATGTTACTTTTTAAAATTTCTCCTTCATAATACAGCTAGAAAAAATTCTAGTTTTTTGCTTCATTTTGTTTTAAATGTGTACAGGAAGTTTGTACTTTTATGTAAATTATATATGAGGTTAATAAAAAGGACATAGAAAAATATTTGTTATAAAAATCGGAGCATTAAGATCTATTGCTCTAGAAGATGGGGTTCTTATGAAGAATTTTAAGAGAAAGATTTATATAAATCTTTTCAGAGCCTTTAATTTTTTCTTCTTTCTCCAAAAGAGAGTTCAGGGGGTGGGAAAGACATACAAGTCCTCTTATTACCTAGTTCCCACCTCTGAGTACTGTTGGTATAAGAAATCTTTTCAAGCTCCGACTTTGAAAGTCACTGGATTGAGCCTTAGGCTTGACTATTAGTGGCATAGACCAAATGTAGAAGGAAGTCACCACTCATTTCAACATTACTTTAGCCAGCCTCATCAAAACCCTGCTGCTGGCTACTGTCAATCTCAGAGGGATCATGATAACCCAAAGAACCTTCTGTCTCTTATCTTGAGGATGTACTTATTTCAGGATGAACCAAATTCTGCACTCATAGTAACCTTGGTTTTGTGCTCAGCACCTCGTAGCAGTCTTGATTTTGTGCTCAGCAAGGGTAACAAAGTGATCAGTGTGTCTGAAGCCACACTAAGTCACATATCAACAACTCTGTGAGTTGGATATCAATACTATGTATGGGTCTTGTGGAGGTCAACTCCCAGTTTTACACGGCAACTTCTTTGCTCAAGCCTAGTTCTATGACTGCTGCTCTTAGGATTGTTCCATGCAATGAATGCATAATAAAAACTGAAACACTACTTCTACAGGCTGATGGACTTTGCCTTGATGTCAGATATGAAACTAGCAGAAGGATCACATTTCACTAATCATCTCTTCCCATTCCTACCAAGAGGAAGAATGTGTCTTGATGCTGGTGATTCTGGCCTACCCTGTCTCTCATTGTTCCCCAAATCCTACAGCTTGAACCAATTCTGTTGCATGTTAAGGCTCAGATTCCTGCAGGGGGAGTTAGAATTTTAGTAGATTTCCTGAAGGTGGCTATTTGCTCCAGATTGTGACATACATGGGCTGAACTTTGATTAGTAGACCAAGACCACTATCTACTTCAAGGCTCTAGAATTTGAGATATACAGGAATAGCTTCACTACTTGTTGGGTTAGTGACCTAGGAGACGACATTCACTGAGAGAGATATAGGAGAAATCCTGAGATGCTAGGAGCATTGATCATGTGCTCCCCACATCATGCTTCAGTCTTCACCTTCTGGCTAGAAGTCTCTAACTTGCTCTTCTTGTAAATGAGCTATGCCTTCTGCTTTTTGTCAGAATTCTCCTGTTAGCATTGTCTAGGTTCTCCTACAAAGCCCTATGTAATCCCTGTGCCATAGGTTCTGAGTAAACATGTAAAAGGAAGGAAGTAACTTATAAGGAAGCATCTCTCCCAGTTATGGTCTCCTTGCCCCTATTTTCATGTGAGTAAAATTTTTTGACTGACCTACTGTCCATCTTCAAGGCAAGAAGATAACACATCTTTTAAAACCTCTTTTAAGATTTTGCAATTTCACTGACACAAATTTAAGACAGAATTTATGGGGCTACAATTGTGAGAGACACAGTATTTTCTGTGAAGAAAAAGTTTGTGAAGCTCTTTTCTGGAAATAGACCATGGTTTAAACATGGTCATACTCTTTTAGCTAGTATCAATTTCCCTGATTACTAAGCCCTTGGATCAGATCATCAGATGCCCTCCAGAGATTTTTCAACCTCATCTAATTTTGGAAAGGTGATAAATGGAAGGTCTTGCAGACATGCCTTGTCTAGTATGAGTATACTCTAACACTATCTGTAGTGGAGGCTGCAATGTCCCACCTAGATTCCCCCTCAGGAATGAAGGATATATTCCCCTAGATGTTGGATGTGCTATCAAAAATAATTTTGGCTGGGGTGGCCAATATTCAATGTGAGGGAGGTATAAAGACTTGTCCCTTCTCACCAACTTGGGACCTCTAAAGGATTATCCATCTTCAGAATAACCCAGAGGATTAGCTGAGGCTTCAGTTGGGCTGTATCCCAAATTGGCTTTTTCCTTTGACCGATCTTGCTTCTTCTCTTCCTTTCCACAGGTCTTGATCCCAGGAGCACTACCTACTAACATCCTATATGCCAATCTTTGTCTCAGAGTCTGCTTCCCAGGGAATATGAACTTCAGTAGTTGGTGCCAGGAATGCTCTGAGAAAGCAGATGCTGAGATATGGTTTGGGGTCTAGGTCACCAACCATTGTCCTGAGCTGGGAGAGTATGCATTGGACTGGATTCTGAGGGTACTGATCAAGAGAGAAGTCGCATATGTTGAAAAATAGAGAAGTTATAAATTTGGTATCACATTCCTAGGATATAGCATTTAACACCCTGGAGATGGTGCACACTAGTTACTAAGAGGACCCTTAAAAGCATGAGAAAATGATGACCCACTCTAAGTGACGTGAAAGTGCCAAAATTCTATGGCTGGTGGGAAAAGAGTTTGGAAGTCTCAGAGAAGTGGGCATGCTGGTGTGGATAAGGCAGAAACCCCACTAAAACTGTGTTGCACAGGAGTGTTTGGAGGATATATCACTTACTTAAGCAATAAAGCATGTGCTAGTGAGCAGGGTACTAACATCACTCAGAAGCTCCATCGATGGCAGGGGGATGGTAAGAGATGCTGTTACAGAACTAAGCTCAAAACAGTAATGTGGATGACAAGACTGGGAAATAAAGTAGGTGGCACCACTTTACCAAGATGCTCCCAAGTGCATGCAAAGACTATAATGAGTTTCAAGGAGGCAGGGTGTGGCTAACCCACAGATAGTTATGGATAGGGTTAAAAGAACATGGTGTCCCTAATGGCAAAAGAAATCAAGGACAAGTTATCAAGAAACTGGGCAATTTACCAGTTTTCAGATCTGAAGCAGTTCTTAGCTAGAATCTAGTCCTTCCCAAAGGGACCTTCATCCATTTACTCAAGTAAATGTACTCTGGGGTAAGAGGAATACACATATATTTTGAGGACTTTTGGACACAGGGTCTGAGTTGACACTGGTATCTTGTAACCTGAAGTGTCTTCATGGGCCCAAGTTAGCATGGAAGAATATAAGGGTTAGGTGATAAATGGAATCTTCATCTGGCTCCCATTGGGTCTACTGGATCCATAGACTATCATGTTGCCATTTCCCTGGTCTCAAATGCATAACTGAAATAAACTAATTGGTACTTGTGACAACCTGTATTGGTTGTCATATAAGTGACCTCCTATCTGGAATAAAAGCAGTCATAGTGGGAAAGGTCAAGTGGGGCCTCTGAAACTATCTCTACTAAGTCAAGAGAGTAAATAAAAAACAATATCATATCTGGGGGTTAGACAAAGCTATCTTTAAAGGCCTAAAAGGTGCAGGGTTATGGGTACCCATCATATTTCTGATTAATTCAGGAATCAGCTTCCTGCAAAATTCAGACAGATCAAGAGGATAACAATACATTCCTGTGAAAACCACCAGACAGTAGCCTGTACAAGCTATGTGTCAGATGTACCTTTTGCTGGATCAGATTAACACAAATCTAAGAACTTGGTAGTTTGCCATTCATTTGCTGAATGAATCTTTTTTATCCTTATCAGAAAAGAAGTTCAAAATCAATTTGCTTTATTTGGACCAAGACACAATATGCATCTTCAGTCTTGCCTCAGGGCTGTATCAACTGTCCTGGCTTTTGTCATCATACAGTCTAAAAAGATCTGAGCTTACTAGACATCCTGCAGAATATCACTTTGATGATATCATATTAATCAGACCACATGAGTACAAAGTGTAAGTACATTTGAAGGCCTGGTAAGATACAAGCACTTCAGAGGGTGAGAGAGAAAACTTATAGAAATTCAGGGTCCCACTACCATTTTAGGTACCTGGTTGTCTAGGGCATGCTGGAATATCCCCTTCAAAGTCAAAGCTGCATTTATTGCTTATTGTACCTCCCACACCAGTAGCAATTCCACTCTTACTAATATCACTCCAACTAATATGGTGTATGACACAAAGACTACCGGGTTTGAAAGGGGTCTGAAGCAGGAAAAGACTTGGCATTAGTTCCAAATTGCAGTGCAAACAGATCTACTATACTGACCATGTGATCTGTAAGACACTATGTTATTAGAAGAATAGCTGGTGGGGAAAGATGCTGTATGGAGTTTATTGCAAGCTTCACTGGGGAAATCATAGTGCAGACCTCTTCAGTTCAGCCATGCCATCTGTAATATGAAATTATATACCTTTCAAAAAATAGCTTCAGGTGTACTCTTGGGCCCTGGTGAAGACAGAGTATCTCAAAATGGGACATCAAGTGACCATGTTGCCAGAACTACTCTCATGAGTATTGTCAAACCTATAAAACCCAAAAGTCAAATGGGCCCAATGTCAGTAAGTCTTAAGATGGAAGTGATACCTTCAAGAAAAAGCACAAGTAGGACCAGTAGAGGAAAAGCAGGTGTGTGAACTGGTAACTCAGACCTGCATGTCATCTACCACTGTTGCACTTGTGCTGTCCTCAGCTTACATCTATCGGGAATCATTTATGACCACAGAATGAAGGAGGAAAAAAAAAAAGCCTGAACTTGGTTTGCAGATAGATCATGTTAGGAATGCGAATGCAAGTCAAAAATGGTTGGCGGCTGTGCTACATCCTCACTCAAGCATGGCTTTAAAAGTCAATGGTAAAGGAAAGTCTTCATAATGGACAGAACTTCAGGCAGCAGACCTGGTTATTTACCTTATCTAGAAAGAGAAGAAGCCTGAGGTTAGGATATACATAGTATACACAGACTTAAGTGGCAGTGCCAAATGTTTTGGCTCCATCTTCAGGAACTTGGAAATGAGAAAATTTCAAGCCGTAGTAAGTGGATCTATGGGAGTGGACGTAAAGTGTGAATATCTTTATATCTTATCCACCAAAAAGAACAGAAGAGGCACTAAATATCAGTTAATCAAAATAACTTGACAGTAAATATCAGCCAGACTGTGCCATTGGCTCCCTGATGCTGTCATAATGGACATGTGAATGGAGTAGCAATGTTGGCAAGGATGAAGGGTATATGTGGACACAATAGCATGAGCTTTTGAGGCTGAGCTAACTATTGCTAATAACAAAGACCAGTACTGAATTGCCAATGGATTGTTAGATATATGTGTCTGGAACCTAGGAAAAAAGGATAGGATGGTGGTGTACGTTTGGTATTTTACCAGTATCATATTAGTATGTTATAGGCTCTGACCAAGGGGAAGATGGTAAACCTTAGGAAATAACAATAGTTATTTGTAGTTATAGGTTAGGCAAAGGAAGAAAAATTTTAAAGGAAGGCTGAGAAGGAGCTGTTAGAAGAAAAATAAATCAAGAGCCAAGGGAGGAGAGCTTCAAATAGAAAGAAGTATGAAGAGATTAACTAAGGTGTGGATTAGAAAATATCCATTGGTTTTAGCAACAAAGAGAACATAAAAAATTTTGGCTGGAGTAATTTCAAAGGAAACTAGAGGATAGGGGACTTGAAATGTAATTGGGAACTGAAGAAAAGAATACAATGAGTATTAGTTGAGTTTTCAAAGCAAGATACTACTGTGGGAGAAGAACAGATAGGTGGTACGTAAAGAGGAAAGTAGTGAAAGTCTGAAATAGCTGCTATAGAAAAATAAGTTAGCCAACCATATACACAAATAAAGATTGTCAAGCAATGCTAAAACTAAACCAAAGTTCAAGTCCACAAATCTGCATTGGCACCAATCAGTTTGATTTATGTGCTTTTTCACTGGCTTCTAGAGGTGGAGTCTAGAAAGCACAGGTTGGGTTGATCTAGGAATTGGTATAAAGGTAAAAGTTTTTACAATGGGTATGGTGGGGAAAAAATGGGCCACAATGTTCAGGATCCTTGCAGGTAAGATTATAGTATGATTCATCATGTTGGGGGAAAAAAAAGGAGGAGAACCATGAGGAGGTGATGGTCTAGGAAGCAGAGAGAGAGAGAGAGAGAGTCCAGATGTCTAAGACCAAGAATTTTGGAAGCTAGGGAGTGAAAGAGATAGAGGGATGAGAGGTTATGGGCAGATGCGATATACTAGGGTTTATGCTTTCATAGAGCATATTTTGAATATTGAATATTTGAATATTTGAATAATGAATATTTCATATTCATTCAGCTCCAGCTGATAATAGTGTCTACCTGAGACAACAATATACCATGAAGTAGATGCTTTGATGGACCACCAGCCTGGGTAGCCAATGGCTAAAGTTCAATGAATTTGAAAACTGTTCGAAGTAAGGAAATCAACAGAAGTTGAATATGTCTTCAACATAGATGCTGAGGACATCCAGAATAATGATAGTAATTAACTTTGAACATCCAACAGCTGAGGCACAATGGAGATCCATTTTCTTATTTAGTTCTTATGTTCTTAAAGAAACTATCATATTGGTCTGAAGAGATGTTAAATTCTAGAAAGAATGTATTTGGTGAACAACTTTACCAAACTAGGGTTACTGTTAGGGGTGAGTGTGACTCAAATGAAGTATGACATTGCTCCAGGGGCAACACCTGAGTTTTGTAACAGGCCACAAGAGTACCACTGCTACTCCTACCATGTCCAGCCACTAGAAATGCTCTGTCTTCTTTTATAATTAGTCAAAGTATAAAATTGCTGTTTTCTTCCAGTCCCCAGAATATAAAGTAGGGATGTGCAGCTGGGATGCCAATCATGTGGCTAAGGTGTCTTCAAAGAGCCTTTCTGCTGCTTAAACCAAATTCCACGGTCTGTGGGAATTCAGACTTCCCAAGAGTGTTTTCTGATTCTGCAGGTGGTTTCTGTTTCCTTAGCCTCCCCTAACTCTTAGATTTATCATTCACCTATGTCATTTTGACCCCAAAGTAAAATTCAGTCTTTTCTGCAGTTTTTGCTAATAAGACAACGCAAAGAATTTTCTCAAATTAACTATTTTTTCTGAGTTAAAGCTTATGATTTACAACATGTAATGGGTAGAAAACAAAGAGATAGCACATAGAATGCCAACTCAAGAGAGCCAAGCCATAGCCTAAATAAAGTTTTGCTTGTCAACTCTAAAATTTCATGTTTCAGTGAATCATGGAACACTACATCAAAAACTAATGATGTACTGTATGGTGACTAACATAACATAATAAAAAATAATAAAAAAAGAAATCAGTGATCAAAAAATGAAATAAAATTTCATATTTCTAAACTCTAAACTCCAAGACTTCATCTAAGATGAAGTAAGGAAGTCAACAGAAGTTGTATATGTCTTTAACATGATGCTGAGGACACCAGAATAATGGTAGCAATTAACTTTGAACATCCAGCAGCTAAAGCACAGTGGAGATCCATTATCTTATTTAGTTCTTATCTTCTTAAAGAAAGTATCATATTGGTCACTTCATATTCCTTATTTCAAGGCAAATGATTCTTCCAGTTTTATAACAAGAATGATCTTCTTAGGGACTACCCATTATAGCCACACTGGATACTGTTTGCAGAGTGCACATGTGCTTAGGAATTTTGTACCTATTGCTTAAAGGCATAGATATATATCACTTTATTACTAACAGAGAGATTTATAGGCTAGCCTATTTATAGGTCAGACTATTTTCCTGTCTAGCCTGAATAAATAGGAGAGGGGCAGATTGAAGATACTATGTGTTGGCATAATAAAAATTTGTTATGGGGCCAGAGAACTTCACTACATAAAGTAATTATAGTTATAATTCTTAGAGGAACTGGCAGGGAGAAAATGATTCTCCAGTTTTATAACAAGAACAATCTTCTTAGGGACTACCCATTGTAGCCATATTTGATACTGTTTGCGGAGCGCACATGTGCTTAGAGAGTGGTGGTGTTACCTCTTAGGTATTAGAATAGATAAGCAAATAATGGATGCTGTGAGGAAGAGAAAATCCACCTATTAGGCAAGTGCATATTGCTTCCAACTTTTGCCCTAATCAAATTCTCCCCAAACTAATCAGTGGTACTTTTATTAACTTACGTAGGTGGATGCTGTTTGGCAAATTATGAAACAGTTTGTTATACTTTTAAAAAGTCAATAACACAACATCTGATTCTTGTTAACAAAAAGTTTCTTCTCTTGAATACTTTCATTACTTTTGACCTTGGACTTATAACCAGTTGTTATTTCCATTGACTAACCCAACTTTTCTAGTTTCTGGTTCCATGTAACTGGAGCCCAATAGATTTAATCACATTTAAAGATGACTTAAGTAGCTGAACTTTGCCTTAGCTTAAAGCTGTGAGTTCAACTGTGCCTTGATATGCATTAGCTGCCTAATCAATCACCTAGCTGGCTACACATTGTACTGTAGGAGAGTTTGTGTGTTCATATGAAAAATAATGGATCTGGTCCAGAAGAATACCCAATGGACTCTCAAATCATTAATTTTTGGATTAGACCTTTACTTTGGCAATATGTGTACAAATAAGCAAGCATGACTGAAATTAATTTATTGCATTCAAGAGACATCTGTAATTCTGCAGTTACTCGGTGAGAAAGAATTAAACAATTTCAGCTTTGACCATTCCCTTTTTATTCCAGCTAAACACACCTTGCCTTCCTAAATTACTCAGATCCTCTCTTCCAGCTGATAGCAAAACAAAGGGCCTCATAAATGAGCCTTTCTTTGTATTTGTAAATTTTAATATCCATAAAAACATAAGAATGATATTAAAATGTCCTAAAAGACCATTTTAGAGACAAATTAAAGACTAATGCTCCTTGCTTCAAGTGGATCTTGGACATCTGTGCCAAAGTATTGCAGCACAGGCTATGTGAGAGAACAGGATCTGAGCTCATCCCTTTACAGTTCTGAAATATGAAGGCTGGTGTACACATCACCTCTGAATATCTTGTGGATCTTGGAAAGTTATATTCAACATGACTTTATTTCAGATTTTTTCCCCTATTTTAACTTACTTCCCTTAAAAAAAAAAGGAAACTATAACTGGAGAAAGGTGAAAGATGCAGTTTGTAGGATTATCATACTGCTCTCTTATCTAATTAGGAGCACACTCTCCAAAACTGCCAGCTTGCTAAGGGTTGGGTTGGCCTCTTCTGACCCAGGACAAGTAACCTAAGGCTAAAGGGCAATCAGAAATACATCAGTATAAATGACAGTCCTATTCCAATAATTGACAACTTAATGTTCCAGGGTATTTGAGATTTCTGCCAAGATTAGCAAACTTTTTAATTCCAGGTGGCTAACTGGGAAGATGTCCACAGGTACCAATATGTGTTATTGGAAAACCTTCAGGAAGAAGGGAGAGAGAGAGAAAGAAGATAAATCCTGGTGGTAGGATAATGGAAGAGGAAAAGAGGGGAGCCATTTAATAATGATAGAAGGAAGCCTTCAACCTATGAAGAGGCAACCTATAGAATGGGAAAAAATATTTGCAAACCATGTATCTGATAAGGGGTTGATATCCAAAATATATAAAGAACTCATACAACTCAATGGCAAAAAAATACATAATCTGATTTTAAAATGAGCAAAGTAACTGAATAGACATTTTTCCAAAGACATACGAATGACCAACAGATGTATGAAAAGGTCCTCAATATCACTAAGCATCAGGGAAATGCAAATAAAAACCACAATGAGATTTCACTTCACACCTATTAGACTGACTACTATCTTTTATTTACTCTGGTTGGGGTGGGGGCCATGAAGATGGAAAGATATTTAAAATGCATTTTTTTCCTTTCTACATAAGAATCTTTTTGTCATTTCGTATTGTTTTGAGAGCTTTGTGGAAGTACATTGAATAGAATAAGTTCTACTCATTGACTACCCACTATGTATTTGCTCTTACAACAACATCAAAAGGCGTCTTCTCTAGATTTATCTGGGTTTATAAGGAAACTAAACCTATAAGAAGTTAATACATTAAGAGATTTGCTCAAGTCAAACATATATTGGGAGGAGAGTTGGGCTTGATTGAACTTGGATCTGGCTTCAAGGTCTGAATACCTTATAATGCCCCCACCAAAGTGCCAACTCCCCTGCCTGCAAATTAAAATCTCTGCATTAGGAATTTAATTGTTCAAGCAGATTATCTCTCTTTAAGTAAGATATTAATTTCATTATATCTTCTTAAGATATAATGACTTTTAAAAAAAGTCTTTTTTTTTTTTTTAAAGTAAGCTCCATGCCTGGTGTGAGAGACCAATACAGGGCTTGAACTCACGACCCTGAGATCAAGACCTGAGCTGAGAGCAAGAGTCAATGCTCAACTGACTGAGCCACCCAGGTGCTCCCCAAAATGTCATCTTCTTCTTAATATGGGTTCTATTCCATAGAATATTATTTTGTTTCAGATTCATTTAGGGCTTGGATGACAACAAAGTATTGTAGAAGGCAGACATAAGGCCAGAAAATCCATTTAGCATTTTCTGGACAATTTCATGGTACATAATTTGTACTTTTATTTTATTTTAGCTTATAGAGTTAAAAATATGAAATGATTATTGACTTACAAAGTTCAAAATAATTTGTAATCCATCTTGTTCTAAAAAGGATTTCAGTTGACTTGAGTAGTTAGCTAAGTATTTCTTTACTCCTTCATCTCTCCTAACTAGGTAGTTCCAGTCTTTGGGACCAGAGAATATCCTAGCCATTTTTATTTCTCCAGCAGTACCTAGTAGTTCCTGATATGGTAAGTGACCAACATTTGTTGAATTTATTCTTGCTGAGATGGCTCGACAATGGAGTGTACAAAGAAGAAGGGCTTCCTTAGAAAAGGTTACTGATTGTCTCTTAAAAGAAATAGAATATTTTAGAATCATGGCTAGATGGAATGATTCAAGTTTGATACTCTTTACAGATTAGTAGATGACCCTTTTGAGTCTTCAAATATCAGTAATTCACATTTAATGAAGGACATTTCTATATTTAAACCTATCATTTTATGAATATTTCCCAGGCCAGCAACAATCATTCTACATTTATATTGTAATAGATATTGTTATAAGGGAACAAAAGAGACAGGTGCACTGAGGAGCAAGCACATAGATTGTCTTTATCTCTGAGCTCTGTTTTTATCTATTGACAATTTTATAGATGTTACTGGCTGCCTTCTACTTGTATTCTTTTTGCTCTTTTTTTTCCCCCAAATATGTTTATTTTATTTTTTCAGTGTTACAAGATTAATTGTTCATGCACCACACCCAGTGCTCCATGCAATACGTGCCCTCCTCAATACCCACCACCAGGCTCGCCCAACCCCCCATCCTCTCCCCTCCAAAACCCTCAGTTTGTTGCTCAGAGTCCACAGTCTCTCATGGTTCATCTCCCCCTCTGATTTCCCCCCATTCCCCTTTCCCTTCCTTCTCACAATTCCCTTCATGTTTTTCTTTATGCTCAGCACATGAGACCATAAGGTAATTGGCTCTCTCCACTTGACTTATTTCACTCCACATAATCTCTTCCAGTCCCATCCATGTTGATACAAAAGTTGGATATTCATCCTTTCTAATGGAGGCATAATATTCCATTGTATATATGTACCATATCTTCTTTATCCATTCATCTGTTGAACGGCATTTTGGTTCTTTTTGCTTTTTATTTGTTGGCAGCTCTTGTTTATACTTTGAGAAAATAAAAATGGTAACTGACAGACTTTGGTTTTTATTCTTAACATTATTTTTTACTTGCATAATATGAGTGCTATAATTAAAATGGCAATTAAAATTCAATACTACATACTATGGACTCTGGGAATCAAACCCTTAGAGGGGAGGTAGATGGGGGATGGGCGAGCCCAGTGTTGGGCATTAAGGAGGGCACGTATTGCATGGAGTACTGGTGTTATACGCAAACAATGAATCATGGAACACTACATAAAAAACCAATGATGTACTGTATAGTGACTAACATAACATGATAAAAAATTATTTAAAAAATAAAATTTGATACTACATTATATATATTTATTGCTATGTTACCTATGACATGCTAAAAAATTAAGAAGTGATGATGGATTAAGAGTTCACTTGCTGTTAACTTTGGGTGAGTTATATCACCCCTCCAGATTTCAATTTTAGCATCTGAAAAATGCAGAGATCAAAGCAAATAATGTGTAAGAACTACTGAAACCTTAGCATCCTATGAATGACTACACAGTATAGATTAGTTCATTACCTCTGTTTTTACACTAGGAGAGTCCAGTTACTTGTAGGTTTATAGGGTAGATGAGTTGAGTATACAGCTTTACCATTTCTGCTTTTCTTAACCAGAGACCAACTTCAGGGCAAATTATATTAAGGTATTTTTTGTAGTAACATAAATATACTTCCTTCAACCACTTAGGGTAGGCCTAGAAAGATTCTTTTTGCCATGTCATTCCACTAATGTGGTGAAAGCTTTCAGAAATATTACTATTCTCCCTGATATTCAAGCTACTCTGAGTATTAAAATTTTTTTTAGCCTCCTAAAATTGCCCAATAAGAAGAAATAGCCAGAATCAGTCTGACTTTAGATGAAATCATATACTAACCCAAACACAAGTTAACTTGGAAGAAATTAAATGTCTTCACAGTGAACTTCTAGACAAATTCTGTGAAAGTAGGTGCTATTTTTCATAAGGGTATTGGGTGGGGAGGCTACCTAGCTACAAATTATACTATAAGAGCTTGTGAATCCATAAATTATTTCTAAAAGATTATTGGTGACACTCTTTTGTTACGCAGAACAGACTTCCAAAAAGAAAATTACCAGGGTTGTTAGCTGATATCCAAGCCAGTTAAAAAAAAAAAAAAAAAAGAACAGGAAACTTATTACAAGTGCCCATGAAATACTCACCATTTCCCCTTCTTTAAATGTGATTTCTTTTACTTTTTTATTTTATGGGCTTCAGTTTTCTGAGGCTAGTGATATGTGATCAAAAAATGTAATGTGCTCCAAAGATGGAGATGAATTGTAAAATCCAGCCAGGGAATTTATTTTAATACTTTAGACTACCCAGAAGATTAGAAAAATATATCTTAGGTTTCTAGGGATTCTGGAATAAATTTGGATTATGCTGCTGGCAATGGGTAACTAATACTTTGTGTACCCTACTAATATACACTGTATTTTTACTGAGATACAGAAATATCTCTAAATAGCCCCTCATATCTGCTTGCTCCAGAATACTCATTGTTGCTTTCTTCAATTAGCAATAAAAGAGTTGCTAATCATTGGCAGATGGCATTAATCAACTCTATAAATATGTTCAAAATTCATTTGAATTTTTGGAAATCAGTGTGTTTTGAGTTATGTCCCTTCCATCTCAAATGTAAAAACCCAACTTTGAAATTAATGTTTAAGTATATGCTTATGTATTAATACTTAGATTTTTTAAATTAACATATAATGTATTATTTGCCCCAGGGTATATGTCTGTGAATCGTCAGGCTTACTCATTTCACAGCACTTACCATAGCACATACCCTCCCCAATGTCCACAACCCAGCCACCCTAT
>CM053607.1:31285630-31361952 GCA_028646535.1 Procyon lotor | reverse complement strand
GCTTACATTCCCACCAACAGTGTAGGAGGGTTCCCCTTTCTCTGCATCCTCGCCAACATGTCGTTTCCTGACTTCCTAATTTTAGCCATTCTGACTGGTGTGAGGTGGTATCTCACTGTGGTTTTGATTTGTATTTCCCTGATGCCGAGTGATGTTGAATACTTTTTCATGTGTCTGTTGGCCATTTGGATGTCCTCTTTGCTGAAGTGTCTGTTCATATCTTCTGCCCATTTCTTGATTGGATTATTTGTTCTTTGGGTGTTGAGTTTGAGAAGTTCTTTATAGATTTTCGATACTAGCCCTTTATCTGATATGTCATTGGCAAATATCTTCTCCCATTCTGTCAGTTGTCTTTTGGTTTTGTTGACTGTTTCCTTTGCTGTGCAAAAGCTTTTGATCTTGATGAAGTCCCAATAGTTCATTTTTGCCCTTGCTTCCACTGCCTTTGGAGATGTTTCTAGGAAGAAGTTGCTGCGGCTAAGGTCGAAGAGATTGCTGCCTGTGTTTTCCTCCAGGATTTTGATGGAGTCTTGTCTTACATTGAGATCTTTGATCCATTTTGAGTCTATTTTTGTGTGCAGTGTAAGGATTTTGATGGAGTCTTGTCTTACATTGAGATCTTTGATCCATTTTGAGTCTATTTTTGTGTGCAGTGTAAGGAAATGGTCCAGTTTCATTCTTCTGCATGTAATACTTAGATTTTTTTTAAAGAAAAATCTATAGGTATTTTAAATAAAAATGTCTCATGAAAGGATGAATGAATTGCTATTTATATTTTATTTTATTTTTTTAAGATTTTATTTATTTATTTGACACAGAGAGAGCTCACAAGTAGGGGTACTGGCAGGCAGAGGGAGAAGAAGCAGGCTCCCCACTGAGCAGAGAGCCCAATGCTGGGCTCCATCCCAGGACTGACTGAGCTACCCAGGCACCCCTGTTTATATCTTATTTTTAAAAGTTTTGTGATAGTCTTATAATCTGTTCCAATATTGTGTGCTATTGTCGAAATCTGAGAACAGTGAGTATTCAGAAATGTCATTGCCTTCCCCAGACAGGCTGACTTTTGGAGATTTTTTTTGTTCTTGAAGGTTATATACAATCTGGTAGTTTATCCCATGAGAAGGTTATGGCCTTTGCAGCCAGTCAAAAACAAATAAAATAAAGACTATTTTCTAAACTGTGGTCACAGAAAGATTTGCAACCACTCGAGTCTGAAGGGCAGTTTGAATTGATGTGCCATTGATTAGCAGACTTTCCCTACTCTGAATTTAGCAGACAGCCCTTACTGACCTTGACTCAAAGAGCAGGTGACCGACATTTACAATGTAATTTGGGTGTCAATGGATCATTTTAGTGTGTAAAACATTGGAACTTGATAGAGAAAATGGAGAAATATTGGTGGATAGGTAAAGAGACATATAGATGGACAGAGATTGCCAGAGATGATTTTTGTGACATTGATTTAATTCACCACAATGAGAAATACTTATTTTTAAAAAATACCTTCTCCAGCCAATCTGTAGTTCCTGGTTTTGGGTAGAAATAATAAGTGCCTGGGACTTTTCTATGCCATAATGAATGTCAGATGTTAGGAAAATCTTGCACCTGAGTGAATTTGGCAGGAGATCTGCACCAGGAATTCTTGTCTCTATAGAACACTGCCCAGGTTTGGTTGGTACCTGTAGTACTGTCATCAAATTATACTTGATTTTTAAGTGCTAGTTTTGATCTAAGGCATGGCTTCTTCTATTTGTAGTGATCCTTGTGATTACAGAAAAATCATGATTGAAGGTTATGTTGCATGCATCTGCTTTGTATAAATGCTTTATTTCACTTGGAAAAAGTTCAAATTTTTGAGTGACCACAATTTTTGAGTGTTATAGACAGACAAATGAGGCTCTGGAACTTCAAGAGATAATAAGGAAGTGTTTAGTTTTTCAGGGATAACTGAAAAACATCCCTTTATTTACATAAGATGTGGTTATCTTAGAGGGCACACATTGTTTGCTTTCTCTCTACTTTGAGCCAACATACACATCACTCTGATTTCCTGGAGTTTCTTCACTTCTCCTTCTGCCAAATTACATCCCAATCTCCTTTCAAAACTATTTGTAAAACACACATCCTTCAGGGAGCTTTCTGGACTAACCCCACCAAGTTCTAGTCACTCTCATAATATTCTTGTTGAGTTTTACTTTTATTTTTAAGACTCAATCATTCATTCATTGATTTATGTAACATATGCACCAATTCTATGCTAGGCATAGTTCTAGGCCCTTGAGGTATATTAGTGGACAAAAAAATATTTTGTTCTTCTAGAAACTTATATTTCACTTAAAGAGAGTGTGGTGGTTAATTTTATCTGTTACTTTGGGTAGGCCATGGCACCCAGATATTTGATTAAACTCAGTCTAGATGTAACTGTGAAGGTATTTTTGTAATGAGATTATTCAGACTTTGAGTAAAGCAAATTACCTTCCCTATTTGGGTGGGACCCATCCAGTATTTGTAGGCCTTAAGAGAAAAAGACTGAGGTCTCCTGAAGAAGGAAGTTTGTCTCCACAGACATGTGGACATCTTTGGACATCAGCTACAACATGAACTCTTCCATGCATCTCTGTTGGCTTGCCTTACAAAATTCAAACTTGCCAGTCCCTACAATCAGGAGAGCCAGTTCTTTAAAATAAGTCTCTCTCTCTCTCTCTCTCTCTCTCTCCACACACACACACAGACACACACACACAGACACACACACACACACACACACACACTGCACACTCAGTTGATTTTGCTTCTCTGGAGAACCTTGAATAATACAGAGATACATACAATAAATAATTAAGTAAATTACATAGTATATTAGAAGATGATAAATGTGAAAGAAAAACATGATAAAAAGTAGAGCAGGATAAGGAGGACTGGGAATGTTGGGATGGGAATCAGGCTGTTTTATTAAATAGAGGAGGCCTTATAGTGAATATGAGATATGGAAGTGAATATGAGAAAATATCTAAAAATACAGGGAGAGCTAGCCAAGGAGCTCTCTAGAGAAAGAGCGTTTCAGGCAGAGTGATCAACTGAAGCAAGTGCCTAAGGCAGAAGTGTGTCCAGTATATTCAAGAGATAGCAAAGAAGTCAATATGGCTGGAATGAAAAACACAAAGGATTGAGTAGTAGGAGATGTAGGGAGAGTGATAACAGAAAGCCATATGAGTTAGAACCTTATGGCTACCCTGTAAAATAAGCCATTGTAGACTATTGAGCAAAAGAGTGATATGATTCTGATTTATGTTTTTAAAAAAGTTATTCTTGTCTGTTGTCCTGAGAATAGACATTAGAGGCCAAGAGTAGCAGCAGGGGCATGTGTTAGGAAGCTGTATCCATCAGCTATTGCTCAGTGGAAGCCACCTCATATTTTAGTGGCTGAAAACAAGAACCATTATTTAGCTCACAATTATGTGGATTGGCAATTAGGCTGGGCTGAAGTGGGCAGTTCTACTGGTCTTGCCTGCAGTTGGCTACAGGTCAGCTGGGTGGCTCTGCCTCAGGGAGCTGCCTAGCTGTTGGCTTGGCCAATAGGGAACACTGGACCATATGCTTATTCACATGATGGCAGCGGGGTTTCAAGAGAACATGCAGGAGTATGCAAGATCTCTTGAAACCTAGTCTCAAAAGTGGCATGTCATCACTTGGGGGGTATATTATATTAGTTGAAGCAAGTCATGAGGTTTACATAAATTGAAGAATTAGAGGGATAAATTTCACATCTTGATAGGAGAAGCTCCAAAGCCAGATTATGAAGGGGTATGCTATAGCAAGGGGAATAATTGCTGCCATTTTTGCCAACAATCTACCGTGGAGGCTATTTTGGATGTCCAGGTGAAAGATGATGGTTGCTTAGGCTACGATGGTAATGGCAGAAGTGATGTGAACTGGTCAGAGCCTGTATCTGTTTTAAGCTTTAGGGCAACATGATTTCTTGATGGATGATAGAAAGGAGGAAAAGGGAAGAGTCAAGGGTGAGTCTGAGGTTTTCAGCCTGAATGACTGGAATGATGGAGTTGCCTTAAACAGAAATAGAGGAGCTTGTATGTGGGACAGATTTCTGAGAGAAGATCAGGACTTTCATCCTGGCCATATTATTTAAAATGTCTATTAGACATCTAAATATAAATGTGAAATAGACAATTTGATAATAAGACTGACATTTGAGAGAGAGGATTAAGCTGGAGTCTTCAGCATGCAGCTAATATTTAAAACCTTAGGACTGAACAATATCACTTCAGGAATGACTAAAGATAGAAGGAAAGGCCCAAGGATTGAGTCCCAGAGCTAATACACTAATACTAACACAATACTGATGTTAATACTAATATGATACTCCTAATATCTTAGAAGTTTGAGAAGAACAGCAAGAACTGATAATGGAGGCTGAGAAGGAAGAGACAGTGACACAGGGAAAAAACATACTAAAAGAGAGCAGCATCCTAGAAATCAAGAGAAGACAGTGAGTGAATTGAGGAGTTTAAAATGATTATGTCAAATGCTGCCAATAGATCACCTGAGATCATTGCCAGCGAGATCTTTGCAATATCAAGCTTTGGAACTTTTCTGTTATATTTCTATTAAAAATTTTTTCCACATTGGCTATTACAAGAGTGGCAGTGGTAGCAGTCCCAGCAGTACTAGTAATATAGTACTTGTGGTAGTAGTTAGTGGTCGTAGTAGTTGTCGTAGTAGTAATGTAATAGCAGTAGCAACAGTAGCAGTAGTAGTATAGTAATAGCAGGGGCAGCAGGGCAATAGTTGTAGTATGGTAGCAGTAGTACAAGTTGTAGTACTGGTAGTGGTGGTGGCAGTGGTGGTAGTAGAATAGTGTAGTAGCAGCAGTAGTAGTAGAGTAGAGTAGAGCATAGCATAGCATAGCATAGTGACATGCAGACATTAGGATTCCCGAGCCTTTTCCCTCACCACTCTGCTATACTGACACTCAGGAAGTAGAAGCAGTGGCCTCCTTAGGGCTGGGGTTACAACATATTACATTTTAGGCATCAGATTCAATCATCATTTATTATGAAAGCCAGGCTCCTGTTCCTGTAACCATTCTTCTAGCATATCTTGTTCTTACTTATTTACTTAATTATTTCCACTTTAACCTAAAGCCAATTTGAAGCACTTGTACGAATTATCCAGCATAACTAAAGAATAAGTGATGGGCTGGTGCAGACATCTTGCTTCCAGAGGTCATTCTAATACCTGACATGCTTCTGATAGGGAAATGATAACTGCTATTGCCTCAAAATTTGCTTGCCAACCAGATTAAGAAGTTAATATGTAAATTTTGATAAACTCCTTCATAATTGTCAATTTATTCATAGAATAAGTGGTAAACGTTCTGTCCTATATCATTAATTATAAGCAGCATTTCAAACTCTTTGTACTTTATATAATCAAAATACTATCTTTGAATTATAAACACATTATTATTGTGAATAATACAAAGAATGAATAATGTTTTTTTTCTAATTCAAATTTGGCCTTAGAATCACTTCCATCTATTTCATGTTTCTCTAAAAAAAGATACTAACACACCTCTTATTCTTTCTAATAAGATAAAATGCTTTGATACAATACAAAAATACACCTTTAGCCATAAATTATTTTTGTCATAGTGGCCATTTAAGTCCACTATTGGAAATGATGAAGCAGAGATGACGGTGGGATATCTAAGTAGAGATGTCTATAGGCAGGTAGGTTAGCATACATAACTTTGTTTCAGTCTTGCCACCGATGGCACAGTGTGGTGAACAAAGTATGATTTTAAACCCATGAAGACAGGAGAAAAAACTGACACAAACTCACATTCCTGTCATCAAACTCTGTCACACTTGGAAGTGAATACATGTTTAAAAATGAGACATGTTCTTAATCTTTCTTCTTGCCTCTAGTCTCTGCTCTCAAATTCATTCTTTTCACCACCTCCAGATCAGTTATATTAGAGCCTCATTCTGTGTTGTTTCTCCTCTTAAAATCTTTAACAATTATCTATTGCCTATAAGATCCATTCAATCCTCCCCAGCATGGGCAGCTGGCGAACTAAGGCACCAGCCATCCATCCCCAATGCTTTTCTTCTTTGCTATTTCCACTATAAAGGCTGAAAAGCAGAAACCACTTTCTCTGCCTCTCCTTCACCTGCAAGTGGCTGTTGACTCATTTTTAGACAGAGATATAAGACAAGTAAAGATCCTGAAAAAGACTTTGCTTTTCTGATTAAAAGAACGTATGTGGTGGTTACTATTCTGTTTGTGTCTTCAATGTAAATATAATGCCTGGAACTTCTGCATCCCTCTTGTGATCATGAGGAGACAGACATAAAGATAAAAAGTCTCTAGGATAGTAGAGCACAAGTGGAAAGATTCTGGTCCGTGAGAACTCTGTTGAACTGCTAACACAACCCTGAGACTGCCTGTTTTTAGATTTCTTGTTAAGAAAACAATAAAAGTCCATATGTTTTAGTTAGATTTTCTGTTTCATCGTTCCTAACTAATGCAGCTTGGTATTCAGACACCTACGCTATCTGATTTAAAGCTGTCCTTCCATATACAACCACTTGTTGTACTTTTCTACTTGATCATTGTGTTTCAAAAAATCTTTACTAGTTTCCATTTCCAGAACACTTCCTGGCTTTTCCTGCTTCAGTGACTTAGCTCATGTTATTTCTTCCACTTGAAATTTTTTTTTTTGTATTTTCCCACCAACACCCTCCTCCCTTCTTTGTCTCTAGTCTTGCCATATAGTCTAGTCTTAGATGTCCAGATTATATGTCACCTACTCCATGAAAACCATCCTGATCTTTCTGGAGATGATAGCTCCTTTCTTTACATTCCTATGGAAGTTGACTGTATATAACAAAGATCGTATCAAACCCCAGTATATAGTGACATATGTACATGTCATCTCACCTTCTAAATTATAATCTTTGACTAAAATTTGACCCATATGTCATTATTTCCCCTGGGGTGGGAGGCATTGAACTTTGGTGTTTTTGTTTTTTTTTTTTCCCTAAATGAGTTGATGAATGAATAAAGGAAATGGATTAAAAGTTTCTAAAATATAAAGTAATGTGGAGCAACAGCATTCAGAAGTGGTGATGTCGAGAGGACTCCCTAGATAAAGCTAAAGAGCAGAGTAGTCTCTCACTCTAGAGGCCACAAAAAGTTCCATCAATTATGGGAAAACCTAAGTGAGGTTTTGGTCAATTGCAAGAAATGAAGCAACTCTTTGGTCTTAAGTCTTATTTTGACTATTGGCTGGTTGTGCTTTTCTGCATCGTTTTTGTTACATTTAATGAGAATTTGGCACATAATTCTATATATTCTACAAGAGAAACTGGGCCCATAAAATATTCTAATTAAAAATTGTATTCTTTGTGGTTTTATTCACATGTTTTCTTCATATTATAACCTAATATGCTTGCTTAGAAAAACACATTTCATTGTTTTTGAGTCATTTCTCCATCTTGAGTTTATTAAACTTGAATTAAAATTATTCTAAAAACAAAGCTCTGTTTTCTACACTGGAACTTGAAAAACTTTTGAAACTAAATAAAGTTAAAATTCAAAACAGTAAGCAAATATAAGTCTTAAAAATGCTAAGGCCTTCCTTGCCCATCTCAAATATAGACATTTATTACAGTAACATGGGAGTCATTTAGTTCCTTAGTCTTTTCCTGTCAAGGCTGATTAATGTGATGTTAAATCCCTAATATTAGATAATGAATTAAGTTACTCATCCTGTGCCTAATCCTTTCCCACCCACTTGTAGCAGCAAAGGGTGGCTGAAGATAAACAGTATGTGAGTGGAAATAAATATACTTACACATATGTACAGAAAGACATGGCCATGGCCTTGAAGAAAGAAAGAGAAAAGCTTTGGGGAAAAAATCCTTCAAACATTTTCCTCTTTCTTCCCATCATGTTTCATAAATATGTATTGTAGAAGAAACAAAAATGCTTAGCAAATAAGGAAAGCCTGTTAGTACTCCCTAAGGATTGCTGTCACTACTAGATCTTGATGACAGCCAGCGTTCTGAAGAAATATATCTCAATCATGGACTTTTATTTTTTAAGTTAAGAAATCCAGAAAAGTCATAGGTCCTGATTACAGATTCTGGCATGAGCTCAGTAAAAGTTTTTAGACATAGTTTCCTCTTACTTGTAAACCCACGTATGGGTCCTTTACTGGCCACTTCAGAACCAGTTTCTTCATGCAAGCCTGGAACTCTATCTACTCCTTTCGGATCTTTCAACAGTTTTCAAGGAGTCAGCCTTCCTTCTTTCCAGAAAGAAACCACCCATTCTTTCAACTTCATGTCACTAACATTACTCATCACAGAGGAGGAATGGACAAGGGTAATCATATGTTTTTTAAATTTTGGAAACAGTCCAAAGATTCCAAATTTCTTTCAAAATGATCTCAGTAGCTCCCTAGTCTGTGACTGTCAATTTTTCAGAGGTTATTAGAAGTGTTTTTACTTTGTTCATTCATTCATTCATTCATTCATTTTTTAAAGATTTTATTTATTTGACAGAGAGAAACACAGCGAGAGAGAGAACACAAGCAGAGGGAATGGAAGCGGAAGAAGTAGGCTTCCTGCCGAGCAGAGAGCCCGATGAGGGGCTCGATCCCAGGACCTTGGGATCATCACCTGGGCCGAAGGCAGACGCTTAATGACTGAGCCACCCAGGTGCCCCTCATTCATTCATTTTTTTAAATTTAATTTTATTTTTTCAGTGTTCCAAGATTGATTGTTCATGCACCACACCCAGTGCTCCATGCGTTCACTTCTTTATTCACCAAATATTTATCAAGCACCTCCTATGTAGTGGGCACTGTTCTGGACTCTGGAATACATCAGGGGACAAAATCCTAATGGAGTTTGCATTCTTTTTCAATTAATTTTATTTTTTCAGTATTCCAAGATTCATTGCTCATGTACCACACCCAGTGCTTCATGCAATACGTGCCCTCCTCAATACCCACCACCAGGCTCACCCAACCCCCCACCTGCCTCCCCTCCAAAACCCTCAGTTTGTTGCTCGGAGTCTACAGTCTCTCATGGTTCATCTTCCCTTCCAATTTCCCCCAATTCACCCTTCCTTTTCTTCTCACAATGTCCTCCATGTTTTTCTTTATGCTCCACATGTAAGTGAAACCATATGATAACTGACTCTGCTTAACTTATTTCATTCAGCACAATCTCTTCTAGTTCCATCCATGTTGATACAAAAGTTGGGTATTCATACTTTCTGATGGAGGCATAATATTCCATTGTATATATGGACCATATCTTCTTTATCCATTCATCTGTTGAAGGGCATCTTGGCTCTTTCCACAGTTTGGCAATCGTGGCCATTGCTGCTATGAACATTGGGGTACATGTGGCCCTTCTTTGTACTGTATCTTTGGGGTGCAGTACAATTGCAGGGTCATATGGTAACTCTATCTTTAATTTCTTGAGGAATCTCCACACTGTTTTCCAAAGTGGCTGCACCAACTTTGGTTGGGAATGCACCCATTCCCACCAATAATGTAAGAGGGTTCCCCTTTCTCCACATCCTCTCCAACATTTGTTGTTTACTGTCTTGTTGATTTTGGCCATTCTAACCAGTGTAAGTTGGTATCTCAGTGTGATTTGCATTCTAATGGGAAGAGATGATGATAAGCAAATACACAAAAAAACCAATATACCAGGTAATGATAAGTAATATGAGAAAAACAAGTAGATTTATGGAAAAAAGAGAGAGCTGGGTGGGAGTATTAGTATTTTCATTGTGTGGTCAGTAAAGGATGCTCTGGTAATGTGCACCAATCAGAAAATGAGGGATACACTATACAGATATCTTGGAGAAGAATCCTTCTGGCAGAGCAAACAGGAAGTGCAAAGATCCTGAATGTGGCGTTGTGTTCAGGGAATGGCTGGAGGCCAGCATGGCTGGAGCAGACTGGGCAAGATGTGTGGGGTTGGAGGAAATGACATTAGGTATGACATAGCAGAGGCTAGATCAAGGTCTCATCATCCATTTTAAGGATTTTGGCATCTACTCCAAGTGAGATAGGAAGCCATGAAAGAATTTTTAGGAGAGGAATGATATGATCAGGTTTAAGTCTTAAAAGGATTACTTTGTTGAGAATGGACTGTAGGAGTCAAGTTCAGAACCAAGGAGACCAGTTAGAAGACTACTACAATAATTCGAATGCTAGATGAGTTCTTGTCATAGAAATTTATATATCCAGCCCTGTCTACATTAGATGTTTAACCAAGATGCTCACCTCATAGCCAGCTTATGGTTGTAGCATTTCCTCAGAACCATTCATAACCTGCTCTGATCTCATTTCTGTACATGGACCAACATCTTTTAATCTACCTACATTCAAGTCAGCCCTGTGGTACTACCCTAGGAAAGGATGACATTCAGCTTTTTGGCTCTCAAAATCTCTTCCTCTAGGCCTTAAATATGCTTAAAGGAACTTTGCATTTGTATTTTTCTCCTCTTTCCAGGTATCTCTGATACCTCCAGTTTTGACACCTCTTCTATCCTTTGGTCCATTTTTTAAAATTCCTCTTGGGTCTTACCCATAGCACATTCAGCTATATGTTCTAAAGCAGGTGCTGGTTTTAGTTGGATTTCATTCTCTTTACATGTTCTCAGTGGTGCCTGAAATGAGTCTTCCTGAGCTGTGTGTGTCCTGTGGCAAGTGACATAATCCTAGGGGCACCGGTGCCTCATTGCTCAGCATTAGCAGAATTTGTCCTGCTTCCTTTACCCCTAAGACTTCTTACAAAGTTCCTGTTTCTTGTCTGAGAGATGCCATTGATCCAGAGCTCATTTTAGGAGTAGCAGTGATTGACAGGCCCCGAGCCTTCATTCCACTTTTCATTTCTGACCACCTTCTCCCATTACCTATGCCAGAGGTTTCTGGCAACCCACCAGCCATATCAGCTCACAGATGAGTTTCATTTGGCCTATACGGTGCTGTTTAAAAATTTTGAATAATTGCCAACACTTAGAAATGATGAGATTTATATGAAAACCTGAATTTTTCATTTCTCTTGAAAATTGGAAGACTTGGCTAAAGTAGGTATGCATACTCACATAACAACAGTAAGCTAGGGTTGAGTAGCAGCTGTGTCATTTGACAAGGTGTGTACTCTGCAGTTCCCCTCCACCCTATCCAGCCCATTTCACTGGTTACATTCCCTGCCTGCTGGTCCCTCTAGATATTTGAGTGCAAAGCTTCTCATTCCCATTCTCCCATACCCCACTAGCCTTTCCAAAATTATTCTAGAGGTTTCCAATGCCCTTGAAGAATTTTTAAGGATGAAAGTAATCATTTAAAATTATACCTTAAGGGGCACCTGGGTGGCTTAGTTAGTTAAGTGTCTGACTCTTGATTTTGGCTCAGGTTATGATCTTAGGGCTGTGAGAATGAATCCCACTTTGGGGCCCACACTGGGTGTGGAACCTCCTTGAGATTCTCTCCCCCCCCTTTTCCCCTCTCTCCAAAAAATAAAAATAAAAAAATAAAATTATACCTTGAGATAAAATTAACAGCACCTCCCACCATATAGAAAGAATAAGAGATATAATTTTACATAGGAAAATGACTAGTTTCTTAAATCTTTTTGAAATAAGAATATAAATTCATAACTGGCTCATTGTCCAGTTTAATGTAACATGTATAACCACTGGACATATACCTTGACCTTCCCCTTGGCCCAGTCCTTCCCTGCCCCATTCTAGCAATGTCTCCTGAAATAGGATTTATAGAAAGACTAACAGTGCAATGCAACTGTAGACAGAGATACTGGTGCTGGATTTGCTATTGCTACTTCTGACCTAATGCCAAAGTTTTTATTGCCCCTTGATCCATTTTCAGGTGTTTGTATAGTGAAGGAGGAATTCTCCAATATCCCACTAGAGTTACTGAGCAGTCTCAGCTCCGTGGGGGGTATAAATATATAAAAGTTTTATTTCTTCCAGTCACTGCCTTCAGCCATGCCTCATTCATTTTCCATTTCTTGTCACTTAATACCATCTGGGATAGATCCCATAAATTTCCAGTCACTTTGAGGCATTAAAACTCAGTTATTTTAAAGTATCAATCTCAAATTTGATTTAAATCCCTTCCTTCCTTTGTGAGCTTTTGTGTGGTCCCTGTATGAGTCCTTCAGAGGGCCCTATGGGACTCATCCACTCTGTAGCTCCCTGACCAGGAGAGCCAGCTTGAACTGCACCTCTTCCACCTCCCATCTGCTTGTACCATCACCCTAAAGCTTTTTGTTACTAGAGTCCCTTTGCCAGGAGAACACTACTTTGGGCATGGCCAGATGCCTAAACCTGCTACTTTCTATAGTACCCATTTTGCCCACAGTCAACTCACTCATCACTCATCTTTGCCACCCAACAATAGTAAACGAAACTGACCCCTTTCTCCCTTCTGTTCTTTCTCCTTAGATGCTTTCTTCCCAGCCAAATAGGCACAAGGACAAATCAGCCAGTTCACTGCCTAAGCAGACATGTCACCAGGGCATCCATCCATTTGGCCTCATGCTCTGAGCTGTTTTCTTGGAGCCTCCCAGTGACTTACCTTGGTGACAGGAGCACCCTTCTCTTCCCCCTGGTGAAGGAGAAGTGAATCACCTCTCATTTAAATCCTATAGTTTCCCTGAGTGAAAGGAATCCATTGGTTCTCACCCTATCCTCTTCCCATCAGACTGGAGGAGGGAGCCAGTCACATATGGGTGGGTCAGTTCTGCGGACTCTTTGTAAGTCCTATGGGAGGTGTCTGGCTGCTCTCTCCAGAATGCAGGGACTTCATGACTTCACATGTGTTGTTCTCTGTTCTGAGACTTGCTGCCAAGTTAGGAAAAGCCTGCTCAATATCCTGCTACACTGTTGTGTTGTATCTGAGCTGGCTGAATCAGCTAGGGTACCTCCTTAAGTTAAGGGTGACCAAGAACTTGACACAAAATGGTTTTGCCAGTAGGAAGTATATTGTCTCACATAACTAAAAATGTCAAGTAGAAAGACCTGGCTCCAGACCCTATTGATTCCTGGCCTCAGTGCTCTCCCCAGGGTCCCTATCTCCGCTCTGTTTTCTCTGGATAATAAATGGTTGGTGGAAGAGTCTCAGGGTTTTTATGGAGGCCCACTCAAGGTTTATGCCATCACACATCAGCATTGGAGAGTCCGCTTTCCCAGTTGCTCAAATAAAAATCCTGAAATGTGCCTTGGGTCATGTGCCTATCCTTGACCTAATCACAGTCTTCAGAGATGGTTGATGATACTTTGAGAGCCAGTTAAAATTTGGAAATAACTTTCCTTTATCTCTCCCACTTCCTATGATATCCATCAAAGGACACCATGTATTTCCCAGATCCACCCCTGTCCAAACATAACCTGAGGATACTAAGTACATTCTAAAATCTGATTCCAAAGTGTAAGCCTGATAATATCATGGAGTTATTGCTGGGTTTCAGAGAGTCATGAAGAGTAGTGGTTAATAGTTTGGAGCCTTGGAATAAGATAGATCTGCATCCAAATCCTGGCCCTCATAGAGCAAGAAACCTTGGGGAAGTACTTAACTTCTCTGCAACTCAGTTTTCTCAACTATAAAATGGGAGTATTGGTAATACCCAAGTTATTGCGATGTTAAGAGGATAAAATAAAATGTGCATGGTACAATTGTTATTGTATAATGCCAGGGACAATTAGGTGCTCAATAAATACAATTTTTATTGCTAAACATTTCCTCCTTTGTGCATAGAGACAACACTATGGAAAAACATGCTAAATTATGAAAGTCTTCTACAGTTCCTAGAAAGGAGCAATTTGACACTGTTATCCCAGGGAGTAAACAGATTTCTCTGCCAATTCTCCTATTATTTGCACACAGCAAGTGGAGGACTCAGTGTGAAAGATGAAGGCTGGAGGAGACCCAAGTATGTAATATGTCTTAAGTATTGAGAGTGTATGTGTGTGTGTGTGCATGTGAATGTGTTGTGTGTGTGCAGGAAGCTCAAGCTAGGATTAAACGAGCAGAGATTTACTGGTCATTTCCAAAGAGCAACATAGGATACATTGGAGCATCTGCCAAACAATCCAAGACATTGCTGAGGCCTTCTATTCTTAGATTTATCCCTCATAAAAAGGGGAAAATTGAGGAATTTTTGTTTTGTCATTTAAAACAAAGAAATCTTCCCAGATTTTACATTTGAAGTAAATATGTAAAATATTGATAGCATGAATTCATTTTTCTAAAATGTATTTTAATATTTTAAAAAGTTAAACAATACTTGACTTTAACATGGAAGATTTCTTTTTCCTGTAGACTAGGAATGACCTTCCTGAAACCTAAAATGTTATTTTCCTGAAAGATAACAGCAATGAAGGTGATCTTCCCAAGTGTACTGTGTGACTATGTAAGTATAAAATGTAACAGCCCATTATTTCAAAGTGGCCTTCCATTGAGAAAAAGATATCAATTGGTGCCCTCTTGTGGAAGTGATTATGTTAGGTGTTAGAAAGGAAAATCTATAGAATATTGTATTATACCTATCATAGTTGTGTTTTTTTCCAGGCACCTTTGATGACTTTAAATTAATATGTAGTTTTGTTTACATGTGAAGTCCAGGAAAAGATTTTAGCATGTAGCATAATTATCGTCTTCACAGATTTACACTGTAAGACTTTTTCTTGAGTAGATCTTGATCTGTCATCTTACTTCAACTGTTCTAAGAACTTTAATCAGAGCTCATTTATGTACTTTTACATCTTACCTCAAAAAGTTGAACCAAATAAAGATATTGAAATACAAATAAAGGGCCGCCTGGGTGGCTCAGTGGGTTAAGCCTCTGCCTTCGGCTCAGGTCATGATCTCAGGGTCCTGGGATAGAGCATCGGGCTCTCTGCTCAGCAGGGAGCCTGCTTCCCCCTCTCTCTCTGCCTGCCTTTCTGCTTACTTGTGATCTCTCTCTGTCAAATAAATAAATAAAATATTTAAACAAATACAAATAAATATACTTTTCACAAGTCTTAACTCTGTTGTGCCTCCATCAGAATTTTTTCCTCTAGCATCTGCCCTGCCAAAGCTTCTCTTGATGATTTCCTCCAGGGATAGCTGGAACAACTGACCCAGCTCCTGAACAAGTTCTGATCAAGTGGGAAAGCGTCTACCAACTTTATGGCCAAGGCCACCTCCATCTCCTTAGTGGCTGGTCATCCTTGCTATATATGTCATATGAAGAAGAACAGTTAGACTGGTCCAAAACTAAAAGTGATTCCTGAGCCATAGAATTCTCTGGTAGTCAAGGAGTGACTAGCCTGTTGCTGAGGAGGCATATAGTAGACTTGGTTATTTGGACTCAGTGATCTTCATGGTCTCTTTCAACTCTCAGAGTCTAAAGCTCTTTTTAATCTGATGGCCAACCCCACCGAATAAACTAACCACTTCAGTGACTCCTCTTCAGTTCCAAGATGGCTATGAAGACTTGAACCTGCTTCTCACAGGTACTGTACATTCCTTCAGAACTGCTCTATCAGGTAAATCTTCAGAACCTTTAAAGGGCCAATCAGAGTGTACCTTAATCAGGACAGTAGATCATAATAGAAATATGAAGCTCTTTCACCATTATTTTTAAACAGTTATAAATAATCAAGGAATGTATAAATTATTCTAGCAGATGCTGATCCATATAGGAAAACAGGTGACATAGAAAGTGTAAGTGTACATATTCAAAGGGGTGAGGTTGATGTGTAGGCTCTGGTGCACAAAGGACCCAGATACACACCATAGCTCTGTTACTTATTAGACGAATGATATTAGGTAAATGTCCGAGTTTCCTTCATCTGTAAAATAATGAGTATACTTACCGTGAAGGCTTGTGGTAAGAATTATATGACATAAAAATGCAAAACACTGAGCATGGTATTTAGCACATAGAAGGCTCTTGAAGAATGCTAGCTCTTCATATTAAGGGGAAGAAATAATATAAAGGGTGAAGTCATGGCCAGAAAGGGTCTGTTAAGGCCTTAATAGGCATGAAGAAAAAACACTAAATAAATGTTTCTTGTATATAATTAAATTATGTTCATTGAAGATCTCTAATAGGCTTACCTTGTGAATCAGCAGACTATCTCTCCATCTTCCCAAATATTTTATCGCTGATTATTGACTGGGGCGCATTTTCATCTCTCAGCATTTGGATTCACACAGTGTAAGCACTCTTAGCTGACTCAGAACCATACATCTGTACAAACAGCACACTGTAATTTGTACCTCACTTGGGTTTTCATTAGGGCATCTCTGAAACCTAACAACAAAACCTAACAACAAAACGTAGTTCAGGAAACTAAGCTTTAGGTCCCCGTAGTGAGAGAGATATAGATATAGAACTTTGATGGATGAGTCCTGACTATTCTTTAGTTGAAAATCCAAACTATAAGATCAAGTCTATAAATTGGTGATTACATTTTATTCAGTAGAGGATAATTTCTGGATACTTAGTAGCATTCAAAGGATATAGAACTGGAGAAAAATTCTATCAGAGGATGATATTTGTAATTATTAGCTAAAATGGTGCCATCATGTGGCAAGAGCAAAAATAGCATGCACTCAGCCAATTCTGAAAATAGCAATTCTTGATTGATTTTTAATTAATTGATTTTGATAATTGTATTAATTGATTTTAATTAATTTCAATTTAAAATAATTTATTTCTAGCGTGCTTGGGTGGCTCAGTGGGTTGAGTGTCTGACTCTTGGTTTTGGTTCAGGTCATGATCTCAGCGTGGAGAGATCAAGCCCAGTGTCCAGATCCATGCTCAGCGGGGAGTCTGCTTCTCTCTCTCTTTCTACCCCTTCCCCTGATCACGCTCTCTCTCTCTCTCTCTCAAATAAATAAGTAAATCTTTAAAAAATAAAACAAGATAATGTATTTCAAATACTATGTAAAATGAAACTTTATTATTGTTTTTTACTTGGAAGACTTTAAATACACATAATTCAAATGTGCATATAATGGAAAAGCCTTTTGATTTAATTCCTGTGATCTAAACCTAATGTAGACAAATAATGATAAATTTGACTCCTGAAGCTAAGTGAAGCATGAAGTCTGAACTTGAATAATATTAAATAAATATTTGATTGCTTTACTTTGCTTAAAACTCTAAGTAGTTTGATTGATTCCCTAAGCAAAAATAAATATGTAGAGTGCTAAGAGAATTGACCAGCATTAAAAATATAAAGGCCAGGTTTCAGTAGGGTAGGCTGACTGCATAAAATTGATGAAATTTCAACAGGATATATCCTCAATGAGAAAGAGAGAGACACAGGGGTGCCTGGGTGGCTCAGTGGGTTAAACCTCTGCCTTCAGCTCAGATCATGATCTCAGGGTCCTGGGATCAAGCCCCGCATTGGGCTCTCTGCTCAGCAGGGAGCCTGCTTCCGCCCCCCCCACCCCGCCTGCCTCTCTGCCTACTTGTGATCTCTCTTTCTCTGTCAAATAAATAAATAAAATCTAAAAAAAAAAAAAAAAAGAAAGAGAGAGACACAAAGAGAGAATGAATGAGGTATCAGTGAATACCTTGAAGAAAAAGTACAGTTGGAGGACTTGTAACTAATGAGGATAGAGGGAGTTGTAACCATCTAGAATGTATAAGGAGAAGGATATAACTGAGAAAGTTTAGATTAGGCCTCAGAAACCTGGAACTGGAGAAAAAACCCAGTGGTTTATGGAAATGAGAATACATAGCAAAAAAGATTTTTAAATTAAAATCTATATTTCGAATAGTTGACTTCTAAATTACGAGGCACCACCCTCTGTGTCTGTACAGAACTCCAGGCAGCCAGACACTTATGCCCCCAGAAACAAATTAGAATGTATCTTTCTGGCTTCTATTCCAAAATGCTATGGAAAAACTTCTTCTGGCTAAGATGAGTAATATGGACAACATTTACCCTTTCAATTGAAACAACTAAAAAAATGAACAAAATATATGAAACAAGTTTTTAGGATATTGAGAAAACCTTAAAAAATATAACCAGAGGGGGAGACAAAGCCACAGTAGGTGTAGAGAAACAAAGATAAAGTAACAGAAGAGAAAATAAAAACAAATGCCATGGAGAAACAGTTTCAAAGTACCAAAAGAAAAAAAAACAACCTAGAATTATGCAGTTGTTGGATATAGTGTTCTGTATGTCAATGAGATCAAATTGATTGCTGTATCCAAACCTTCTCTATTCCTACTGCCTTTTGTCTGCTTGTTTGTCTATCAATTGATAGACATGTATTGATAGACATGTATTAAAATCCCCAACTGTGATTGTGGATTTATCTACCTTTGCTTTTAGTTCTGTCAATATTTTATGTATTTTACTTATACATAAAATAAAATACTTTATGTATTTTAAAGCCATGTTATATGGTATATACTAATTTAGGAATGTTATACTTTCCTCTTGAATTGACCTTGTTTTTTTGGGGGGAGGGGCAAAGGAAAAGAGGGGGAAGAGAATCTTAAGCAAACTCCTCACCCAGAGCAGAGCCTGACTTGGGGCTTAATCTCATGATCCTGAGATTGGGACCTGAGCTGAAATCAAGAGTCAGAGCCACTCAGGTGCCCCTTGAATTGACCTTTTAATTATGATGTGATATCCTTCTTTATCTCTCACACTTTTTACTTTAAAATCTATTTTGTTCTTTGTGAATGTAGTCACACCAGCTTTTATTTATTTATTTATTTATTTATTTATTTATTTATTTATTTAGTTAGTTAGTTATTTAGTTAGTTAGTTAGTTAGTTAGTTAGTTAGTTAGTTATATTTATTTGGTTAGTGTTTGCACAGTATATCTTGTCTTCACTCTTTTCTTTCCAGTCTGCCTTCTCTCTTCTTGGGGTTTATTAAATCCCTATGTCAAGTTTTGGAAAATACCCTTAAGGAGAAAGCTGGAATGAAGGTGAGTCTTACCACATGTGCTTTCCTTCATAAACCCTTGTGGGTTTGTGCCTTTTCCCCCCCTCTTTTTACCATACTTTTTCAGAGGGAGAAGAAGTAAGCATACATATTTGAACAGGTTTAATAAGACACTCTCATCTGTGTTATGCTGAAGTTTTTCTTGAAATTAGTTCCTTGCACACTTGCTTGCTTGCTTCCCCATCCTTATTTCCCCCCACTTCCTAACCAATAGTGTCCTAGGATCATTTCCCTAATAAATATATGTGTATTTAAATTCTCATTTCAGCTTGTGCTTCTGGGGAATCAAGCTTAAGGTATTCTATTATATGGTAGTATTTACCTCTTAAATTAAAATGTATTTATATTTTCTGACCATAGTTTCCAGGATTATTCAAGTTTGGTTAAATATTTACATGGATTTAAAGTTTGCCATCAATCTTTTTGCAATGGCTTTCATTTTATTTCTTCTTTGGTCAGATTTTGAGGAGGATTTTATAATATGATACAATGTGTAATATATTTCTCAAATTCTTTCATTTTTACTTGTTGTCTTTGTGGTTGAATGACAGCATGTCTGAATGGGAAACATTTTAGGCTCAGTTTCTTTCCTTCACAGTGGTCCATGTCTTTTGATGCTAAATGTTATTGTGAAAAAATCAAAAGGTAGCTCAATTTTCTTCCACTTCTAAGTAACTTAAAAAAAAATCTTCTGGAATACCTGAAGAAATTTTATCCAGAAAATTCAGTAAATACTAGGAAATCTTTTTTTGTCCATTTTGATGTTTCAGAATTTTATTAAAATACACTGTGCCCTTTGAATCTGTGGCGTAAATTCCTCCTGCATCTGGGAAAATTATCTTCTATTACAATTTAAAATTCATGTCATGTTCCATTTGTTTAGACTTTTCATTCAGCGACATAGCTTGTCTAAATGTTCTATGGTCTCTATACCTATTTTATATTTATTATGTTTATTGTAACTGTTTAATCTCTTTTTTCCTCTTGTGTTCATTATAAAATTCTCCAGTTTCCTCTGGACGTACACTTCCATAAATAGCTACCGGCCATATGTGGCTATGTAAATCAAAATGAATTAAAAACTGTAATGTAAAACTTAGTTCCTTGATTACAGTAACTACATTTTAAGTGTTCAGTAGTCACTGTGGCTACTCTATTGGTTAACACAGTTATAGATCATTCCAATCATTGCAGAAAGTTCTACTGGGCAGTACTACTCTATACTAATAATGGAGTCTCTGCTGCTTGTTGTATTTATCTTCTTATATATTTGTTCTTTGTTCTGTACTGGTCATAAGTTAGTCATATGTTAGTCCATAGTTATATTTCCATATTTTATTTCTATTTTGTATTTTTTTAATTTATTTGAGAGAGAGAGAGAGTGAGAGAGAGATCGCAAGTAGGCAGAGAGGTAGGCAGAGAGAGGGGGGAAGCAGGCTCCCTGCTGAGCAGAGAGCCCGATGCGGGGCTTGATCTGAGATCATGACCTGAGCCCAAGGCAGAGGCTTAACCCACTGAGCCACCCAGGCACCCCTCTATTTTGTATTTTTAACTTATCCTTGAAGTCTTATACAAATTTGTGTCCTTATAAATTCTTTCATAAAGTATTCTTTATGGGGGGAAGTACAAGGGGTTGCTTTCTACTATAAGATACTTTTTCATCTATCATTTGCATACTATATTTTTCCATATTAGTTTTAATCGATTTTTGCTGAAGTATATTTTCCTTTGTTTTTTATACTTTGTTTTCTGTTTCTTAATTTACTGACACTTAACATGGAAAGATTTGTCCAAATGTATTTATGCTGATTACAATGTGGCTAAATTCCCCTTTCCTCCACTTCCATCCTTTTCCCTCATTTTATGAGTGACACTGCAAAGGTCAGAAAATATGGTGTGTACTACAAATTGGCCCATCTCTTATTTTTGTAAATAATTTTATTGAAACCGAACCATACTTCTTCATGTACATAGTGTCACTGGCTGCTCTCATGGTGCAATAGCAGAGCTGGGTAGCTGTGACAGAGATCATGTGGCTTGGGATGTCTAAATATTTACTCTCTGGTGCTTTACAGAAAAGGTTTGCTGACCCCAGAGGTATAAAGAAGGAAGCATCTATATACCCTGAGGCATGGGGTGGGCTGAGTAAAGGACTGGAAGAGAGATTTCTCAGCTAGGTCTGTGTGCAGACTTTATTGACCAAAGAGAGCTCTGTTCTCTCTTGCACTTTTATTAAAGGTCTTCATCTGGGTTCACTTCATAATGTCTGAGATCTCTCTTTACATCCAGGGATAACCTTGGCCTTCAGATCCTCCTCAATTTCTAGTTGGATTTGGGCACCTGGAACTTTTGCCACTTCTAAGGAGAGGCAGTAATACAGAGGTTTTACCTTGTATTCAGGCATCACTTGTTTCTACTTTAAAATTGCTGACAGGTATGTGATAGGTGGGGTTGACTTCCTTCTTGAGCACCTTTAAGACAAGGAGGACTTTTCCTGGGCTGTCCCTAAGGATTCTGGGCTCAGCCTCACCCTGTTCCTGCAACTGCCTCAAATCAATTTTTTATATCTGAAGGGATGGGTTTCCTATTTTTATAAAGATTTCTTTGTCACCAGCTCTCCTTTGGTAAGATTTTTCAGGTTTTTGTTTTCCTCAGTTCTTCCTCTTAAAGAGTATTAAGGAAGTCAGTAAAAGGAGCTTTCTAGAGCCCACACCATGCTCCTTAAAAGAGCCTAGGTATTTTTCATTGGCTAATAACCCCCGTGTGGTGTATTTTTCTGGGTTTTAACCTATTGGTTGTGCATATTTTAGATTATACAGAAACGAAATAGTGAAATCTGATTTTCTTCTGTCATCTAAAACTGGAAGATTGTATATTGGCTTGAGAATGCGGTCAGTGAAAAGCTGACCATTTGCAAAAATTTTTTTGTATTTACTTTCCACTTACAAGGTGAAGGATTTGCAAGTGGAATAGCTAACCACAAGGGGGCGTGTTTCTTTTGACTTTCATTTCTTTGAACTAATGTATATAGTGTATACTGGTTTTTATGTTTTCATTGAAAATGACCAATGAGTCAAATTACACAAGAAGAATGTGTTATTTTGTAAATAAGTTCATTCAATTGCAAAACTGCTTCAACAATATTTTGTATACCTACAAAATGCTAAGCATTCTGGTAGGCTGTTTATTAGTTGAGTAACTTAAAATGAGTAATTATGGATGAGTTTATGTTGAACTAGTCTTTCAAAAAATAACTATTGCATCATCCATTTTTAAAAATTAATTTATTTATCTGGCAGAGAGAGAGAAAAGAAGTAGGCAGGGTAGCAGGCAGAGGGAGAGGGAGAAATAATCTCCCCGCTGAGTAAGGAGCCTGATATAGGGCTCCATCCCAGGACCCTGGGATCATGACCTGAGCTGAAGGCAGTTACTTAACCAACTGAGCCACCCAAGCGCCCCTGCATCATCCATTTTTTTAATGAGAAGTTCAAATACCACCAAAAATATATTAAAGATATTAGTCAAATGTCTACAGATCTCACACCACAGTTGAAATTTCCTCAGACAGAGATATTTTTATTTTATTTTGAAGATTTCACTCATTTGAGAGTGAGAGTGAGAGAGAACGTGGGCAGGCGGAAAGGCAGAGGAAGAAGCAGACTCCCCGCTGAGCAGGGGGTCCTGTACGGGACTCCATCTCAGGACCCTGAAGTCAATACATGACCAGAAGGCAGACGCTCAACCCACTGAGTCACCCAGGTACCCCTATTCCTTCTATTTTTTAACATAGTATATGCGTATAATCTTCAAATTGCCTAAAGTCACTGAAGTAAGTAGCATTTCATGAGGAGTTCCTGATAATGGGGTAAAATACATGACTAGATACCTAGGACTAGATACTATTTAATAGCTGAAAATATGACAGAAAGTACTTAGGAAAAATAAGGAACTTATTATCTCACATAATTAAAGAATCCATGGATAAGTCTTAATTGGCCTTCTTTTTAGACTTATTTGTGCTCAGGCTCCTCAAAATGGTTCAGAGCTGATGCAGAATCATATATTTAAACCTGTGTGTGTGTGTGTGTGTGTGTGTGTGTCTTTGTATGTGGCTTTCCACTGAAACTAAAAAGCCACAATGGCTTTCAGGACCTCCCAGAATCTATTATGTCCAGGTGCCCTTTATTCTCTTCAAAATGATCTCACTAGCCTTGCTCGCCTGCTCTCTCTCTCTCTCTCTCTCTCTTTTTTTTTTTTTTTTTAACATTTCACCCACGCTGGCCTCTTTTATCCTTCAAACATATGGAGTCTTTCCTACCCAAAGCCAGGTTGCCTCTTCCCCCCATCAGTGCACAAGGGTGGCCTCCTCTCATCCTTCAGATGTCATCTAAGGTCAGGTGATGTTCATTCCCACCACTCCCCCCATCCTAACAAACCTGCACCCTGCTCCCTCCCTACTCATTTCCTTCTAAGCATTCATCACAAACTGTCCTTATTTTTAAATTTTTATTTATTTATTTATTTTTACCTATAGTGTCTTCCTAACTAGAATATAAGCTCTATGAGGCAAGGACCTTACTTTTACAGTTCACAGATGTGTCCCTGGTGCTGAAATAACAATGAGCACTCAATAAATATTTATAGAATAAACAAATTACTTCTAAAATTAAGCAACACAGAAACTTTCAAAGAAGAAAGGAAAAGTATGTTTTAAATCATCCGTAATTCTATTACCCAGATACAGTAACTATTATCATTTGGTGAATGTTATTCAATCCCTTTTCTCTGGGCATTGAAATTACATAGATAAAATTTTTAAATGCAATTATACTTTGTACTATTTTTCTTTTTATTTGAATTTCACAACAAAGTAGGGAATTACAAATCATCAGGTTATTATTTATTCATAAGACATAGCTGGCCCTAAAGGATCTTTCTAAAGAAACAAGATTATGAAAAATATTAAGAGACTTGAATTGTATTTTGTAACTACATGTTCCAATTTGGGGAAGTTTCTATATTTTTTTTATTATCTCAGTGTTATTTACATTTTATTCCATAACCATAATCCCACAATTGATTTTTTTAAAGATTTTATTTATTTATTTATTTGAGAGAGAGTGAGAGAGAGCACAAGTGGGGAGGAGAGGGGGGAAAAAGGCTCCTCGCTGAGCAGGGAGCCCTGTGCAGGACTTCATCCCAGGACTCTGGGATTATGACCTGAGCCAAAGGCAGACACTTAACTGACTGAGCCACCCAGGTGCCCTGATGTCTTTGTTTTATAAAAATTTAACTGGATTAAAATCTCATGTTTAGTTGCTTTGTGTTTGCCATTAACTTCTTTATTACTGAGTTTTTAGTTTGATTACTCTCTTAATCGACTGGATTTCCGCCTGAGATTTTATAAGAAGGGCTCTTGGATATTTTATTTTTTGAGGTTTTGCAGATTTAGGAGTATTTCCAATACTTCTTGGAGGGGCATGTCCACCTTGCCAACTACTTGCTCTTCTGTGACCTCATAATGCTGCTTTATATCCCTCTGGCGTGACACACACCTTGGCACACCTAATACTCCTAAATCTGCAAATTTACCAATACTCCTAATACTCCTTTACCTAATACTCCTAAATGTACTAATACTCCTTTACCTAATACTTGTAAATCTCCAACACCCATTTGGCTGTACATAACATTTTGAGCCATGCTTTTGTTCTTGGCCTCTTTTAGATATTGCACCATCTTCTGGCATTAGATCTCAGGGAGAAGTCTACGGCTGTTGTAAACATTCCTGTTTCCCTATTTTTGTGAATGTAATTATTTACTCTTGATGTTTAACAACTTTATAAGGCATATATGTTGGTGTTGGCTCTTGTCAATTTTTCCTCCCATGGGCTACTATCTGGTATCTCGCCTCATTTCCAATACCTCTTGGAGGGGCATGTCCACCTTGCTGACTACTTGCCCTTCTGTGACCTCATAATGCTGCTTTATATCCCTCTGGCTTGGCACACCTTAGCCAAATTCTCTCATCCCTACCCTCACTCTAACTGCTACTGGTTCTAGCAGATTTAGCAGGCCTCTGTGAAGACTTCTATACTCCTCAGGTGACCAGCCACTTTCCCCTTACCACCCAGATGAAGTGTAACATGTACCTCTAGTATTGCATTTGGTACACTGACTTACCATTAATGGTTTATGGCTGTCTCACATCCAGCACTGTGAATTCTGTAGGGAAGGGCACCTAGCTTATATCCACAAGACTATGTAAGCAATTTAAAACAGAGTTCTTGCTGATGAAAAGTTGGGAATGTTGGATGGATAGATAGCAATTGGATTAATTACTGAGCAGCTAGTAAACCATTAAAGTGTAAATCTGCCACAATTCGAATACTCTAATAAATTGATGCTCTGCCTTTAAAGGACATTAATCATATACCAGATGGCGGGGTAGATAAGAAATGTCAAAGACAAGCCTACAAGTGAACGAGTGCGAAAGCCGAACATCCGTGACGCAGGTGACAAATGTCCAGTAGAAACCGGAGTCTTCTCTGCCGCACCTCGGCCGGCCTCTCATCTAAGAAGACGGGCATGAACGGCCAGCCCTTCCCTCATTTCATGATACCTGTAGCTGAAGCTCGCCACCGCTTCCCAGCAGCAAGTGAAAATTGAGCTTTTTACTGAGCGGTCTGCAGCTGGAACCCCGCGGGGAGAGCAGCGGGGCGGAGCTAGTTTTGCGCAGGCCCTGTGTGGGCGGAAAGAGCCGTAAGACTGCGCCTGCGCTCTCAGTCGACCTTGCTCCGCTTCCTCGGCGGGGTTACCAGATCCGGGGTCCAGGCGGGATGGTGGTACAATGTCAGGTAAGGGTGGGGTTCCCTCACAGATGCATCTGACCCCTTTCCATGCTCCCTCCACCGACCCGGCCTTGCGCAGCCGGATCCTCGCCGAAGCAACCTCAGTCTTAAGCTCGGTGCCGCGCCCACTACCAGTAAGTAGTGTCGCCCCTCTGGGCTGCAGAGGCTTTACCTTTGGGTGCCCGAACCAAGGTCAGGTCCTCTCCGCGAACTCTTGGGTCTCCGGGGTGAGGGCGTCAAAGGTTTCTGAAGGCAGCCGCGACTTCGCCCCCTTGCTTCTATGATTATGTTTTGGCAGACAGTTTTTCAAGTTCATGCATCTAAGAGTTCTTGTGAAAAGAGGTGCTTCATATATGCATTTGCAAACCCTTGATTATTTGCAAACTTCTGATTATTTCGTAGAGAATAATTTGCACACTGGAACAGGTGGGTTATTTAATTGGCCAGATTTCTTAGATACCAGGCTGATGGTATAGGTTTAAGAAATACCGGTTTAACATGTTTATCAAACCCACCTGCCTTTACAAACGTCAGGGGTTTGTATGTTGCGTAACTTAATCGTTGGCAGCTGGGTTCCATGTAGTGTGGACTGGAATCAAGGGTCATATGACAATTGTGAGAGACGTGTCTCGCTTTTTTGGTTATTTTATTTGTGTAATTTATCTCTTGACCGAGACATCAGTTTACTGCTTAAGTGTTTATAAAAGGTGCTATAATTTGTCAAATAAAGAACGACTTAACTTTATGGTTAACTTGTAATTAACTTGTAATTATACTTTTTTGGATGATTTAATTATTTCTGACTCATAAAATTTGTCTTTGATTAAAGTAATTGGAAAGAAAGCAAGCCCACTGAGACAGAAAAGGTCTATTAGTGTTATTGCTAAAGACCTTTCTTCTCCTTTTTAGGTTGAAGTGTTGTATTTTGCAAAAAGTGCTGAGATAGCAGGAATTCGCTCAGAGACCATTTCTGTGCCACAAGAAATAAAAGCATTGCAGCTGTGGAATGAGATAGAAGCGCGGCATCCTGGGTAAACATTTGTAGAATACATATGATTAACACTTTTTAACTTTGAAAAACGTGTAAATAACTAGAGAAAAAAAGCCAATTTTTATTTCCATGTTTAATGTCAAAAATGGTCAGTAGATGTATTTTTTTGCAACTACTAATAAATTCTGGTATCTAAAAATGCACAATTTCTTAAAGCTAAAGCTATTTTACTAAAAAAAAATACAGTGAACTGTAACACTGACAAAGGGCCATGAATATATTTGCTTTTATAATTTACTAAATACTGAAAATGTGGGTTCTGCACTTTTATAATAAATAAAATTGTTACAAATTAAGTAAAAAACTTGTGCTTTGAATTTTATGTCCTGCCCCTTCTTTAGAGAACTCAAAGTAGAAATTTCTAAGATTAAAAGAAAAGTGAAAGCTCACAAACCTTAGCTACTGCTGAATTGGGTTTTCATAATATTTGATTTTTTTCTGGTTCTTGAAAGTATATAATTTACTGCTATTATTCCTACCTCAAGTCCTTTTTGCAACAAAGTATAATTATGGCTTATTTGTGGGAGTTCCAGGAATATTAATTGTGTTACTTAAGTCTGTATAGATTTTTAAACTGGGCAGTCTTAATACATTGTAAAAGATACAATTTAGGTTTAATAGTAAATAGTTTTCTTGATTTCATATCTTATAAGTTGCCTTTTTTTTTTTTTTGAGAGCATAGCGAGGGGCAGAGAGAGAGATCTTAAGCAGGCTCTGCACCCAATGTGGAGCCCGACTCGAAGCTTGATCTCACGACCCCAAGATCAGGACCTGAGTGGAAATCAAGATTTGTGCCCTTAACTGACTGAGCCACTCAGGTGCCCCTTTAAGCTGCTCTTAAACTGCGCTTATAATCAATGAAATGAGTGGAGCCTCTGTCATGCTTTATCTTTAACCTAATACCTGTTGGGAAACACCTGGTCTTGACTGTTATGTAGTCTTTTTGGGGGGGTTGTTTGTTTAAATACCTGAGACACAACACTCATTAAAAGAGTTGCTAGCAGTTTACTGTGTTCTTTGTGGTGAATAAGTATGTTCTTCAGGGGATATGTACTTTCTTTGCAGAATATGATTAGTAACTTTGCAGGTGGTGCTTCATGAAGTAATATTTAAGGTGGTATTTTTAGTTGCAGCTGAGGAGATTTGAGGTCTAATACAACATTGATACTTTTTTTTTTTTTTTTAAAGATTTTATTTATTTGACAGAGAGAGACATAGCAAGAGAGAGAACACAAGCAGGGGGAGTTGCAGAGGGAGAAAGCAGGCTTCCCAAGGAGCAGGGAGCCTGATGTGAGGCTCGATCCCAGGATACTGGGATCATGACCTGAGCTGAAGGCAGACTCTTAACGACTAAGCCACCTAGGCGCCCCACAACTTTGATACTTCTAATTATACTTTTTTCCCCTTCAGATTGGCTGATGTCAGAAATCAGGTGATATTTGCTGTCCGTCAAGAATATGTCGAGCTTGGAGATCAACTCCTCCAGCTTCAATCGGGAGACGAAATTGCCATTATCCCCCCCATTAGTGGAGGGTAGTGCTCATGAGCCACTTGGGTGTGTGAGACATGTTTTCCTTAACCAATTTTGTGGAAAAGGATTACATAGATGATAACTTGTATATGATTTACTTTAAGTATATATTCTTTGGAAGTCTGTCTGCACCAGTGAAGAGTTGCCGCTATAATAGCTGATGTAGACAGACTTATACTATGTATCTGTGTATCATCTCTACCTCTGTTCTCTTGTAAGCAGTTTAATTTTATGTCAGTTTGACATGTTCATTCTCTCTGCTTAAAATGGTTCATTGAAATTTTATTGTGTGTCAGGCACAGTGCTAGATGCTGGAGTATTAATATTCCTATTGTGTGGTAAGGAAAACTGAAATTCAGAGAAGTTAAAAACTTGTCTCTGATCACATAGCTAGTAAGTGGCAGAGCCCACATTTGAGTTCAGATTATTGGATTCTCTGTACTTTCTCACAAATACGTATATTAATACAGGATAGTAGCTCTCCTTGGTACAGAGAAATATCACAAAATTGCATAGCCAGGAAGCACAAAGATCACTGTGCCTAACAAGAAAGCGTACCATTTTCTGGGTATAAAGAAACATTATAGCTGTGTTGCAGGTAGCCCTAGGACCCAATGCATCTTCCCAAACAGCATAGTCTTTAAGTAGGATGATGCATAAGAATATCTCTTAGTATAGTCTGGAGAGACAGAATGAGGCTTAATTTATTGCCAGCTGAAGAGCAAATAATGTAAAAATTAAAGATTATCCCTAATTAAAATTTTTGGTAATCTAGGAATGAAAGAAAACTTTCTCACCGTGTTAGGGCTTTTCTCCAAAATCAAAAGTAAATACGATACTCAATGGTAAAACCTTGGTTTCATCAAAGAAAGGAACATACTGAGGATGCCAGTTTATTTTTTTCACCTATTTTTTTTTCTCCACTATGCTTGAGGAGGGCACTGCCCCCTAAAGTGAAGAATATATATTGCAAAGCAAATTCCCATCATACTGATAAAGACTGGATCTTTCTTAGTCCTACTATTTGGAAATAATAGAATTTCTTGTTAAATATGTATTTTAGTTTTACTGGGAAACTGGTCACCATATCACCACCATGATTTTAGAAAAATGCCTTTTTTTTGAGTTTGGAATTTATTCAGAAAATAGTGTGCTGCCATTAAAGGTGTGTGTGTGTGTGAGAGAGAGAGAGAGAGAGAGAGAGAGGATTAAAGGTGTTCTTTGGAAAGATTAGGAAGATTACTCAAACAGCATTATGTATTGTTTGAAGGTGTTTGACAGCATTTGTATCATATGGTTTTAGAAGTCATGTCCTTATAGAATCAAATTGTAGGAATTTAGTATGGTTCCAAGTTCATCGAGCATAGACCACGTTTGGGTTACCTATAAGTTCTTGTAAGAAGCTCAGGTGGCGTGTATAGAGGGTTGAAACATCTTAGAATCCAGTGGAATGTGAATATTTGTGCTTTTCTTTTCAGTAGCTGAAAGTATAGGGAAAAGAACGTTGGATTTAGTGAGATTCCCTGATTGGAACCGCCTTGAATGAGTCCTTAACTCCCCTGAGCCTTCTTTCCCAGTGTGAATAAAATTCCTCAGGATTTATGACTATATCCAGACTCCTCATCCTGCAAAGTCCACCCTGCATGCCCATTCTCGGCCCATCTGCTCCCTCCTTTGAACCCTGGGTTCCAGCCTCCCCTTAGGTTCTGGAGCACACCTTGGTCTTTCTTGTTCTAGAGGCTTTGCATTTTCCATTCCCTCTCTCTCTGCCTGGGGGCCTGTTTCCCTGTTTCTTTCCAGAACTGCTTGTTTATCTTTCAGGTCTCACTTCTAAATACTGTCTCTTGAGAAAGGCTTTCCCTAATGCTCTTACACAGCCCCACTTTCCCAGCACCCATGCTCTGTCTCAGAACCCTGTTTATTTTTACATTACCCCTATATATAATTTTTCTTTATTGCTTTTTTTCTGCATTCCTGTGTAGGTTCTCTGAGGGCAGGAGCCAGGTTTTTTGTTCCCTGGTCCTTGTCTAGTGCATGAGGTTGGTCTCTTAGTGAGTATGGAATAGATGGTTGATGAATGAAATGAGAAATGCATGGCAGAGAGCTTGTATGACCTCTCATGATAGGCACGCAGTTCATTTCCTCATTTCCTCAGTTACTTAACTGGATTATGTCTGGTCATGAAATGAGTCCAGTTCCTGTGGAGTCAGCATTGCTTCTGTTTTTCTTGTCTTCTTTTTGAATAAAGAAAAAGGCAGTTTAGGTGTGGTGCATGGAAATATAGTGGCTAGAGGTGACATGCGTGTGGACGGAGCTGTTGATCTCTGACCTATACCGTGATGGGAGATAAGAGCAGCAATTCCAGAATATGGAATAAAGTGGCATATGAGATAGATTACATTTTAAGTGATCATGTTAATGGTAGATTCCTTTTTATATCCTGCTTGATTCATTATGGATATTTATAAACGTGCTGAGTTTTCCTAAAATTTTACACCTGCTTATTTTTATCATTGTATCACATCTAATGTACAAAAAATATAAATTGAAAAAGTATAGGTTGGGTGTTTTGCCTCTAGTACCAATGTTAAGGTTTATTAATATCTTCTAGGGAAGATCTGAATGAAGTTGAAGAACAATCTAAAGATATAATAAAATTCACTGCTGAGAAGCTATCTATAGATGAAGTCTCACAGTTGGTGATTTCTCCTATCTGTGGTGCAGTATCGCTCTTTGTAGGTGAGTTGTCATTTTGTTATGCTTGCCTCATCAGTGTCATTTTATTTCTTTATCTTTGTGATAATTATTTTTTTTTCTTTTTTTGAAGATTTTTTATTAATTTGACAGAGCGCACAAGCAAGGGAGGCAGAGGGGGAGGGAGAAAGAAGCAGGCTCCCCACTGTGCAGAGAACCCGATGTGGGACTTGATCCCAGGATCCCGGGATCATGATCTGAACCGAAGGCAGACTTAACACGCAGGGGTCCCTATTTTTTATTTTTCTAATCAAGTTTTTGTTTTTAGAAAATTTGAAAACTCTTTTAGACAAATTGGTATGTTGCCTGTCTACTAAAAAATAATCCTCTTTTCTAGTAATGTGTTATTTCTATTGTAAGGAAAAACCTTATTTTAATATTCTTTTTTTTTTTTCTTTTTTCTTTTAGGGACTACAAGAAATAACTTTGAAGGGAAAAAAGTCATTAGCTTAGAATATGAAGCATATCTCCCAATGGCAGAAAATGAAATCCGAAAGATCTGTAGTGACATTAGGCAGAAATGGCCAGTCAAACACATAGCAGTATTCCATAGACTTGGGTATGATTTCTTTAGCAGTTTAAAAGTTAATTGCAGTTGTTTTCCATCTTTGTACCAATTCTGATTCTGGAATCTTCCATAGGAATCCTGTATTACCATGAGAAGAAGGTTTGTGTATGATTCTGGCAGACAGAGTGGAGACACTCTGGGTGTTACATTGTAACATTTGGAGAGTGGCTGATGTTGTAACAAAGTCCAAATGTGCCAAAACTGGAAGGCTCAGCACAGATGGCCTGTGCTAATGTGTGCTAAAGTCCTTAAGGTCTTTTAAGAATTGTTTCATGGTTTGCACTCAGTTTGTTTGACAAGTCTGTTAATAGATTTTTTTTTTTTTTTTTATGTAATGCCTTTGAAGGTCACTAAATTAGTTTGCCTTTTCGTACCACTAAGAAGAGTGGAGTTCTACACTTAAAATAGAACCCAGCAATAGGGACTCCATTTTGTGATATTCCATTAGTTGTTATTTTATTGTTAATAATTATAATTTTATTAATAATTTTATCAATTCTATAATTATTTATTTCTGTTTAATATTTTAAATTCTATATTATACTCAGGCAGTAAGTTTGTGTCTCTAGGCGTTACCTGGCACTGTGCCTTGTCTGAATCAGACAGAATCAGTGAAAGGCTTTTTTCTCAGTGCCCATCAGACAGGTTTAATGGATCAATGCTAACAAAGTAGCCACAATCTCGGCATCCCCTCTGCTGAATACAGTTGGGATCAGTTACTGTTTTTTAACTAATCTGGAGGTTTATGTAAAAAAAAGAACTGGATATTTAGTTGTAAGAATACTTTACTGGAATTTTTTTTTTCATCTGTTTAGTAGATTCTTTAACTTGATACAGAAGAAATGGCATTTTTTTTCTCCTTCATTTTGTTAAAGCTCAGTTCCAGTGTCAGAAGCAAGCATTATCATCGCTGTGTCCTCAGCCCATAGGGCTGCGTCCCTCCAAGCTGTGAGCTATGCCATTGATACTTTAAAAGCCAAGGTGCCCATATGGAAAAAGGTAAGAAAATATCTATTTTTGCCATTTGGACTTGATTTTTCTCGCAAATTTTTAAAAGATAAAGAAATAAGATTACATATAGAGCTTCTATTCATGGGTCTTCCCTGACTATTTAAAGTCATGTTTTCTGTATCTGTGAAATAGGGTGTTTATGTAGTGTTTCCTTTCCAAGGCTTGTTAAACATGAAAAGTACATGCCCCAAAGAATGCATGGCCAAATTAGGCCTCAATAGATGGTAACAACTAGAATTCCTAGTCGGGACTGCTCCATTGGTTCATATAGGAGTTCGTTTTCTTTGGATAAGAATTCCGTGAATTTCTTTTGGAGAGTGGGAATAATGCATGGCTATTTAGGCAATAGCTAAAACAGAGATTTGTGAAGGCAAAAGAGCAAAGATTTCTAGAGCTTCTTTTTAGGAAAAAAAAAGGGTGGGGTATTGCCTCTTTGGAGAAAATGCATAGTGAGTGGATTTTTAAAATGTAAATAGGAAATTCTAGCTCATTTTTTGTCAACATATCAAACCAATCAAGAAGACCAAGTCTTTAGTTAAAGAAGACATTCTGAAGGGATGAAAAGACCCAGCAGCTCCCTAATTTCTTCCTTGGTGTAGTAACAGCAGTGGGATTATTCTGAATTCTCAAACTTGTAACTGCACTTAAGAGTCTAGAATTGCCCACAGCATTTTGGCTGGTAGCAAAGCTGAGGAATGAATTAACTGCTCAGATCAGAAGGCCAGAGCAGGGGACCAGAGGGTGAGTCTTTCCTAGGAGACCACCACCTCAGTCAGTGGTGTAGATGAGCAAATGGGACTCTGATGCAGGGCCTATGAAATTCAGTGACCGTATTTTCTGAATAGAAACTGAAACCCCTTCTTATAAGGGGATACTTTGGGATTTGAAGATAGGAGATGTGAGAGAAAACTGTTCTTAGTGAAGCTCAGATAAATGGTGGCTTTGCTATGAACAAAGCTGCCACAATTTTGATGGACTACATGAGGTCATTTCCTGAAATGAGTGAGGTAGGAAGAGCATTCTACATTGAGTTGTGAGCCTGGGTGGCAAAGGTAGGTTTTTTTTTTTGTTTTTTGTTTTTTTGTTTTTTACAAGGGAGGAGGAAGGGACAGCCAGCTGGTAGAAGGTAAAGGAGAGGGTAGGCCTCCAGAGTAAGAGAGTGGGCAGGAGTTGCAGCATCCTCTCGTTTTTATACTTTGAGGACTAGCTGAGCTTTCGATTTACCTTTCTGTCTGTGGAGGGTGAGCAGGGTATACGGGTGTTTAGAGGAAAGTCAGATTTGGATTTCTGTCCCTCAGGAATAGAATCTAACAGGAGAGTGAGAAGAAAGAGTGATACATTCTTGTTCCCCTTCCTTGCAAGAAGTATCTGAATTCTTGTGGGGTTCTAGTCCCACCTGTGCTTTGACGTCATCACGTCATCGGGGATCTAGGCAAGGGGTAGGCAGGTAGGTGGGGCACAGACAGTTGTTAGTAGAGTGCAGCCCAATCTACTTAGGAACTTCCGTGGGTGGACACTTAATTTCACACCTAATGGAAATACCCCTTCTGCCTACGGAAGAACACTTAGAAATGTTGAAGTAGTAGATGTGTTTGGAAAGAAAAAAAAAATGTTTAAAGATCTTCCATTTTCTCTGCATGGCCTTGCTCAGGCTGTCTCCTGATGTGGTCCCAAATAGAATTGTTTATTCCATTTTGTGGTTGTATCTTGTCTTGTTTAGGTTTTCTTGTCTATTGTTTTTCGACTGGATTGGGAGTCCTTAAATGTAGGGAACATGGGAACATGTTTATTCATTTTTCTAGTCTTAGTGCCTCCTACAAATGTTTGTTGGGTTGTTAGAAGAGTAGCAGATTTAAATAGATGTGATATTCATTTGCCTGAATTATTCAGATATACTTGAATTTATTAAGCCACTCTGTTTTGTACACCTGTTGTGGTTCTGTTTTTCAGGAGGTGTATGAAGAATCATCTTCATCTTGGAAGAGAAACAAAGAATGCTTTTGGGCAACTAGTGATTAAGTCACACATTTTTTAAGAGTACTAAAATTAAATTTGGTAAACCTCTGTCTTTAAACATATTTTGATTTTTCTTCTCCAGAAGTTAAGACAGTTTAATGAAATACAGTCTTTTATGTCACACCAGTAGCATGTGACAAAATGTGACAAAAGGGAGACAAAAAATAAGTGGTTTTCAGGATGAGGGCTTAGGCGGGAACCAGAGATAGAGGAAAGGCTCTAGGGGAAAAGTGGGAGAGTAATTGAAATGTGAGGACAGATGCCTGTGGTAGACATACTCTTCCATGAAGCAGGAAGTTCAAATTACCTGTTTTAAGTGTTTTTCAATGAGAAGCAAAATGAAAAGGATTTTGTTTTCTTTGACAGTAATAGTAGATGGTCAATGAGTGAAGTATTTTGTAATTTTTGTGGGTGGTTTTGTCCTTTGGATATGTATTAGAGTCACAGTATATTTCAGTTTGTTGTGAGAAATAGTGGTCAAGAAGCCAGTACTGTGAGTCTTGATCTTCATGCTGAACAAACCCACTAGAGAATTTGAAAACGGGTTCCTAATTGTCTTTGACTCCAGCTGCTCCTTCCCTTTTCCACTGCTACATCTCTCAACCAAGCCAGCTCTCCATTTTTCTTGGACTGCTGCTGTGGCCGGCTGATAGTCCCCTGCGGCCATTCTTCTGCCTCCCGCTGAGTCACTCCATCCTCCTCAGAACCTCCCGAGAGCCAGTCCCATTCCAGAACCCCACAGTCCTCACCATGGCCTACAGTCTGTGACTGGGCTCCTGCCAGCCCCTCACTCCCCGCCACACCCCACCTGCTTTGTTGTGGCTGGTATGCAGCAAGCTTATTTTGTCACAGGGCCCTTACTTATTCTTTTGTCTAGAATGTTCTTCCTCCAGGTATTCTCACAGTCTGCTTCCTCACTTTATTTCAATCCCTGGTAACATGTTACCTCCTCAGAGAGACTTCTCTGACTATCCTATTTCAAACTAGAATCCCATTCCTTTACTCTGCCTTCTCTCCTGTGGTGGCCCTTAATGCTACCCGATGGACTATATCTGTTAGTTTTCTCTGTCACTAGACTCTAGAAGTGCTGAGGTCAGGGAGTCCCTGTCACATGTCCTGACCCCTGCCATGCACTGGGAAGTACTGTTGGTGTTAAGTATTGTGCCCCAGATTAAACACACTGGACAGAAGTATAGTTGTAGCACTTAGAGCTGGCTGAATGCATGAGTGGATGGGTTTCCCCTCCTCCCCACTCCCATACTGTGACGTCTGACATAAGTCCCTTCATGCACAGCACAGAGGTGGTGCGAGGTCTCTGCGGGCGGCGGGAGTGGTCTCTGGTGCAGTTAGTAGCTGACCCGGCAGAGGGCGGTAGAGCCAGGGCTGCAAGAAGAGCGGCTAGAGTCAGATGTGTAGTCTGTTCCTTTTCTTTTGCATAGACCTGCAATTTCAGTTATTAGCCTCTTTAAGTTAGGGTTGGAGTGGTTCTTAGATGCAAACTAGTGTCTGACTTTGAGGAAGATTACTTCCAGGGTTTAATAGGTACCTGAGTTTAAAAACTGAGGTGTTATGATAGGATGAGGATGGAATTTTTAAAAATGTTTATAGTTTTTAAAAAGTGATGTAGAATAAGTAAAAGAAATTACTTTTAAAAAATGAGTCAATATAAAATTTTCCAATTTGGGACGGAGTGGTAGCCTTGACATTTAGACCTGTGATAAAACTAAGGTTCTTTTTCTCCATAGTTGTATTTTAATGTACGATGCACACCAGGCCCACTCACTGGGGTAGTTCGCAGCAAGCTTGGGTCACCAGAGCTGAGGTGGGCAGGGTTGAGGAAGGCGTTTGACAGATCACCTGATCTGGGATGGGAGACGTTTGTACATCGATGTAGATGGAAGCACATGCCACCCAAGCTTTGCATTAATGTGCCATCTGTACAGGGAGGGCCAGTCGGTAAGCTCGCTCTCTATCTTTCCTAACACGTCATAACTTCAGCATATTTAATCCTTAAAACAACAAAGAAAACCTTCACATGACTGCTTTGGCAATTTGTAAGTTTGGCCAGCGTTTTTTTTCCTCTCTATTCCAAGCACACACTTTATTTCAAGAGAGAAGTCGTGCTTTAGAGCAGTGCTTCTCAGACTTTAGTATGTAGTGGGGATCTTGTTGAACTTCCCATTGGCATTCACTAGTTCTGGATGGTACCTGAGATAGGCATTTTGTAACAGGCTCAAGGTGATGCAATGCTGCCTATCTGTGGACACACATTTAGAGACAAGGTTTTACACCTAGTCCCAAAACCATGAAGGTAGTGTAAAGGTTCTTACAGAACATCCTGTGGGCATTGCTAGTAATTTAAGAGATTAGATACATCCTCACTCTTCGCCTACTTTGCTTCAGAACACATTCAAGACTTCATCAGAGTGCGTTAGATTAGTGAAATATACAAGCCATAAAATTAAAAGTCCAAAGTAATATAACTTTATTTTCAGAATTTTAATTCAGTAATGTGGTATGAAAATAGTTTACAATTAAATAACATTTTTGCTTGATTCTCATGGTTGAGTTTTTCTCATACTAATGTTGATTTTTCAATTTGATTTCTCAGAAATGTACAATTTGATAAATATGCATACATTTTTATATTTTTGGTAGAGAGAAAAAAGGCAAAAACCAGTTAAAAAAAACTATACTTATATCTTAAAGATTCATACTTTACATGAAGGAAAATATCAGACAATTTCTCTTTAAAAAATACATAATTCTAACATAGCTGTGCAATATATACATTTTTATTTTGACTTTCTCCGCCAAAATCTGGTACAGATGAAACCATCTTTTTATATTTACATATGGCTATATCTTCATTATTTAAGGGTCAAAGACATAGTTAACATTTTTATTTCAAACTTTACCCTCATGTTTATCTTCTCCCTCTGGATGTTTAATCTTTCAAATTGTTTAAAATGGGAATGGTTAATGTACATGAGGGGCATAATCCTGAAAAGTTGTGGATGCGAGTATTTTCTGTGTGCAAAGAGGGGCCAGGGTGCTCAGTTTGAGGGATCCCCTTTCTGTTTGATGTTTTAATTGATGAGATTTTTAATAACTTACAGCTGTATATCAGAATAGATAAATACATTAAAAAATTACACTTTATAATAGCTTTTAGTATAATCACTTGTGTGATTATGATAAATTGGTTTTAGTTTTTTCACAGTTAATAGAGAACTTCTATTTTATAAAAAGAACTCTGCCAGCTAGAAAAGTTGTCTTTCCAGGTGGGAGTTCTCCTTTTGCTGCTAAAATGAATGATGCACAATTTCAAGTCTCAAGGCAGCTTCCTCACAAACTATTTTATTTTATAAATGGCTTGAGTGGCAGCTGTGCATGAAGCAACTGTTTTTCATCACATTCTACAGATCTTAATCTATATACCATTTACGAAATGGAAACTTTAAGATGGTATCGTATAAGCCCCATATTATATTTTTAAAACAAAAATAGGGCTGAATAGGGATACATAACTCTTTTTTCATGCAATGGGCTTTTTCTTTAATTTCTTGGATAATACTCACAAGAGCCTCCGCCTCAAAGTCTGATCTGATGACAGAAGTTGTGTATTTAGGCCACATGCTCTTAGTGTAGTGGGGTTCTCAACTGGGGTGATTCTGCCTCCTAGAAGGTGTGATACAATGTCTGGTGGTATTTTTTGATTGTCACAACATCTCATGGATGCCAGGGATGCCGAAGGTCCTACAATGCCCAGGACCATCCCCTGCAAGAATGAATTACCTGGCCCCTCCTGTCAGTAGCGCCCAGACTGAGAAACCTTGCCCTAGGGTGATAAATGGTACAGAGACAAGCAGCTAAGTTTTTAGTTTGGAGCAACCCAGCTACTTCATGGAGACAATGCTGACAAGGTAGATTACCTAAGCCATGGCTTGGCTAAAGCTCTCAAACTCGCCGTGGGTATGTGACCTCAGTGCTTCTGTGAGAAAGCTGGGGCAGAGTAAAATGAAAGGAATGACCTGCTAGAAGTCGTTGTGTAGCACCCTGAAGAACTAGTACGTATGTGTGTACAGTAGTTACATGGTTTATTAAATACTCTATCAACTTAGTGATGTTTTCCCTCTGCTCTTTATAGAAGTTTTGGACTCAAAGTCCACACAACTGTTATAAGAATTGGGCTCTAGCACATCTAGCGAATGCCATGTTTTTACTATAAACCCCTGACATTTTGTGGCTAATTTTCCCCCCTAGTTTTGCCTTGCCAAATATAAAATCACTGAACAGCGCAGCTAGCTTTAGATAGCTCACCGGAGTTGGGCCAGTAGGGTGGTTGGGACTAGGTGCACCCAGGCCTATACCTGTTTTCAAAGTCAGGTTTTTGGAGGATTGTAATTATGAGAAATCGAGGTCATAGACTTTAAAGCTAAAAGCATTGCTGCTGAATTACAACCCAGGCTTCCCATTTTCTAATGAGGACACTGCAGTGTAAAGAGGCAAAGTGACTTTGTCTAAAGCTTCAGGTTTTTATGTCAGTTTCTGACATAAAATAGTCCCTCTGCCTTTCTCGCAGTCCCTCCTGGAGAATATGTGGGCTCAGAAACAAAAGAAAGTGCAGAAGGAGAAATGGGTGCTATATCCCCAAGACAGTTCATTTACATCAGTGACTGGGATGCTTGTTAAAAAAAAGACTAGTGGGGTTCATCCCTGTTTGACCAAATAAATGTCTCAGGAGCTGGGACCTAGCAAGCTAGCTGGGGAGCAAACTTGCCCAGACGGCAGTCTTTCTTCTGGAAGTTTAAGTCCTCCAGCAACACACAAACACAGAGGGTGTCCCTGCTAATTTGGTGGTTTCCAATATCTCCTTGTAGTTTCTTGAAAATTCTTTGTTTTGTTTTGTTTTTTACTTCTCTGTGCTGCTTGAAATTCCAACAATTAGAAATTCACTCTTATTTTTCTTACCTGTTTGCCAATAAATGAAAATAGCTTCCTGGAGTTAAGGGGATTATTCATATAAGTATGTGAGATGATTTTTCTTCCTCATACCTGGTATAGAGCAGCTGCCCCCAGTGAATGGGATATTTGGTCAAGGGCCAAGGGAAGGCGGTTAACCCTGGATTACTGGAGAGGCAGGCATCCTTCAGGGGGCTTCTAGAAGATGGGACACCAGGAGGGGGGAGAGTGGCTTAGTACGGAAGGTGCAAGGATGCTGAAGGCAAAGAAATGACTCCTCTTCCAAAAATTCAAACTAGGTCGCTGCCAGCCAGTCAAGTTAGCCAACGGGGCATCCTGAAGGAGAAAGGAAACTTCCTACTTCCTGTAGTGTAGGCTGGGCCTCTAGCAGATAGGATTACGGCATAAATGTTGTGATATTATAGATCTTAGACACAGTTTTATGCTTTGGCCTCTAAACTACCACCCCCTCTCCACACTAAATGGAAGTTTTTTCTCCAGAAAGCATACTCTGGTCTCCTACCGGGTATCCAAGCATGTTTTGGTAAGTACATCCTAGAAAACAAGGGACTGAGAAGGCAGCTGCAGGCCAATAACAGCAAATTTTACCCTACTTTAGTAAGAAAATTGTCACTTAAAATAACCTCTGTGGCAGCTTTGGTTGAGCAGCGTAAGTTGAAAACCTGTGTTGTTTTCCCCATCAACATCAATATCCAAGCTAATTCTGTATCTACGCCAACCAAGTCCTTCCACTTTTGTTGTTACTGTTTAAAAACCATCATCTTCAGTGGTTGGGGTTCCCCCCCCAAATCTGAGAAAGGTTATATTTTTAAGACTTCTCATGTTTGTAAGCATTTCGTTTTTCTGACACAATGCATGTTAGAATGTAAACTCTGGACCAGCCAGTGGAAAGATCACTTTTCCCCCATATAAAATAAGTCTTTTACCCTTTATATTCCTATCCCACCCTCTCCCCCCAATTTCTTCTTTCCAAACTGACCTGCAGTTTTCGTGAAATATCAGGCTAGTTTACCTATTAGACATAAGACACTGGGACTTTAAAAAAAAAATCCACTCATGCAAATTGCAAACCCAGGCTGCGGCACTGTCCAGAGACTGCGGCGGGGTGGGGGGAGCTCAGCTGTTGAGTTCTGTGGTCTCATCAATCTCATCTGCATTTTTGGACATTTTTTCATATTTTCTTTTGAAGAAACCGAGCTGTAAGATGATGATATAAAAATTGTTACCACCTATGGGCTATTTTGTTATGGTGTCTTTCCCCCCACCCCTGCTGGCCGCCCACTATAGCACCTCTGGGAATCTCTGGGCTCTGGAGAGGATGGTGTTGCAGACTGTGACCTGGTATCAGCTTTTCAGTGAGGAAATAATAGGGAGTTGAACTGAATTCTGAATTGCATAAAGTTAAATTTTTCCAAGGTCTGCTTATTTGCAGCTGAACAAAACATTCAGGGGTTTGGATGTAAGGCAGGCTGGAAAAAAAAGTATAGGGACCAAGACCGAGGATATAAAATCCTTACTGTTTTTAAGGACAGAAGTGAGAATTTGCAAATAAATTTGCATTTTTTCTCTTATAATGGAGGAGTTATTATATAAAACTTAAGGCTACCGTTTGATGAGGAAATTCAAGACAGATGTCTTTAGGAGCCCCATGTTTTTAAATATGAAAATTTTCTTACCTTCCATAAAACTGCAATCAGAGCTAATAGCAAAAGGATTCCAGCAATTATACTTCCGACTATAACTCCAGTTGGAACTTCGGCTTTCTCATGGGGTTTCATTATCATGATGGGAATCTGTAAATGTATATAATGTATATATGCAATAATTGAGTTAACTAATTGTAGTGCCCAGAAAAAATGAGATGTTCTAGTCAGTTTCTCTAATTTTATAAATGGTAGTCCAGAATGGAAAGATAATGATGTACTTTCTCTGAAAGTACATTTCTTTGCAAGACTTTTTTTTTTTTTTTTTAAACCAATGACATGACTTACTCATGATCTCATTCCTCAGCTAAACGTTGTGCAGTATAATTTCTAGAGAAAATGCTTCTTCTCAGTACAGGCAAGGGATACAAGTTTTCCAGTTTCCTCTCTTTTTATTTGTGTTGGTATTTAGTGGATATGTTATTTCTGGCAATCTCAGATGCTTTATTTATGAAATAGGAACTTCGGTTTCTGGCATAGTCTCATCGTCAAGTGACAGCATTTGGAGCCCAGACTTGGAGATGGGAGTCAAAGACCAAACAAATTAACAACCCCAGATCTCTTGTGATTAAGCAACAGCAGCTCTGTACTAGAATCCTAAGTATTGCTTTCACGTAACTCACTCAAGTTATTTGATATGGATTGTTAAAAAGTAGAAGTAACAGCTCAGGGCTCAGAATGACCTTTTTAGTGACAAACTGTCCTTGAGGCTACTTGTGATTCTTCATGTCTACTTCCTGGGAATCTTTGTGACTTTGTAATCGAATGGCTGCCCTAGGAGTTCTAATCATAAAGTAGTATCTTTTTTACGTGTGTGTGTGTGTGTGTGTGTGTGTGTGTGTGTGTGTGTGAGATGTAGATTTTTTTAATTGCAGAAAGAATCACTGCCATTTCCTTCACAGTGTATATTAAGAGCTGCATTTTGGGGAAAACAAGTTGACAAAACCCAATTTATTGATTGATGTAACACTCTAGTACAGTGGCAGATGGGCTGCTTCTCGTCAGAATTTATGAGTTGGGCTGAACTTTGTCTTGCCTTTTGGTAATTATATTTCTTTTCATTTATATTTTCCAGAACTAAAATAAGGTTTTATAATTTAGGAATAAAGTAACTGAATTTGTGCTTTACTGCTTAATGGCAGTCATCCCTTTACTGTCCATTTCAGAATTTCCCAGGGTGTGGTCCATGGATCCAAAGGGATCCGTGAGTATAAAAATTTTTGTTTCATATTTTTAAGTGGACTAGGATTCAAATAAATTGAAGAATCACTCATCTACCTGTAGGGATATGCCAGTTTATTATCTGGACTCCAAGTATTATTCAAAAAATTATCCAAATTATTTGGATTCAAATGTATTTTCATAGACGAGTAATAGTTGGCCTTTGTTATTTATCAGTATTGATAAGAGAAAACCAAGAAAAAAAATCTAAAGTGTTCATTAAAATTGTTAGATAAATTAATTGAAAATTGAAATTAATAGTATTTTCTAAAAAGAATAAAGACCTCAGCAGATGTTCAGAGAGTCTGAACACCACATTTTTCTAAAAGGAACTTTTAAAATATCTATAGTACTGCTGAGTTCATAATACTTCGAATTTGAAGTCCACGTTTCCTTTGGCTCCGTTTCTGATTTTTCCATGCCCCAGCCTCTAAAGAGAGGGTGTGGGCCTTTCCTGAGGGTTGTAAGCCAGAGGCCGAACAGGATCCTTTCTTGGAATCCTCTCCCCTGGGATCAGAGTGGGACACCAGAGCTGAGAGTCCTACTCTCAAGGATTGAGAGGGGTCCGGAGTTCACAGGGCCATTGGCTTTTTAATGGCTACAAGTGTGGACTGAGGCCAGCTGCCAGGCTGGTCTTGGGGCAGAGTTTTAAACTGGGGCTTCCAGTTGTTAATACAAGCATTGGGAGGAGAATGGTCAGGGCTCTGCCAGCAGATTAGCTGAGCTTGGAAATCCCACTCTATCGAAATATGGCCTGTTCCAACCAGAGGTTCACTGCAAAGGAAAGTTGTCCTGTGCCAGCCCTTGGAACAGTAAAGCTTTGTTTTCTGTGAAAGTACATTTCTTTGCAAGACTTTTTTTTTTTTTTTTTTTTTTTTTAAATCAAGGGGAACATTTTAGTTTTCTAGACTATAAGAACTAATGAATGGACACTTCACACAGTGCCAGTATCTAGCTATAAGGACAAAAAAAAAAAAAAATCCCCAAACCCTCTAGTAAATGCCTTACTTATTAAGCATACTTAAGCACTTCTCTTTAAACAATAAAATATATGATTCAAATAAGCATGACTTGAATGTCATGGCCTAAGATGCAGACTGTGCTGTGAAAGCCAGAAGAGAAAGGAAGGGCTGGTGGGCTGGCTGAAGCCTGGATTAGGGAGCCACAAACAGCAGGGGCCCCCTCTGTCGTGCCTTGCAGTGGACTGTCCCTTCTGACCCAGCTTCACCAGGGGCCGTAGGTGAGTGTGGAGGGTAAGTGTATCACTGAACTTTTCTGAGCAGCAAACAACTTTGCCAACAAGCCCAGTGTAATAAACCTCAGGTTTTTAGAGTTTCACTAAGAAACTCACAGAGATGTGTAGGTGAGAAGAACCATTACTCTTAAGTTTTCAGAAACGAATGCCTATCAGAGACTAGTGCCCGCTGGGGCGACAGGATCGGCTTACCGTGACTGTGTTTTCTTCGATCACGTAGATCTGAGGGTTATAGGTGTCGATTTCTGCAGATGCTGTCAGCTGTATGGTCTGGAAGGTTGACTGGAATATAAGAACAGATATTATGCTCAGAAATTCACGCACAAAATGTTGGCATGTTTTATTATTTATTTCTCTTGGGGAAATGACAAGAGTAAATGGCACCTATGAAGCCCCAAGAATCTTTGTGTTCCTAAATTGGCGAAATGTATAGGGCCGCATGTGGGAAGCCGCTGGGGAGCTGAAAACAAGCAATCTTTGGGCCATAATAGCAAATTAAACCAAATCTTGGGGGGTGAAGTTAAGGCATCAGCAGGTGAAAATCACTCTCTAGGTGATTCTAACTTGAAAATGATTGAAAAACAGGATTTAAATTGGAAGTTGTTAACAAAAGTTGTTAAGTTGCTGTTAACAAAAGCATTGGGAGGGGAATGGTCAGGGCTCTGCCAGCAGATTAGCTGAGCTTGGAAATCCCACTCTATCGAAATATGGCCTGTTCCAACCAGAGGTTCACTGCAAAGGAAAGTTGTTTTTAAATTGGAAAAGATCATGGTTCAGATTTTAAATTTAAAAACTTTATGAAGTTTGCATCATGAGGGAAAATTGCAAGTTTGAGGTTTTATATATTTACCTGAATAAGTTAAATAAGGGAAATTTAGATTAAAAACAGTGGAAGTACACTTAAACTTGACCATGCATGTCAGCCATGCATGACACCCGGCACCTTTTGTCAAACTACATAATGTGTAATAATTTCAGGTTTCTTAATCTTAAGTGTTTCTATAAAATACTGGAGTTGGGGCCAGCATATAGGAAGGACACATTTTACGCTGTTACTGGTAACCATGTAATATGAAGTAACTTTAAATGTATTCCTGGATCTAGTTACAGAAAAGGGATTTCTCAGTGGATATATTATTGATGTGTATTTTGCTTTTTCTGTAATGCAAATGTTGGGACTGATGCTTACTTGGAAATAGCATCCAATGGCCAGGTTTGAGAACTGCCTTCCTATGCTCTGGCTACTAGGATTCAGTTTTTCTGGTTACTAAGGCACATGTTTCAACATACTTCATGAGGTAATCTGCTAAATTATATCTGGGAGCCAGAAAGAGAATGCATATCCAGAAAGTGAACAATTTATTTCCTTTCCCCCGGCTCAGTGTGATTAGTTTTAATTTTCTCAAGATGGAAGATTGCATCAGAAGTTAAGCCTGAAGCCTTGTGTCTTAAGCACATAGTATTGGGGAAACATTCACAGTATTGATAATGGTTTGCTTTAAAAAGAAAAGTAGCAATTAAGTGATACTGGTGTCCCAGTCCCTGTAGACTAAAAAGAATTTCTTCACAACACTGATCTATCTGCCCTCCCAGGCCTGCCCCCTTTGCACAGCGGTGCACACAGTATCCTGCAGGGTTAACAGCGGTAGTGACACTGTGCGTACCTGGGAGAGGGAGGTAACACCTGCTAGCACTCACGAGGCTCTGCCTTACGAACAGCAGCCAGCCGTGCCATTCATGTGGAGGCCTGAGCAATCACTTTATGACGAAATTATGGAAATGTTCACTTGCAGTGCGTCAGGAAAGGGGTGAAAGGCAGTTTGCTAATGGACTCTAATAAAGGAAAGGAGATTTGTATTTCAGGCTGGATCTCCTAGGTGGCCTGAGAACATCCATTTGACTGTTGAAATAGCTGAAAACAAGGTGGGAACAAACATTTGACCTGGAGGAGGAGGAGGGGTGGGAATCAACACTGACTCTCATGCTCATCCATAACCACTGAAAAAGCATAAATACACTTCTTCAGAAATTTGCTCCTAGAAATGAAACTGCTGCTCCTGACAGCTTTTGGGAAGGTACTTTTAGAAGTCTTAACAGTTAAAATAATGTAGTTTTAAACTCAAGAAAACCCAAATGCTTTTTACAGAGCCAGCATGATTGCATTTTGATTTGCAACAGTTTTCCTTCCCAGCTGGCAGAGGTTGCTAAGAAAACATTTGTTCCTCAAATCCAAGGAGACAAGAACCAATTGGTGAAATCTGGCACCAAACTATATCAGCTGGGACGGTGGTATAACTCACTGCATGCTTCCCATCTTATAGGATTTGGAGGGGTCTGAAAGGCTTGAAAGCGAGTGTAACCAACAACAAAATATAAAACAAGCAAGAAGAAAACCCAGTTCCTCACTCCTACACTCTCCCACTTCTCTGTTCCTCTCCCTACCTTTCACTGTTCCTCTTTTCTGTTATGTCTATGTCCAAGAAAATATTGCTCATATTTTGGTTCCAGGGACAGAGAGAACTTAGTTATCTCATCTTAAAACTCCATAGCAGGGAAAATGGGGTTGTTGGGAGAGCTCATGAAATGGTTAGAAAATAGGGTTGGTGAACATCTTGAGGATTCATTATTTAAAAAAAAAAAAAATCCACAAGAACTATGAGGACCCCTGGAGGTTTCAGACTAATTTTTTTTTTTCCTGCCTTGATCAGAGCCAGTGTTGATAAAATGAATAGCTAGCTACTTACGCAGTCAGCTGTAAGGAGGACTGTCTGTCCTATTTTTCATGCCAGATTGAGATTCTGGCTACTGAAATCTCGGCTAAAAGCAGATATGACTCCTGCAGAGTCACACCTGCCAAATGGAAAAAAACACTGACATTGTTTTGCCACTTTCTTCAAACTTTTCATAAGATGGGAAGGACTTAAGGTGTAAGTACACTGAACTTTTACCAGAGAAAGGGTAAATAAAACAGGAGAGCAGAGAGTCTCCATGGCAAGATTCATCTACGTGGTGGGCTGAGATCAGTCAGTCAGCTGGGAGCTCAGGGAAGGCGACAGACACGAGCACTTTGATTTGGGCATGTTAGAAGTGAGTAGGAAGGCAGGTCAAGGGCACGAGGACAGAGACAACCTGGGTGACCCATTGTGCCCCAGGACATCACAGGGGATCCTGATGACATCTCCAACATCTGATGTCGTAGGGTGGCATGGAGTCTATGAAGCTGAAGATTTACAAGCACCCCAGGTGATACTGAGGCAAAACCAGGTCGGGCAAGCTTTGGAAAGGGGGCAGAAGCCTGTTGCCTTCCAGGGTGAAACTGCTCTGAGTCACCTGGGCATTGCTGATATTAGCCAGAATACTACTTTTGTTGAAGGGTATGAGTTTATTGAGAATGAAACTTTATGCATCCTTGCTATTGATAAGCCCAACAAATAAAGCTGCTACTTACTGCTGCAAAAGTCCCGTTCCAAATTCTGGTGGATACATTGAGGAAGTACTCTGCTTTGACCTGAAGGTCCTTCAGCCAGCAGGTAACATTACCACACGAAGCAGCTCTGCAGTTCTTTCAGGGTGGAGTCAATGGTAAAAAGAAAGCGTTAGTAGGGGCTTAAAAAAGTAAATGCTAAAATTTTACATAGATAAAACCCAGTGCTGGGAAGGATTTAGGAAAACAGGCAGGCTCCTGAACTTCCTAACCCTTCTTCAGGAGGTTGGGGCCCTAGGCTCCAAAGGTAAAAAGGACATGCCCTTTGGCCCAGCCATTTTCCATCTGTATGGATGATAACCAGAAATGTGTGAAGAGTATGTCAAACCTACTTGTATTACTATTTCTGAGAGTAAAAGCACCCCCCAAATGAAATAATTTGTGTTTATCCATAAGGTACTAGTTAGGTAAATTATTGAATATACATGCACAAAATGCAGTGCAATTTAGTCATCAAACATAATTGAAAAGATGCATTCCTTAGATGAAAAAAAATGGACAGTAAAGAATTATGGTTGTCAAGGGTTAGGGAGGAGGGAAGGATGACTAGATGGAGCGCAGAGTTGTTTTAAGGCAGTGAAATGATTCTGTATGATACTATAATTGTGGATACACGTCATTATACATTTGTAAAAATCCATAGAATGTCTGACCTCCAGGAATGAACGCTAATGTAAACTGTGGGCTTGGGGTGCTTCTGTGTGTCAGTGTAGGTTCATCAGCTGTACCACTCTGAGGTAGGAGGGGATTTTGAGAGTGGGGGAGGCTGTCACATGTGAGGGGGGCAAAAGGTATTTGGGAAATTTCTGTACCTTCCACTCCATTTTGCTGTGAACCTAAAACTGCTCTAAAAAATGAAGTCTACTAAAAAAAAGTCAAGGATATACTGACCTATTAAAAAAAAGGTAGCAGGGTTCATTTACGAAACAGGATATGTTTATCTAGATGTGGATTAATGCTTAGAGGAATAGAGATGGATGTTCATTAAATACTGAGTGGTCGGCGATTAGATTTCTAGAGGACTTTAGTTTCTTTGTTGTTTGTGTTTTATGTTGTTCACAGTGAGCAGTTATTTTTACAAAATCAAAACATTTTCACAAAAATAAGCAAAATGCTCAGAAGTATATTTTGGCATACCCTGACATGAGTTTCTCCTGGGCATTTTTACATACTACTGTTTAGATTTAAGCCATATTTACACTGTAATTACACTATTAAAAAAAAAAAACTATTTCATTCTGTTTTCCTGTACCCCTACCCCCATCTGTCACAAAAATAAAGCAATTTCAATAAATGAAAAACAGAATTTCAGTGTTCTTAGAGGAGAACTATGGTTTGTTTAAGGTTGCTGTTTGCTAAAGGTTTACTAAGTGGAGTTCTTAGTATGTGCCAAGCACCAAAAAAAAAAAATATATATATATAAATATATATATATATATAAAGTATATCTATATCTATACATAGATATGTATATATATACGCGCCAAGCACCATACCAGATGCTACACTAGCCTTTCTCAAAGAAAGGTACATTGCTCTGGAGCAGAAGATAATAAAATATTGGAAAACTGAGAAGGATGGCCAGAGAGGCATTTTAGTAGCTAAATAACCTCAGTGACCATGAGGAAGGGGGATGTAAGGAGCGTCACCTTCAAAGCTCATGTGCGGTTCCCTCACAGCTCTTCGCAGTGCTTACAAAGTGCCTGATACAATAGTTTCACATGGAATCCTTTTGATTTCATGAAATCTGACACTTGGATTTTATATTACTGGCATAAGTAATAACCCCAATAACCTAGATTTGAGAGTGTATTTTCTAAATCTTGATTCATCAGGCCATCAAAGCCAAAACGAGAAAATTCTGTACTATGAGGTGATGGAAGGAGGGCATTGATTTCCGGGTAAAACAAACAATCACCCAAAGAAATAATCACCCCCATTAACCTGTCCTCACCAATTCTTTTACGTGCCGGAAATTTTCATTCTTGAAAGACACGGAAGGAGATGTGTGTCCTATTTTCAGCGGATTTATTTCGGCATTACAACTGATGTCACCAGCCTATAAGGAAGGACATCAAATTAGTTTCAGGAAGCAAAATCATTTCTGATGCTCCTTTTAATATGTTAGGAGTCCTGTGGTCACATGTCGGGATGGGGAGGGACTTTAGGCCTCTCTCACATCACGGACCCTGCCCCACTTCCTTTAATCATTCACAGAAACCTGGAACTCCATGGGTGGCACTGGTGCTTAACAGCCTGATATACTGTAACAAGACCATTGGCAATAATAATAGACTGACTGAATTCAGAGTTCTCCGCGGAACATTTTAAGACTTTGATTTCCTGTCGTCACCTGTGCACACCACAGAGGAACACCTCCAGAGAGCCAGCTCTGAGTGCCAGACTAAGGCTGAGCCAATGTCAAGGGGTTTGGCTCCACAGTGCTTCTCAACCCAGGCTGGGAGTAGGGCCTTTTAAGGACTATTTGCTAGAGCCTTAGCCCTGAAGATTCTGATTTAATTAACTGGGGGTGGGCCTGAGGCCGAGCAGGAATCCCAGCCGATAAAAATGAGGAGCCAGTGTTGATCACTACCAAGTCAAAGTCCAGGCTGGCATCTTAAAGAGCCACAAGTCTCCCACAGAGGCAGTCATCTGACTTCTCTATAAACGGGACGCTGACAAAAGATCTTCACCTGGCCAGAACTGTGCTTTGGGAGTAATCTCTGCCATTTGTAATTGTTTCCTTATAAAAAATAACCTGCTTCTAACAAGAAACCAGCCACTAGTTAATTGGCACTCAGGATGCATAGCATCTCAGTTTCCCATCCGTACAACATCAGACATGATCACCCTAACCTCATGGGCTATTTCCATATTGAAAGCGCACACTTTTATAGGCAACTCGGTTGCCCTTACCTGATCTGTGTGCACCCCAGTCAGGTACATCAGTGGGTTCTTTTCTTTGGTGTACTGAGGGATGTGGATAGTGACAGATGCCATGCTCACTGGAACACTCCCTGTTGTTACCTGCATAGTATGGAAGAAGACATTCTGCTTATTGCTACATCATGCACACGTTGCAAAGAAAATGATCAGTAACCTCTGTATTGATGAAGGGCAACTGTTAAGTGCTAAGACTGCGTCCCACTTGAAAGTAAGTCTCTATTTCAGAGTCATACTCGGGTGCCTGTGTCTCACCTCTTTGTGGAGAATTTCAACATCTATAATGTGAACTGGTAAGTAATTTGTGATTTAGGAGTTGGTTAAAAACACTCCCTGTCGAGTTGTGCTAGCAGGGCTGAAGTCACTCTGCCCCTGACGAGCAGTGTGGATTGGGCAAGACACTTGCCCTCTGTTTGCCTCAGTTTTTCTCATTTATAAAATAAAGAATAAGCAACTTAATGGGTATGTGCAGGTATATAGCATTTGTTCTCATTGGTGGGAAGTCTGTTCTACTAGGCCAGTTCCCCTGTCCTACTGGTTGTTAAATAATATATTTTTTAAGATTTTATTTATTTGTCAGAGAGAGAGAGAGTGCTCACAAGCACAAGCGAGGAGCGGCAGGCAGGGAGAGAAGCAGTCTTTCCCCTGAGCAGGGACCTCGGTGTGGAACTCAGTCCCAGGACCCTGGGATCATGACCTAAGCTGAAGGCAGATGCTTCACCTACTGAGCCACCCAGGCATTCCTATTAAACATTAAAAAAAAATTTTATGTTATGTTAGTCACCATACAGTACATCATTAGTTTTTGATGTCGTGTTCCGTGATTCATTGTTTGCCTATAACACCCAGTGCTCCATGCAATATGTGCCCTTCTCAAACCCTGTTAAATGTTTTAAATAACAACCCTGGGGGGTAGCTGGCTGGATCAGTCAGTAGAGCATGCAACTCTGGGTCTTAGGGTTGTGAGTCTGAGTCCCACACTGGGTATAGAAATTACTCAAAAACAAAATCTTAAAAAGAAAATAACCATAGGCATAATAATCCTACCAACTTTATAACTAACCTGGGAATTAAATGGGTTAATATACATAACATCTTTGATACAAAGTGCTGATACTTATTACACCCTATGAATAATGTTATTTTATTGTTACTACTAAGTGATTAAATATCCTATTAAATAATTGCCAAATACTAGCCACATGTTATAAATTCCAGTATCTGGATCACAGATCAGGACTTTTAAAGATATTTTTTTTTTAAATCACCAAATCACAGGGTTATGACCATGTAACTGACTAGTAGGAAATGTAAAAAAAAAGAAAATGGTATCCATTTAAGGTAGTGGATGAATTCTTTTTACTTTTCAAATTTTCTATAATTTATTATAAAATAGCAATTTTCACAAATTTCTCTTTATATAATTGATAACAATCTTTTTTTTTTTAAAGATTTTATTTACTTGACAGAGAGAGAGAGAGATCACAAGTAGGCAGAGAGGCAGGCAGAGGGGGTGGGGAAGCAGGCGCCCCGCTGAGCAGAGTCCGATGTGGGGCTCGATCCCAGGACCCTGAGATCATGACCCGAGCTGAAGGCAGAGGCTTAACCCACTGAGACACCCAGGCACCCCAATTGATAACAATCTTTAGATTATGATTGCTTAGGAATGCCAATGTAAACTGACTGAAGATATTTGTATATAAATGGTTAGCTTCTCAAGTGGTCCTCAAGGATAAACTGGCATTTTAATTATATTCCAGAGACTTTTGCCCCCAGTAATACCATTATATTAATACTTAGTTGATTAATGTTGAACATTTGCTTTCAAAATATATCTATTTTTTACCCAAAACACATAACTATGCACAAAGCCCAGCTGTTTACTTATGGGTTCTCAAACTTTGAGAACTAGTGGTTCTCAAGGTATAGCAGTGGGATCAGCAGCGTCAGCAACACCTGGAAACTTGTTAGAAATGCACATTTTTAGGCTTACCACAGACCTACTGAACCAGAAACTTGGATGGATCCCATGACACGTGTCTTAACTTTCCTCTAGGTGATTCTAATGCCTGCTCAAGTTTAAGAACCGCTGGTATATTTCAACTTTTTACTTCTCTTGGTCTCATTCGCCACCCCACCCCCTTTCCTCCTGATTTAGTATTCTTATGACAGGCTTACCGACCTTAATGGAGAAGATGAATTTTGGACCAATAGTGTCAAAATTGTGCACGATAGAAGGAACATTCCCATCTGAGGAGACTTCATAAAAATGTATGTTGGTGGATCTGTTAAATGATATTTGTAAAAGTCAAATATTTTAGTTTTGTTTTTGTTCTCGGAGCTTAATACCTCTTTTATTTAAATATCTTCTAGCTTCTATTACAAGTAAAGGTTTATATTTAGGTATAAAGACTAATGAAAACAAATGCTACTTATAGGCTAATGTTTCCAAGACAAATTCTTTTAAAAACCTATCCCTTCATGATCTTTCCATAAGATTCTTTGTGTTCTATGTTTACCAGTTGTATGGTTTCTACAATAAGTACAAACGTATTACTTTAGAACTGATAGAACTCAAGATTGCTCTTGCACCAACTGGTGTGCTAATGCAGTGCACACTTAGTCCTGGTTTATTGGATGAATGGATTGAAAAACCAGAGGATTTTCCGCTTGGGTGGCTGAAATGCAATGATAGAGTATTGGGTTTAGCTCCTGCAGTATTTTGTACTGGATACCTGTAAAATAGGGCATACATTTGCCTTGTTATTCCTTCTCTAGTTCCAAACCAATTCTAATGCTCTTGGTCTGAATTGAGGTTGGTCAGTTTGTTTCCATGACTGGTGGAGGGACCATGTTTATGAAGGCTGACCCGGAGATTTTATTAGACTAAACTTAGAGGTGTCAGATGATTTGAGCTCTTTGCTTGGGGTTGCCAACTAAGGTTTGCAAGTGAAGTGGGGACCAGGTCAGAGGAACCCCCACAGGACCACTCAGATTGGAACATAACTGTATACTACTTCCCTCTCCTCCTCACTCATTTCTGGGGTTAAGGCTGGATTTCAACGAGGATAACTTCATTGGGGCTGTGGGGGGCGGGGGCAGGGGGAAGGTAGCAGGCATAGGAGTCTGAAAAGCAGGATTTCTTCCCCTGGACAATGTATCATAATTCTAGGATGCTGATTCTATTTCCTAAAAATAATTTGAACTGGACATTTTGAGATAGGAGTTCCATAAAGAAGCCCAAAAACTATCTTTTTTTAATGCTTAAAAAGAAAAAAAAAACTTTTCCAAATTCTCAAAAGGAAAATATGTCCTAAGAGACTCAAATAGATGTAGCATTTGTTAAGGTTATGTAGATGAGAGGAAACAATGATCTGTCAGTCTTACATGGAAAACGGGAATACTGACTAGAATTTGAAACAGAAAGCCTGGCTGTATTTGCATGAATTATTCCCTTTACCTTCCCAAAGACCTTTGTGTGAGCCCCTAAGAAGAATTAGTTTCTAAATTAGTATGTTCTGCTTTTGCATTTTAAAGTGAGCTGACATTTTTCCATTTGTTACTTAAGTTTTCCTTAAGTTACTTAAATGTGGATGATCAATGTATTTATAAGCAGTTAGCTCAAGGGGGCTCCTGCTTTAGAAATAATTCTATCATGATTTCCACCCATAATATTTGCACAATATAACTGCGTATTTATCAAAGTGGTTGCTAAGGGATACACTCAATGACTGGATAGGACTTTTTCAAAAAGTTTTCAAAAAAAATTTTTTTATAGTACTTGTGATGGTTAAAATAAATCTGCAAAACAAATATCTTATTAGTTGTGAACTGGTTACATAAATTATGATCCAGCCAGGAATAGGATAAGTTAGTTCTGTATGTTCTGATATAAAAAATTCTCTAAGATCATATAAAAAGCAAGGTTAGAGAAGGATTTTATCATTCCGTTAAGTGTGTGTGTGTGTGTGTGTGTGTGCAGGTGACACACGTATATCCTGGTAGACAGACAAATCTCACATCTGGAAGGTATTCTGAAAAATTGCTGAGTCATCTATGCAATGGCCAGAGGGGGTCGGAGGGATAACTTTACTTTTCATTGTCTTTCTTTCTGTAGTGTTTGGATTTTCGGTTTCTTTAAAAAAACATCAAGAGGAATTATCTGGGTGGTGGGATTAGGAACCATTTTAGTGTTTACACATCATAATTCTCCATATTTTAAAAAAAAAAAACTTTTGGTATATTTTAAAGACTATCAGATGGTCTTAAAATCCAGTTTACCATCACAAAAAATACAGAGCTAAGATGTTACTGAAAGTGAAGTTCCCACTTCAATCTTATATTTATTTCATGTTAAACTATCTGGAAAAATTGGCTGTGGTGTAAGAGTAGAATCCTATAAATCCTATAAAGCCTGTGTTAAGAAAAAGCATTTAGGGTAAGAATCAATGTAGGTAGAAAGAAAACAAAATCAGGCAATGTGGTAATAAGAATCTCTCTGGATGCACTGGTCTTCAATTCTTTTTTAGCACTGTGGGGCCTTTCGGAATCTGTAGTTGCTGATTAATTTTTCAGAGATGGATGACTTGGGCCATATTTTATTCTGCTTTTGCTGTTTGCAGCTCACTCAATATAGAAGCATTCTTTCATCTTTGCTCATGTGTCTCATGCTCTAGACATAATGACACATTTTCCTTTTTGCTTTTGCTCAGTGACCTACTGCACAATCTATGTGTTCCATGCTTTTAGGGGTTGGGGCAATGTGGTGTGTCAGAGAAATCTGCTGTCTCTAAACACTGTTGGGCTTCTTGGCAATACACTGCAGTGCATTTTCCAGGCATCACTGATGCGTGCTAGGAAGCTGCCTTTGTGTCTCCCCAGGTAGATCCCTGGTTCCCAGGCTGGGAGGTGGGCATCACTTTCAGCCTGCATTCCTGCATAGCTGTGCTCTGGTGTGTCTGCACCTACAAACCTGCTTCCCTTCTTGGTGGGAGGTTAAGGTGATACATCACCCTATTCATGCGTTTGGTGTTCCACGTGTTTGCCACTTCTCAAGACACCTGTCCCTCTGAACAATTCAAGGTAGCTGGTACCAACCAGCATCATTTTGCTGCTGCTTTCAGCAATGCTTGCTCGGACCAGGCAAGAAGGGGAACACGGCATTTCTTCCTAGATGACCTCCTTTGGAAAATGCCTTGTTTCCTCTTGGTTATAAGAAGCCCCTAATATATTATGTCAGGAATTTTCCACCCAGAAACCAATTTCCCATGATGAGATTTCCTATTTGTGGTGGATCTACTGTGTGCAAAGCATATGCATGGGGCTTCAGGGTTTAGGGATGGGGATACTGCTTGCCAGCTCATGGGGATGGTAGGAAGCAGGTGTGGAGAAGGAGGTGGTGGCAGTTCCTTGGGGCCCAGAGAGTTCTGTGACCCCTTGGGAAAGTGTGCACCTCATCTGAGGGCCCACAGAGGTCTCTTTGTGTGGCATGTGGCAGAGGGGCTGCTCCTTTGGCTTTTCTGGTGTTCCTCTCAGTCCATAAATTCACTCAAGCTTCTTTTAAGGACTGACCTGTCCCTGGACTTCCGTTTTAGTTGACAAGGGGGAAATATTTACTTCAAATTTTTCAGTTAAGAATGAACATATAGAGGACCTCCTTAGTCACGAGCCAAATGTGTTATCAACCGAGTGATGTCAGTGGCCAGAGGCCACTCAGTGTTTCACCTACCTCGTTATGTGAATATCGGCATCATACCGCAGAGGAATTTTGAAGTTGACCAAATTATCTGCCTTGTTCTCTTCATGGCTTTCGCTATTGAAACAAACATTAGGAAACCACTTAGAGAGAAATATTATTAAAGCCCATCTATCATCAGTTCATGACTTCATTATGTTTTACCTTAAGGCTTGGAAACTGAGAGATGCTTGATTCTGAAGATTTTGAAGATTGAAGTCAAAGTTAATAGTGAAAGTCACCTATACACAAAATTAAAATTAGTTAATCTGGGATGGTTCATAGTCAGGGCTAATTTAAAAAAAAAGTTTCCCAAAAAAGCACTTACCCCAGTTTCATTCTGAATTGTATATGCCTTAAGCTTTCAAACTCTTAAACTATGTGTTCATCCACCTTTCTGTATTTAGCGTGCCTCACTTTTAGAATTAGAGGGCTTACCTTTCGAGTCACGTGTACAGATCCTCACATCATAGGCATATCTACTTGTCAGAATTTCTGTTCTGTGCCAATGTGAAAATTTGCTTACCAGGGGTTAACATAGGATAGCTGTGACTCTCTATAGCACTCTGATCAGTGTTGGTCAATGTAGTCAGGGAAAAAAAAAGAACTCTCCCTCTTGTATGTGCTTTTGAAATGAACTGCATGGGGGGAAATCCCACTTTTATTAATAACTTAAAACATTCAGATATTTTCAAAATTTCCTCTAAATATGCAGCTGGTTAGTTTGTGACACCTGTCAAAGGATGTTACCTAACAACAAAGAGGGAATGGTGGCGAATGAACCCTAGTGCTGAGGAAGGGCTAGTGTGGATTTGAGGAGGAAATGCAAGTTGTACCTGTTGCTCCCTCTTCAAAGCAGGGTAGCCAACATCACAGGTAACAGTCTTTTGAGATGAAGCAATCTGGCATGTTACTTCTGTCCCGTCAACCTGGAAACCAAGGAAACAATGATCAGTTACTATGTAGGGTGCATGCATACATACATGCTGAAGGATGTATAAACCACATGGGCATTTTAGCGGTAAACTGGGTCACAATGAATTTATTGCCCCCAATACTGAAAATCTTATATTGTCCAGGTAGCTATTACACTATTTTTATTGCTAAGCAGGACACCCAATAAGCCAAAAGTGAGGCCCAAATTCTGGAATTTTCCCCCAGAAGTAAATCACAGTTCTTATATTTCAGAAGCACAAAATAACTTTAATCCAACATTTAGAAATGTTGTCTTTAATGTGTACCTTTCTCTCAATATATTCGAAATTTGTACTTTCAAGAGAAGAAAACAAATCATGTGCTGGTGTTTGTATTTTAAATAATTTAAAGAATCTTTTTTAGTTCTTTTTTTTTTTTTCTCTTTACAATAAGAAGTTCCCATTTGGCACAGGAAATTGAAACACCGAAGTCAGAATAGATTTAGAACACTAAGTCTGTTAAGATCGTGTTGACTTTAACTTGGACGAAGCCATTTTTAATCATTTATCAAGTAGTGAATTTGGGAAATCTCAGCTTTTCCCTCCTTCCCCTTTCATTGCTTGGTGGCAGCGGAGGGGCCAGAGGGGCCCTCGTGGCCAAGTGTGTTCCTGGTATAGTGATCAAGTCAACATGATTAACTGACCTCGCTGGAATGCAGCATCTTGGCAGTAGCAAGACTTGTGGTTACAAAGCTTGGACCAGGCTATGGGACTCTAACTTCTCAGAGCAAGTGCAGCTCGGAGCATCTGTGCGGCAGCACGGCAGCCTCATCCCACAGATGGCTTGAGAAGAGTTATGGTTGTGTCTGGCCAAGTCTTAGGGCAGAGGAAAAACTGACCAAGCTGTGAAGCAGAATTGATCTAGCTACAGAGCCAGGCTACGCTTGCATGTGGTTTACCTAGTCAGGAGCCCCAAAGTTAGGAATGATCGCACTTAGGAGTAAAGCGCTTCTTCAGACAGCATACAGGACATGGGGATGGCAGTGTGAGCAAGATGGCCATTAATGTAAGGCAGGAAACATAAGAGCAGTGAGCCCAGATTGTCGTCACCTACCGGCATGGACCAGGAAGCAAAAAACAAGTTTTCTGAAAAATCAACAACAATTCTAGTGTTGTATGCACTTTCCCTTTTGTTTTTCAGTGTCATTGAAAATGTTAACCTTCTGTTTTGGTTGCTGACGATAAAGAGTTGATCTCTGTTAAAAGAAAAAAAGAAAAAAAATTAAGGTTAAAAAGGCTGGTGTTCAAATACTTCACTCATTTTAAAAATAAGAAGACAAAACTCTTTAGATTTGGAGGACTGAGAAAGTTGTTTAATAAGCCATCCTCATAGTAAAATGATCGGACAACAAATAAGTCAATGCTATTATATTTTCTTCTTCATTGATTTTAATTTAAACATCGCAGGGAGAGAAACCATCCAAATACAAATGGTTTGAGATTTCTTACTGTTTTATTCCTTTATGGATGGTAGAAATTGAAATTCAGATTTTAAGGGTCTTTATTAGTTATGGGTTGTTTCTTTTGTAGGAAAAAAATCTCTATAAACGTTCATTTGAATAAAGTGATCTAATGTGTCTTATTTCTACAGTTTACACTGAGCTCAAAAGCAGACTTACTGAGCAGCTGACAGTTGATGGACATCTAGAACTAGATCTGAGATACAGACTCCGTCATCCCCACAGTCCTTATAGAAAGGGATCTACAAAAAAGGAAAAACAATCCCACACATTTGCTCTTGAGTTAAAAACCAGATTGTGGAAGAGGACATGTAGAATTATTCCATTTATATAAAGCTCAAAACCATGCAAAGCGAAACAACATTTTAGGAATATATACACGTTTAGTAACATAGGAAGAAAAGCATCAATAAAGGCAAAACTCAAGGTGATGATTTGCCTGGGGGAGCAAGATGAATGTGGATATGATAGAGGAAGGGAGGGATGCAGAGAACATAGGTATTGGTAACATTTTTTAAGTGGGTGGTGAGCACGAGATGTTTGACTTTATGGTTATTTATTTCTTCAACAAATATTTATTGAACACCTGTGGTGGGCCAGGCACTGCTCAAAGGGCTGAGAATAGAGCAGTGAAGAAGACAAAAGTCTCTGTCCTTCACGGACCTTCATGGATCTTGCATGCTAGTGAGCTTTGCACATTACGTCTTCTACATATTTCACGTAGAAGACGATTAGTTGAAAAGTTATGTCCTATTTGGCTTTCAAACACGACTGCAGCAACTATGAAGCTTTCTTAGCCAGTCTGAATTCCAGGAAGGGCAAACCGCACTTACACTGAAGACCTTGGCCTTCTCAGAGTAGGCTTCGAGGGTGGGGCTGGTGCCAGGGTTTTCCAGACTGATGTTCACACACAGATCCAAAGAGCTGACAACGTCAGAGGGCTTCTAAATACACACAAACACAGTGAGGTAGTTTACTAGGGCACAGAAGCTTCAAAACAAGAAAATGACCACCCATGTATTCACAATTAAGGACACAGTCCCCTCTCCATGTGGAGAATATCCTTGTTTTGGATTTTCCAGACTCTTGCTTCTTTTCTGTCTTAATTCTGCTCTTAGCCTCTCCACTACCAAGAATCCTAGAAACTTGGGTTCAGTAAAAATCTGAAGCGGCAATTCTTAGTTAAGCTCACCAGTAATCTTGTTGTTCATACACAACTGATAAATATTTAGAGGATATGCCTAGTTTTAATACCTAAATGTCCTACTAATACATGGCTCTTCAGTTGTTGGCTATGGTCTTTCCAGTTCCTACTGCCAAGACTTTGGAGTCCTTTGGTGTCCTGATCAAATCTCTGGGAGGGCATATGCCCTAGATGGGAAGGTGCTCAGGGCTGGCTATCAGGCAGCAACAAGAGAACTCCCTTCCTTAGTCAGAATTTAACTCTGCTCTACAAAACTGGATAAAGGGGGTCCTCAGCTGGCTGTAAGACTAGCCCACAAGATGGGCTTGGGATTGATATCCAGTATGGTGTGTTAAACTGAAACAAAATCTCTTCAGTGACCCAAATCACACACATCTTAAAAACTTCACAAGTACACATCAGCATGAACAAGATACATGTGTGAACAACAGCTTGGCTGACTTCATTAACCCAGAATGGACTACAGGTTTCATTTGATCTACGACTTAGCACAAAAATAGGAGAGAATGAGAGCTAGATTTTAGCCCTTTAAAGAATGTGTGTAATTGGCATCTTAGCAAAAAGGTCCAGGCCTTCATAAACAAAACTTCTTTAACATGAACAAGAAATTAAACAATGCAATTGATTTTAACTCCTCTATTAACTCTGTTTTTTCCAACTCATATTTAGTAGTTTTTGATATGTGATCTCTGTATCATTCATCTATATCAAAAATATCCGGAAGTACTCCTTAAATCTCAATATACCTTGGACCTTCAAACCCAAATTTCTCGAGGTAGGAACCCAGTTATGCATTTTATAAAAGTTCTCTTGGCAATTCTTATGCATCCTGAACTCTGAGAACCATGTTCTAGGAAAGTTCTTAAGCAGCTCTTTCAAAAATGGTTTCCTGAGGAAATCACACTTTCAAACACCATTTCATGGTTCTGGAGGGAAATAGTCATGTAATTTATAAAGTCAGTTTTCTGTTGGAAATCCTGAGAAACATTTTTCCTATTTGTGCGATTTTCAGAATTAATGTCAACTCTAGTAACTATGGCCTATGATTAGAGCAAATAATTTTTACCTCATCCTTCACCTACATTAACTTAAATCCAATAGTGGAAATCACAATTGGAGTTGTCCTTTTAGCAGCTTAAAAAATTTCCCTGATAGGAAAATGCTAGAGTAAAATTTATAGTCGACTAAAAGCTTTTCTTGTTAAACGTTTAAGAAAACACCACGTTTGATTCAAGAACCTTATTTTTAGCTTTTCAGTTATAATCTCAAATAAAATTTTATGCTAGTAACATATTAATAGAAGGCAACCATATACTAGCATAAAGAATATAGGATTTCCTGCTCATAAAATTAGACAAGCATTAATTAGAAGGGCAAGCATTTTGTAACTCCCAAGCTTCCTTTTTAGACTTTGACCATTGATTAGTCATTCAGAGAAAAAGATGAGAGGACTGAGACCTCACCTGTATGTGGATGGTGTACTCAGCACAGCTCTGTGCTGGACTTACGAGCATATTCTTCTGCAAGCACCTTTCATTATTTTCTTTAAATAAACCCCTGGATGTTACTCTGGATGAATATAGGTCTGCATCAATGGTGATGTTGTATATAATAGCTATGATAAAAATCACAAAGAAATGTTATTGCAAATAAACCTTTACAGAAAAACCATTCCTGCCTTACTGTATCTTACTGGCTGAAGTCAAGAGCTTCAAGAAAATGTAAAAACAGTCTTTTCATGGACAGACTGTGAGCCATGGACAGCCATGGGATTTGTGATTCGGGCTCTGGTATGATGTAGGGGACTGTGGTTACAGAGGGAAGGGATTCAAAGAAGCATGGCTTGAAGAGTGGGGAGCAAAATGGACTTGCCACCAGGAAATCTGAGGAAATTTGGTCAACTTACTCACTTCCTCAAGCATTGATTTCATCATCCCTAACATGGTGATATGATAAAGAAAGCAGTTACTGAGTGCCTGCAATTGAATATGTTCTCGTATGTTTCCTTATACAAGTTTTACTATCAATCTGGAAAGTGGATAGATCTCATATTTCATATAACAAACAGAATAAAAGAAGTAAAATAAACCAGCTCCATTCACACAGCGAGGGCATGCTCAGAAATAAAACCGGGGTGATTCTGAAATCAGAGCTCATGTTCTTTTGGCTTCCATGCAGTTGTGAGGATTAACTATTATTTAGATAAACTCTGAGGGAACACTCAAGATGCTTATTTGGGGGTGGGGGAGGAAGGCACGCAACTCTGCAGTAATAAATTTGGAGTCAGACAGACTTGGTTTGAATTCTAATTCCATTGTTTATGAACTCTATGACTTTAGGCAATTTGTGTAACCTCCATTTCTTCATCTATAAAACAGAGATACCACTATTAACCCAGGGAAATGAAAATGAAAAAAAAAAGGCAATAAAAACAGAGGTCAGTAGCTAATATACAAAGTATCAGAGACTTCAACGAGAGTCGCTGTCCAAAACTGAGAAAGAAGACCTGATGATATCCAAAGCATCAGCTGCCTTATCTGGGGTTACTCCATTTTATTTTACTATTTTCAATATTTTAAATTTTTATTTTTGTAATTTAAAAAAAATTTAAAAATTTTAATTATATATAATGTTAATTATATAAACACATATTTATATATATAAATATATATATTTAAAATTCAATATTGAAGAGACTTCCAAAATACATTAATTATAGGTTACCTTTAAAATATCTATTAGAGATGTTGGATAATTTTTCTTGCTCCATTGACTTAATGGAGTTAACAAAGATAGATAAAATATAAGTGAATCAAATGAACTAAAAACAAATGGTGAAAATAATAAAAGGAAAAACAATGCCAGGGAGGTGAACGTAGCCAGGAGAGAGTTAGCACATGTGGTAATACTAGCTCATTTTTCTCAAGTAGCCTGGTGAAAAGGATGGGCTCATAGGCAAATATCAATTTTTTTAGATTAACTTTAAACTGGAGTGAGCACCTGATATAATAAAGACCATATGCTTTAGAAATTTATTTTTCAAGGTTGTGAAGACGGGATTCTGGTCTTACATACTATTATTGCCAGACAATTAAGTGACAAATGATCATGACTGGCTTGTCTGTGTGGACCTGACGACATCAAGGAAAAGGTGCCCAATGGGAAGAAAGCCCAGGGAAGGACATTTTCTGAAGACAGAAAGCTGCTTTTGAGTTACAGCAACAAAAGGGGGGAAGCCCCATCAAAAAGAGGAAGATTTAGGAGACAAATCCATGCTTTCAGGCCAGGAGAGCTCACCAGCTAGCCATTTCTGCCAACTAATAGATTTCCCAAATTAATGTTTTAGGCAGACTAGCCACTCATTTCCCCCCCCCGCCCCCCCAGCTTTGTTGAGATGTAATGGAGATATAATACTGTATCAATTTCAGGTATACAATGTAGTTATTTTGTATATGTAAATATTGGAAAATGATTATAATAAGATTCATTAACAGATCATCACCTCACACAGTTGCAATTGTGTGTGCGTGGTGAGAACTTTTAAAATCTCTCTTAGCTACCTCCAAATACGCAACAGAGTTGTTGGCTCTAGTCACCATGCTGTACATTACATCTAGCCACTTAGTGTTTATACAGGAATGATTTTCGACTCAGCAATCCTGGCTACTCACAGGGCAGGCCTGTGGGAGTTGGGTCAGGGTTTGGATGCCTGAAAGGAAAAATGCCAGATATATATGAGAAGTAGGAAAATACAGAAAGCCTGGCAAGATGCGAATCTAACTTCTGCCTTATATTTTTAACCTGTGTATTTCTTGGTATGAATCATGACAAAGACTGAAAACAGAGACAGGTTAAGTTGGTTTGTTAACCACTTAATTAAACACTTGTAGGAACTACAGGTGGCTGAAGGTTAGAGCCAAAATCTGAAGGAAGGGGGATGAGAACCCATGAGAAAGCAGCAAGAGAAAGGAGAGAGTTTCATCAAGTGCTAACTCCATTGCCCTGCTCTGCAGATGCTGGAGCAGGAGGGATGAAAGTGAGGGGCAGCGGTTAGGAGGGACTCAGCCAGTCCAAGAGAGATGACAATTCCTGGTGACATTTGTCCTGTTTCCCTCACTCCTGCTGACAGGACACATTTCATATTTTTATCCACTGAATAATCAGATTATTTAGAGCATTTAAAACACTGGGTGCAAATTGCATATTTATATTTTCTTATTATTTCATGCCTATTATTTCCTCAATAATAGGAATATTTGGTACTTGTGCTGAACACATATCTCGGTCATGTCATAGCTGAAATATGGCATAAAATATGAGTGTAACATCAGTGTCATCTGTGTGTGCTCAAGGTTTAAGGTAAGGAACCCCTGGGTAAAAGGCACTTCAATAAAGTTGGGAGAGCCCAGGACTAGGTCACAGAGATAGTAAATTTCTGAGGCAGAGCATTACCTTCTGGAGACAATAGAAGATCTAACCACACCTTCCATACCTAATTAACCATTCTCAGGCACCTCAAATATGCAGCAATGTGATATCTGCATGACCCTTATTGCTTTTGGTCCATAAACACAAAGTATAGGTTACATTCAGGACTCAGACTCTACAAGCAAACCTATCTCCACACAGATTATTTCAGGTCAACCCACCCACTTGATCACTTTGCTTAGTAGGTCTAAACTTGGCACTGAAACAGAGTGTGAGTTTTATGTCAGCATTCTTGTTGAACAAAGTAATTTTTTCTGGTGTGAACGAAGCATCCACAGATACATCAGCAATACTCTGAGACCTGAAAGACATAAATAGAAAAGGTAGGTTACTGCCAAGTGCACGTTATAACCGTTACCTAGAGGACCCAGGGCCAGCATTATCAAATTATTCTCAGCACGATCTAAGCACTGGAGCAGTATTTCATATTTGAAAGCTCTAAAATGGCAGGTAGGAACAAGATCGCCTGTGTTTGTGACTGACTGTATTGCCAGCCCAACCCACACTCAGTATTTTTGTTTGTTTGTCTGATGCATGCATAAGTGCAGGATGTGTGTCTGCAACCTCTTTGCAAATGAAGCACAAAATCACAGTCCCTGTTGTGTTTTGTCAGCTACAAACAGTGAGGTTTGTTCTTCCCACAAAGGGAGGGGAGAGAGCAGTGACAAGGTGAGAGTGGGGTGGCCGAGGAGCGTGGCTGTCTCCCTGCTGCCTTCCTTAATGGCTGGCAGCAGTTCTTTGATGTGTGGCCTAGGACCATGATGGTGGCAACCAGCCTGGTACCAGAAAATGGCTGGGGAGTCTCTCAGGCAGGGTGCTAAAGACTTCTGACTCCGGCACAGTCCTTTAGATATCTAAAAAGCTTTCACATACACATGGCTTCATTTGCTCCTTTAACACTCCCATGAAATACAAGTATTGTCCTTTTTATTAATGAAAAAGCCTGAAACAAAAAACATTTAGTAACTTACCAGTTTACTGAGTAATAGTTAGCAAGTGAGGAGTTGGAGCTCATGATCTCCTAGTTCCTCTGCCAGTAAAATTTTGTACTTTATCATAATGACCCTTTGTGCACATACTCCATTATTTACAGAGCAGCAACTAGTAATCAGTAATTTCACTGTTTTGATTAGTACCACAAGAAGATGCAGAAAATATTTTATCTTTAATTTCAGGTACCGTCTGAGGACTTGAGTCAACTGAAAAACTATTTGGTCAGTTGATCATGTACCTATAAGGCCCGCTAATAAGCAGCCATAAAAGATCTAATAACAAATACACCATGTCCTCAAACCTACAAGATCTAAAATGTCTACGTGAATGTTTTCTGTAAGTCAATCTCTATAAAAAGAATCTTTTATCCCAATGGAGATGGTGGCATTGATTAAAAGGATATCGTTAACTCATTTTTTAAAAAATTATTCTCAGGAAGTTATCCAAAAATCCAGTCTCAGTACCTTATAGGAATATGACCACAAAATGGCAAGAACTTAGCTTGACCGGTCACCTCAATAAATTGATCTGACTCCACGTGTCTTGACTTTTTGAAGAATCAAGTCTACCTTTAAAGAAAAAAGGTTGGCCATCATTGGTGATATTAAACGGGACTATCGGGGAGCCTGGCTGCTCAGTTAGTGGAGCATGTGACTCAGACTCGGGGTTGTGGGTTCAAAACCCCTAATGGGTGTAGAGATTACATAATAAAATCTTTTTTAAAATGGGAGTGTCTTAGTATAGCAATTATGTAGGCTATGAAGGATGAAGCCTTCCAGATGGCTGGAAGGTGATGTTCACTGAAAGGTATGTTTTTAAAATTTTATAAGAAATTAAGTCCTGTGACTATGTTATCACACCTTGTATTTTTCCTAATGGCATACTACTGATTTTATTTAGTAAATATATTTTTTAATGTGTCAGTCTTAATTATGATCTGTGTATTTTCCCCCCACATGAAGTTTTCTTTAAAATGATGCACGCAAAACAATGCATTTCATTTTTTAAAAGCACATATCAAATATTGTAAATAGTTTAATGACTCAGAAACAACACATCAATATGTAATGTTTTTCTGTTCTTGAAGTATTTGGACATTTAAATCAAATGAATGAAATATATTTTTTTTTTGAAGAGAGACTCTTGATCAAATTCTCAATTTCTTTATGATTCCAATCCCTGGCCAACCAAATACATTTATTTTTGTCCTTGAATCACACAGCCCTTGAATCCCTTATTGTTGCTCTCTGCTCTTCAATTCCTACTGAGGTCAATGAGAGGTCAGCTAAGCCTAAATAATAGCTTCTTGTTTATGATTAATAATTTCAAAAGTTACCTCATAACCACATGAGAAGTTATACTTCACTTGTGTGGTCTGAGTGTTCAGTATTTTTAGAGCATTCTCATGAGGCTTCCTTTCTAAAAGCTGAGGTAAGGTTATTTGGAAGATAATATTCAGAAATATCTTGGATACCATTTTTAAAGGCTCTGTCTTTTCTGTGTCCTTTATCTGCTCACCATATAGAGAAGAGTAACTTGATGGCAATGTTAAGCAAATATTTTTGGAAATATTTCAAGGAAAAACACAATTTTTTTCAAAATATTTTCAAAAATATTCAAGGAAAAACACATTTCTTCCTTGACACATAAACTATGACACATAATTGTCTTGGAGTCTTTGAGAATACATGTGGCATTTCTACAATTTCAGCACAGCTATCTGTTCTACTTAGCAGGTCATTTTTTAGTTAGCCAGTTTGTGTCTGGCTCTCAACTGACTCACCAGAGCTGAACCACTTGCCCAAAGGCTCCAATGGATACATCGGTGATGGAATCCCCATTTAAATCACCATAACCATCCAAAGATCTCCCAAAGTACTGGAGCTGGCTCCTAAAGGCTCCATCGGATCCCAAGATTTTCTGAAAAAGCAAGTTTGACATGAAATTATAATTTGTAACAACTGAAATAGGCAAAAAAGGGAGCTTTTACACTGCACTGTTAGATTTTCTATATAGCCACTTCTTAGGTTATTTTATTTGCCATTAAATTCCATTGATTTGGGATGCCTGGGTAGCTCAGGCGGTTAAGCAGCTGCCTTCAGCTCAGGTCATGATCCCAGCGTCCTGGGATCGAGTCCCGCACCAGGCTTGGGGAGCCACGTGGGGAGCCAAGCAGGGAGCCTACTTCTCCCTCTTCCTCTGCCTGCTTGTGTTCTTTCCTCTCCTCTCTCTGACAAATAAATAAAACCTTTATAAATAAATAAATAAATAAATAAATAAATAAATAAATAAATTCCATTGATTTTTTTCAATTACAGCTTTTCTCATCTTTTTATCATGCTTGCAGTCACAAAGAAACAGTATGAATCTTTTTTTTTTTTTTTAAAGATTTTTTTTATTTATTAGACAAAGAGAAACACAGCGAGAGAGGGAACACAAGCAGAGGGAATGGTAGCAGGAGAAGCAGGCTTCTTGCAGAGCAAAGAGCCCGATGTGGGGCTTGATCCCAGGACCCTGAGATCATGACCTGAGCCGAAGGCAGATGCCTAACGACTGAGCCACCCAGGCGCCCCCAGTATGAATCTTTTAACACAAAAATCACAAAGCAGCAGATCTGTGGACTGAGCAGGATTTGAAGCAAGCTCAAGTATGATTGGTCTCCTAGCCCACATCTTTTAGGACGTCCCTGGAAAGTTGCCCGATTACTGAGGCCTTTGGCACCCTTTAAATTACCTAACAACTCCCATCCTTGAACATTTAAAAAAGTTTAGTGCCTTATCATTTATTATGATCTGGAACACTTTCTCACTTACTTTATTTTCTCCGTCCCTCCACAAAAACTGTAAGAGCCACAAAGAGCAGAATTTTATCTGTCCTGTTCTTTACAGTATCTCCAGAACCTAGGACAGTGCTTGACACATAGTAGGAAGTTCACTAAATGCTTTCTTAATGATCAAATAAAATTCTAAAAATAAATGGGGCAGATCAGATTATCTGCACAGTACTCGGTAGCTCTAACATGAGGATACTCACATGTGAAGGTATAGCTATGAAACTCACGGATTACCTGGGAATACCTCGTGCGAATGGTGCCCTCATGACCATTGTAGATGTACACAGCTCCAGAGTTCTGATTTTCCAAAGGTGAACCAACTATCACATCATTAAAGCCATCCATGTTGATATCTGAAAGAGCTGCAATCGCTGAACCAAACCGAGCATTTTCAACACCCTCAGGGCCTTCAAGAAATTGGTGCCAATTCAAAACACCCTTGCAAAAGGGAAAGGAGGGATGAATAAAGCAAACCTTCCAACTTTTATCATTAAAATCCACAGCAAACGATGTCTGAACCAATTTGTAAGCTGTTAAAAGTAGACAGCATTTTTAAATCTAGATTTCAAAATTTTCTATGGTGAGAATTATAAAACGAGAATTTTAGCAAGCTCGCTCATAGGGTATGTGCTCATAAACCGAGGTGAAAGGAGTGAATTCTCTTTACTGTGGCTGTACAACCTATATAACACTACCCATATCTTTCCCTCCTTTTCCTCCCACAATATTAAAATCTTTACCTGTTTCCAAAACTTTTGATTTAAAATTGGCTGATGAAAATCTACTAACATCTTGAATAAGATTAAGATGGAGACACAACAAAAACCAATGTTTTATTTTAGACCTTTTCTTAAAAATTACTGAACAGTGGCATAATTATAATGGTACAGGATGTAGTTCCAGTGGAACTACATTAGGTTCCAGTTCGAGAAAGCAACTCTGAACTCATGCCCTTCCCTGGAACCCATTAAAATTACACCTATTAATACAACAATTCCTCTTGGAAAAAAACAAACTGAGGGCTGACTGAACAGTTACTGAACAACCGAGGAGAGAGAAAATGGCAAGAGAACACAAAGAGACGGAGACACATTATCAAAGGCAAACTGAAGCAGTGGGTATGCAGAGTACTGAGAGGGCAGGAGTAGATTTCTCTGTGCTTGGGCAAAGAAAATAAGCCACAGTTTAAAAGGGCAACTAACATCCAAAAGAGACAACACGAGAACTCTGCCATATGGTGGAGGAGCTGCAGGCTAAGCTCTCCAAGTTAGAGGGACTGGAAAATGATGGTTTACATTATTACCATTCCACCTTAAAACCTATCAGAGCATGATCTGACCAGCAGATGGGCAGGTCTGGTTGTCTCAGTGAGCTCTCGACTTCACTGACCTCAATAAGCCCAAGGTTCTCAAGCCCACACCAGTCTCAGTGGTGCTGGGATACAGAAAAGAAAGCCACAGTTTAAAAGAACTAGGGAGCAGTGGGAACACCCTATGCCCCTCTCCCCTCTGCCCCCTCCACATTTAAAGCTCAGACTGAAGCAGGGTCCAAACACAACTAGTGGGTTTAGATGCCAGAAAATGCAGGTCCCAAACCTATAAATGGTAGGGTTCAGTCATCAGAGGGGGCTTGTAACATCAGCAAGCCCAGGGTCCATAAGCCCATACCAGCCTCTGTGGTGTCAGGGCACAGAAAAGAAGCTGTGGAATTTTATTTTATTTTTTATTTTTGTTTTAAATTTTTTAATTAGAACAGGTTTTTATTTTTAAATTTAAAAATATATCTTTTGTTTTATTTCTTCCTGTTTTTCTTTTTTCCTTTCAAATTTTATTATTTTCTTCTTTCTGCAAAAATCCACAGTTTAAATGAGTAACCAGCAATACAGCCACAGCTCCAGCCACCAGAAGAGTCACCAAGCACACACAGTCTGCAAAGGGGCACCATCCTTCAAGTTTAGGAGCAGTAGCTCTTCTGCCTAATCCACAGAAACAAACATAGAAAGTCAAGCAAAATGCAGAGACAGAGGAATATGCTCCAAAAGAAAAGAAAAAAAAACCTCAGAAAAAGAACTGTGAAACAGATAAGTAATACGCCTGATAAAGAATTTAACATTTATGGGGAGGGGTAGGAGCAAGATGGTGGAGGAATAGGAGATCTAAATATCACTGGGTCCCAGGATTTCACCTACCTAGTTATCAAACCATACTGAACACCTACAAACTCAACAGGAGAGAGAAGAAGAGCAGGAATTCTAGGAACAGAAAAGTGACCACTTTCTGGAAGGTAGGATGTGTGAAGAAGTGAATCTAAGGCAATATACAGGAAGATAGACTACAGGAGGAGGGCCCAGCTCCTGGCAAGCAGTAGAGCAGTGGAACACAAAATTGGAATTTTTATAAGTCTGCTCCACTGAATGATGTCATTCCAGAGGCTAAGCAAGGGGTAGAGCCCTCAATGAGACAGTGTGGTCTCAGGACCCGTGGGGTCACAAAAAGACCAGCGGTGTCTGAGTGTGGCAGAGCTCCCAGGAATCAGAGTGAGGAAGGAGGTTGCAGAGACAGAGCTGAGGAGTGGACTCTCAGCTCAGGGTTACCTTAAACTATGATCCAAGGCACAGTTGGGCCACTGCTCTTCGAGCAGGGACCCCACAAATGGCAGATCCTGGGAGACCCTCTCGTTCCTCCTCTGGAGGAGCAGCACAGGTACACCCTGCAGGAATCAACTGGGTTTGGGGACTCCAAATGGGGCTGTGCACCAGAGACAGAAATGCTTGGTCACAGGCTGGGTGAGCAGGGAGTGTGGCTGGAGACCAGGGAGACAGGAGTGATTGACTGCTTTTCTGAGGGTGCACTGAGGAGTGGGGCCCTGAGCTCTTTGCTCCTATGCAGCTGGAGATTGGGAGGCCACCATTTTCACTCCTGTCTTCCAAAGCTATACGGAAAGTGTTCAGGGAACAAATGCTACCGAGAGCAAACCTGAGCAGATTACTTAGCCTGTCCCCTGGCAAGGGCGATGAAATTCTGCCTCAGGCAAAGACATTTGAGAATCACTGCAACAGGCCCATCCCTCAGAAGATCAGCAAGAACATCCAGCCAAGACCAAGTCCACCAATCAATGAGAACTACAAAACTTCAGAGCTATGGGAATACAGCACATAAAATTTATGGCCTTTCCCCCATGATCCTTTAGTCTCTCAAAGTTAAAATTTTTAAATTTTATTTTTTTCTTATTCTATTTTTAAAAATTTTTCCTCTTTCCTATTTTAACTTTTTTAAAAACTATTTTGTCTTATCAATACCTTTTTAAAAATCCTTTTTAATTTTCATTGTTATACTTCTATTTTATCCCTTCATTGTATTTAACCTTATCTTTTGTATACATACGGGTTTTTCTTTCTTTAAAATTTTGGGATACAGTTTCTTCTAACAGATCAAAATATACCCTCAATCTAGTTCATGGTTTTGTCCTAGTCTCCAACCTGATCACATTCTTTCCTCTTTTTTTCCCCTCTTTTCAACCAAGTTCTTATCTTATCTATTGCTTTTTAAGAATCTTTTTAAATTTTCATCTTTACACTCATATTCCATCTCTCCCTCATGTCTGCCCTTATTTTTGTATATATATAAGTTTTTCTTTCTTTAAAATTTTGGGAGGCAGTTTCTTCTAACAGACCAAAATACACCCAAAACCAAGTGTGTGGCTCTCAGCAGTCTAATTACATATATATATGTATAACTTGTATAACTTAATTTTTTTTTTAAATATTTTTTTCCTTCTCCATTCTTCTCCCACTCGTTTCAAGTCTCTTTTGATTTGGTTAGTGCATATTTTTCTGGGGTCATTGCAAACCTTTTAGTATTTTGTTCTCTCATTCATCTATTCTTATTTGGATAAAATGACAGGTAGAAAAACTCACCAGAAAAACAAAAACAAAAAAACAAAAAAACCCCAAAAAACAAAAACAACAACAACAACAACAAAAAAAAACAAAAGGCAGCTAGGGACTGCATCAATACAGACATTAGTAAGATGTCAGAACTTGAGTTCAGAATGATGATGATCAAGGTGCTAGTTGGGCTCAAAAAAAGCATAGAAGATATTAGAGACTCCCTTTCTGGAGAAATAAAATCCAATTCTGGAGAAATAAAAGAGCTAAAATCTAACCAAGGTGAAATCAAAAAAGCTATTAATGAGGTACAATAAAAAATGGAGGCTCTTACTGCTAGGAAAATGAGGCAGAAGAGATAATTAGTGATATAGAAGACCAAATGATGGAGAATAAAGAAGCTGAGAAAAAGAGAGACAAACGACTACTGGATCACAAGGGGAGAATTTGAGAGATAAGTGATACCATAAGACGCAACAATATTAGAATAATTGGGATCCCAGAAGAAGAAGAAGAAGAAGAGAGAGAGGGAGGCAGAAGGTATATCGGACAAATTATTGTAGAGAATTTCTCTAATCTGGCAAAGGGAACAAGCATCAAAATCCAGGAGGCACAGAGAACCCCCTCAAAATCAATAAAAATAGGTCTACACTCCGTCATCTAATACTAAAACTTACAAGTCTTAGTGACAAAGAGAAAATCCTGAAAGCAGCTCGGGACAAAAAGCCTGTAACATACAAAGGCAGAAATATTAGATTGGCAGCAGACCTATCCACAGAGACCTGGCAGGCCAGAAAGGACTGGCAGGATATCTTCAGAGCACTAAACAAGAAAAATACGTAGCCAAGAATATTATATCCAGCTAGGCTGTCATTAAAAATAGATGGAGAGATAAAAAGCTTCCAAGACAAACAAAAACTAAAAGAATTTGCAAACACCAAACCACCCCTACAGGAAATATTGAAAGGGGTCCTCTAAGCAAAGAGAGCGCCTAAAAGTAACACACCAGAAAGGAACAGAGACAATATGCAGTTAACACCTCACAAACAATACAATGGCACTAAATTTATATCTGTCAATTGTTACCCTGAATGTAAATGGGCTAAGTGCCCCAATCAAAAGACACAGAGTATCAGAAAGGATAAAAAAAATAAGGCCCATTGACATGCTGTATATAAGAAACTCATCTTAGGCCTAAAGGCACCTCCAGATTTAAAGTGAGTGGGTGGAAAACAATTTACCATACTAATGGGCATCAAAAGAAAGCTGGGGTGGCAATCCTTATATCTGATAAATTAGATTTTAAGCCAAAGACTATAATAAGAGATGAGGAAGGACAGGATATCATACTTAAAGGGACTGTCTAACAAGAAGATCTAACCATTGTAAATATCTATGCCCCTAACATGGGAGCAGCCAATTATATAAACCAGTTAATAACAAAGTCAAATAAACACATCAACAATAATACAATAATAATAGGGGACTTTAATACCCCCTTTACCGAAATAGACAGATTGTCTAAGCAAAATATTAACAAGGAAATAAAGGCTCTAAATGATACACTCGACCAGATGGACATCATAGATATATTCAGAACATTCCATCCCAAAACAACAGAATACACATTCCTTTCTAGTGCACATGGAACATTCTTCAGAATAGATCACATTCTGGGACACAAGGCAGGTCTCAATAAGTACCAAAAGATTGGGATCATTCCCTGTATATTTTCAGACCACAATACCATGAAACTAGAACTCAATCACAAGAAGAGGAAAGTTGGAGAGAACTCAAATACATGGAGGCTAAAGAGCATCCTTCTAAAGAATGAATGGGTTAACCAGGAAATTAAAGAATTTTAACAAATTCATGGAAACAAATGAAAATGAAAACACAATTGTTCAAAATCTTTGGGACACAGCAAAGGTGGTCCTGAGAGGAAAGTATATAGCAATATAAGCCTTTCTCAAGAAACAAGAAAGATCTCAAATACATAACCTAGCCCTACACCTAAAGGGGCTGGAGAAAGAACAGCAAAGAAAGCCTAAAACCAGCAGAAGAAGAGAAATAATAAAGACTAGGGCAGAAATCAATGAAATAGAAATCAAAAGAACAGTAGAACAAATCAACGAAACTAGGAGCTGGTTCTTTGAAAGAATTATAAGATTGATAAAGTCCAGGCCAGACTTATCAAAAAGAAAAGAGAAAGGACCCAAATTAATAAAATCATGAATGAAAGAGGAGAAATCACAACCAATGCTAAGGAAATACAAACAATCATAAGAACATATTATGAGCAACTATACCCAGAAAATTAGACAATCTGGAAGAAATGGATGCATTCCTAGAAACATATAAACTGCCAAAACTGAACCAGGAAAAAATAGAAAACACGAACAGACCCATAACCAGTAAGGAGATTGAAGCAGTTATCAAAAATCTCCCAACAAACAAGAGCCCAAGGCCAGATGGCTTCTCAGGGAATTCTATTAAACATTTAAAGAAGAATTAATACCTATTCTCCTCGAACTGTTCCAAAAGATAGAAATGGAAGGGAAACTTCCAAACTCATTTTATGAGGCCAGCATTACCTTGATCCCCAAATCAGACAAAGATCCCATCAAAAAAGGAGAATTACAGACCAATATCCTTGATGAACAGAGATGTAAAAATTCTCACCAAAATACTAGCCAATAGGATCCAAACAGTACATTAAAAGGATTATTCACCATGACCAAGTGGGATTTATTCCTGGGCTGCAAGATTGGTTCAACATCCACAAATCAATGTGATACAATACATTAATAAAAGAAAGAATGAGAACCATATGATACTCTCAATTGATGTGAAAAAGAATTTGACAAAGTATAGCATTCTTTTTTGATCAAAACTCTTCACAGTGTAGGCATAGAGGGTACATTCCTCAATATCAAAGCCATCTATGAAAAACCCACAGTGAATACCATTTCCCCTGAGATCAAGAACACGGCAGGGATGCCCACTATCCCCACTGCAATTCAACATAGTACTAGAAGTCTTGCCTCAGCAATCAGAGAACAAAAAGAAATAAAAGGCATCCAAACTGGCAAAGAAGTAGTCAAACTCTCACTCTTTGCAGATGATATGATACTTTATATGAAAAACCCAAAAGACTCCACTCCAAGACTGCTATAACTCATATAGGAATTCAGTAAAGTGTCAGGATATAAAATTAATGCACAGAAATCAGTTGCATTTCTATACACCAAGAGCAAGACAGAAGAAAGAGAAATTAAGGAATTGATTACATTTACAGTTTCACCCAAAACCATAAGATACCTAGGAATAAACCTAACCAAAGAGGCAAAGAATCTGTACTCAGAAAACTACGAAGTGCTCATGAAAAAATTGAGGAAGACACAAACAAATGGAAAAACATTCCATGCTCATGGATTGGAAGAATATTGTGAACATGTCTATGCTTTCTAAAGCAATTTACACATTTAATGCAATCCCTATCAAAATACCATCAATTTCAAAGAAATGGAACAAATAATCCTAAAATTTATATAGGACCAGAAAAGACCAAGAATAGCCAGAGGAATGTTGAAAAAGAAAACCAGAGTTGGTGACATCACAATTCCAGACTTCAAGCTCTATTACAAAGCTGTAATCATCAAGACAGTGTGGTACTGGCACCAAAACAGACACATAGATCAACTGAAGAGAACAGAGAGCCCCGAAATGGACCCTCAACTCTGTGGTCAAATCTTTAATCTTTGACAAGGCAGGAAAGAATATCCAGTGGAAAAAAGACAGTCTCTTCAACAAGTGTTGGGAGAATTGGACAGCCACATGCAGAAGAATGAAACTGGACCATTTCCACACCACACAAAAATAAACTCAAAATGGATGAAAGACCTCAATGTGAGACAGGAATCCATCAAAATCCTTGAGGAGAACACAGGCAGCAACCTCTTCGACCTCAGCCACAGCAACTTCTTCCTAGAAACATCACCAAAGGCAAGGGAAGCAAGGGGAAAAATGAACTATTGGGGCTTCATCAAGATCAAAAGCTTTTGCACAGCAAAGGAAACAGTCAACAAAACCAAAAGATAACTGACAGAATGGGAGAAGATATTCGCAAATGACATATCAGATAAAGGGCTAGTATCCAAAATCTATAAAGAACTTCTCAAACTTAACATCCAGAGAACAAATAATCCAATCAAGAAATGGGCAGAAGATATGAACAGACACTTCTTCAAAGAGGACATCCAAATGGCCAACAGACATATGAAAAAGTGCTCCGCATCACTCTGCATCAGAGAAATACAAATCAAAACCACAGTGAGA
>CM053607.1:31181249-31277320 GCA_028646535.1 Procyon lotor | reverse complement strand
CAAGAGTTTGTGTTTTTTTTTTTTTTTTTTAAGGGTTTATTTATTTGACACAGAGAAACACAGAGAGAGGGGGAACACAAGCAGAGGGAATGGTAGCGGGAGAAGCAGGCTCCCCGCTGAGCAGGGAGCCCGATGCGGGGCTCGATCCCAGGACCCCGGGATCATGGCCCAAGCCGAAGGCAGATGCTTAACGACTGAGCCACCCAGGCCCCCAAGAGTTTGTGTTTTTAATAAACTTTTCCAATAGTTAACTGATTTAAAGGAAATTCCTACACTGATAATCCTTTGAATTAAGATAGTGCCTGTCCCTTGGAGCACTCATATACTTTCTTACATATTATCATTTTTTTCTATGAAAAATCCCCATGAAACATGGAAGGGAAAGCATTACTATCCTTCATCTTTTAGATGACAAATCAGCATCACAAAGAAACTGAATGACTATCAGAACTGTTGATCACCAGATAGCTGTTTTTTCCATTCTCTACATAAAGCTACTGTCCCCTGAAGTGTTCAGCTAAATGACAGCATGGCCAGAAGTTATCTGATATACACACATTTTGAGGAGAGTAATCTGCGCTGAATCCCACTTGTGACATTTCCATCTGAAAGTTGTCTCCTCCTTGAACAGTACCTGGGAGATGGTAATTTCAAGAATTATATCACTGCCAATTTTTAAATCAAGTTTTCAAACACACATGCATTCATTTACACACATGAACACATGTGCACATGCACATATATGGACATACACACACTCATACACCCACAATGTTCTGATGTTCGCTCAAAAATACAGAGCTGGCAAATTTTGGGAGGGAGAAATCACTAAGGAAGTGTCCTGACAACAACCAAGACTTCCAAGGTAGTGCCTGAAGTTGGTGTTAATATTGATTATGCATTAATGTATTTATTGGTATGTGTATGATGTTCCTGACATCAAAAACACTCAACATAGGGGATGAGGTAATATAAAAACTGAAGTGATGGCCTTTTTAAAAAATTATTACTAGCTAAGAAACTAACTGAATTTTTAGCTTTTTTTTTTTTTAAAGATTTTATTTATTTGACAGCGAGAAACACAGCGAGAGAGGGAACACAAGCAGGGGGAGGGGGAGAGGGAGAAGCAGGCTCCCCGCTGAGCAGGGGGCCCGATGCGGGGCTCAATTCCAGGACCCCGGGATCATGACCTGAGCCGAAGACAGACCTTAACGACTGAGCCACCCAGGCGCCCCGAATTTTTAGCTTTTAAATATTGGTACTAGTAAGTGCACACACATCTCAGGTGTATCTGGAAGAGCCAGGCAGTTGATGTGTAGTAATGACCAGAGATATTTGGGTTAGGCTTCAGGATCTGGGATTCAAGACGAGTAGGAATTTTATCAATTGGGAAGTTTGTCCTATTTCTACATATGTGCTTGCCTCTGACACTCAAACAGTAGGACTCAATTAGTATTCATTTTCCATACAGTGTGGTTGAAATGGTTACATTTCATTACTCTTCACAAAAAGGAATAAATTCCTGGACTACCACTTGGATAGAGAATGATACCGATAACATACACCATAGGACACAGTCACTTGTTTAGAAGATGTAATAATTTACACAGGATGAGTAGAGATAATTTTTTTTAAAGATTTTATTTTTAAGTAATCTCTACACCCAATATGGGGCTCGAACTCATAACTCCTAGGTCAAGAGTTGCATGCTCCACTGACCAAGCCAGCCAGGTGCCCCAAGATAATTTTTGATAAAGTAGAGCAGTGCTTCCTCAAAATCCAAAATAGCATATAAGGCACAAAATCATTTCTAATTGGCATTTAGGCTGCATTCATGTTCATGTCACCACAAACAAGCATAAGTCATACCAGAGGTAGGTCATACCACAAATAATTTTATATTATCTCAAGGCACATTAGATTTTGATAATGATTTCAAAACTTAGAAGTACCTAAAGAAGCAATAATATTTTTTTGTGTAGAAGTCTCCAGTGGATAATCAGGAGGCGAAGATAAGACTAAGGAATGAATGCTTAATTTTTGCAAGGCCCTTGGACCCAGCTTCTGAAAGAGTACCTAACCTATAGTGGGTACTCAATAAAATAGGCTTTTTATTACTGAGAGTTATTTGGGTTAACCAACCAGTAACCAGAATTTGGGTCATGTGGGACTTTTTACCAACTGGGAAGTGTGTTCCATACAGTGAGTTCTTGAACATGTGGTATTTCTACACTGACTAGACATTCCAAGGTAATTTAAGTAAATTATTGTAGGTCTGATAAATAACATGTTTCCTTGAAATCTGATCTATTAAAAATCTTCACTATGTTTTTCTAATTTAAAAAGTGTACATGTTCGTTGTAAAGGAATTCAAGAATTTCAGAAATTACATAACAGTATAAAAAGGTAAAACTTCTATGATTATAATAACTATGCAGGATAAAAGGTAAAACTATTTACAATTATAATAGATATTATTAACTTGCCTTCCCCCCAAAGTATACAATTTATTATCTTATCAATAGTGTATGAGCTTCTTTGCTTCCCCATAATTATTTCCAAGATTATATATTAGTAATCTTCACCATGTTTTAGGCACAAACTAACATTGCTTTAACTTATAATTTAAAATAATTACTGAAATAAGGAATATTTTCTTATGTTTATTAGCCATTTGTATATTTTATGAACAACTCATTCATGTTGTGCATTTTTCTTACTGATTCATAGGAGTTCTTTTCATACAAGGTATACAAGTTTACATTAACAGAGTAAGAATATGGCAATAAAATCAAGAATTCTTGAAAAAAATTTTGAAAGATTGAGTTCTTTTACCTTCAATGCTAAAAATTTGTTCTCCTAGTGTCCCAGCCTTTTCTAGTAGAGCTGCTTCATCAGACACGTTGAAAAAATATCTTTCTGTTGGAATACTGGCAATTGCTTTAATTTCTTTTATTAAATTTTTAGTGTCAAGGGCATTTCTGTTTAAGTACCCAAGAACCTTAAAAATAGAGGAGGAGGAAAAAAGTCATTACAGCTGCATCCCAATGCCCCTGCTAGTAGAACATCTAGTATTTATTTCTGAACACTCTGGAGAAGTAAATCCACACCCCCTTAGTCAAGGGGACTGAAAATCAGCAAGAAGTGACACAGAATGAGAATCTTTTGTATAAAGCTGTGAGCACCAAATGAGAAAGTGCAGTGTTGGGAAGTGATGTTATAAAGGAGCCTTTACCCGTGAACTGAAAGACAACTAAAAAGAAAATCTACTTACTGCTATGCCAAACCTCAGTATATTGTCTTTGTTGCACTGGTCAATCACAGCTTTCAACATGGAGCCGTCATGCGATTCGCCATCAGTTACAACCACCATGACTTTGGTAGCACCTGGTCGTCCTCCAGCAGCGGCTGCATAAGCGGCGTCTCTGGGGCAGATAAGATTAAAGACTCACTATCAAAAGATGAAGCTTAAATGTGGACCTCTGGTTAGAAAAATGAATGTGACACTAACTTCTTTGAGCATGACCTACTGTGACTTAGAATTTCTCTCCCTCTCAGGTCTGGTGACATATTTACCTACATTCTATTTGCAGCTTATAGGGAAATATATGTATATTTTGCTTAGCATTAACAATAATTTCCATAGTTTTTATGGCCTGTATGTGTGTGTGTGTACTGACATCAAGAGTCCTTAGAATTATCTTCTGATTAACAAAATTCAGTTCATTAATACTAATCAACAGAGCAAAGATAGTCCTGTCACCAGTTTTACTCACTGGATCTGCATTTACTTTCTCAATACGAAACTGGTTTTGTTTTTTTTTAAAGTAATAAATACACTTGGTAAAAGAATTTCAAAGCATTTGGAAAGGTATAAAATAAAAATCTGACACCAAGTCACTGTTCCAAAGGTAACTACCTTTATCTGTTTATGTTTCCTTATAGAAAACATTTTATTGACATGTATATGTATAATCTACTCCTCAAATGTTTATGCAAATGGAGCCACAGTACGTACATTTTTTTTAAAGACTTTATCTGATAGAGAGAGTGAGAGCACAAGCAGGGGGAGCAGCAGAGGAAGAGGGAGAAGCAGGGTTCTTGCTGAGCCTGATGCAGGGCTCAATCTCAGGACCCTGGGATTATGACCTGAGCCAAAGGCAGACATTTTACCAACAGAGCCACCAAGGCACCCTTATAGAACTAAGGGATCCCCATTTTGATGGGGATCTTTCCATATAGGCACATACAAAGCGCGTGCTCTCTCTCTCTCTCTCTAAAGGTTTTTATTTATTTATTTGAGAGAAAGAGGAAGAGAGAGTGTACAAACAGGGAGGTGGGAAGGGGCAGAGGGAAAGGGAGAAGCAGACACCACACTAAGCAGGGAGCCTGATATGGGGCTAGATCCCAGGACCTTGAGATCATGACCTGAGCCAAATGCAGATGCCTAACTGACTGAGCAACCCAGGTGCCCCACAGCTCTCCTTTTTAATGGCTGCATATTATTTCATTATATAGGGATAACCATAATTTAACCAATTCTCCATTATCGTGCATCTAGGTCATTTTGAGTTTTACAAATAATGCTGTAAAAGATGTCCTTGTGTATATATCCTGGCATACTTTTCCAAATGTATCAGTAGGATAAAATCTTAGTAGTGAAATTACTGGGACAAAAGATTTACACATTTCAAACTTTGAAAGATATTGTAAAATTGGACTCTAAATATTTCTACCAATCTGTAGTCCCATAATGTAAAAGAATGCAAGTTTCTCCATCTCCTTTCCTTAACAATGAGTATTATTAAACTTTAAAATTGGGGACTTTCTGATAAGTGAGAATATATAATTGTCTTAATATACATTTTTTCATTATTAAGATATAATGAACATTTTATGTTTATTAGCCATTTGTATTTTTTCTCTATGAACTCTTGATTTTTCTTTATCTTTGCCCATTTTTCTTTGTATTGTTCATTATTTTCCAATTAATAAGAGCTCTTTGTTAATTAAGAAAATGATCTGTCACAAATATTTTCCTTAGTTCATTAATCTTTTATGTCTGTATACAAATTGTATATTTTGACATCAATTTCATTAGTTTTTTATGTGTGTCTTTTATAGTTGACATGGTATTTTAAAAGGACTTCTTACCTCTAGACTTGTTTCTTTAATCACCCAAGTTTCCCTAAATGATTCCATTTTCTTAGATTTACATTTTTGGTGCAGTTGAAATTTATTTTGATTCAAGGAGTGAGTCAGGAATTCAGCTTTATTTTGTTTCTAGTTGTCCAGCAACTTTTTTCCCGTCTTTGGGATTCTCCTGTTGCACCTTCTTTCTGGGGAATGCCATCCACTCCTTCGGACTACCTACCACTTATATCATGACACCCTAAAGTCTACATCTTTTTCCATTCATCTCTCCCATTTCAAATTTATATATTCAATGTCTACTGAATATTTTCACCAGAATGTGTAAGGGACACTTTAATTTCAACATGTCTAAAACTGAAAATATAATTTTATTCCCTAAAACTTTCCTACATAGTAGAATGTAGAAGTGTAGAAAAATATCTCATATCTGTCACCCAGACAAATCTGAATACAGTGCTCACATGAAATACTTGTTGAGTGAATTATACTCTTTATGACACATGGTAGAATTCATGTATGATTAGAGGATTTCTGAGGGTAGAAACTGTGCCTCATTTGTTCTGATTACCTGCAGGTCTTAGAATAATAAATCGCAACCATGGGCAGTCAGTGAAATAAGGTAAATGGAAAATGGCAATATTTACTAAAAGAGTGTCAGAATTCTATTTGATATTGTAAGGAAATACACCAAAAAAAAAAAAAAAAAAAAAAAAGAAAGAAAAGAGAAAAAAAAGTAACTTTTCTGAAAGGTGTGAGTAAGAAGTTAGGTGATTCTCTTAACAATAGAAAGGCTTCTATTAGCTTGGGAAATAGTGGTACGAGTGAGATGATGACACAGGAGAGAAAATCAAAGTTCTGAAAAGATGATAAAAGCCAAAAAGTCACATCTTAACAGAGAGTGGCTATTCTTCTTCAGAGGAGATCTTACCAGGACCCTGAGCTCCTTCCAGGGAAAAATACCACTTCCATTCTTCCTGCTGAAAACACAGGCCCTCTACAGTTTATAAGTCTTTCTAAGCTATTTTCTATGTCAACCTATAATTCCTCTGAGTCTAGTTTACTAGGCCATAAAGGGCACTTTGCCAGATGGCAACTGACCTATTGACTGGCCACAGCCTGTGAGATGGTGTGGCCCAAAAGAACATCCCAATAGGGACAACAGAGATTAACCAAACCAAACCAATCCACTTGTGGGAAATCCACTTTTGAAACATATAGGGAAAGTCACCAGTTGATAGAAACAGCAACTAGAATATACATGCAGAAAAAAGGAGGACCAGATACAATAGGAAATGCAGAAACAGAAAAGGCAGGATGTGGTGACCGACCTGATGTGCGCTACTAAGGAAGAACAAAAAAGAATAAAGAAAACCATCAAGTGCTTACTTTGAATGATGGGGGAAAAGGCAGTAGCATGAATCAAAATGGAAAAGTTGTGAGCATGGGTAAGGAAAAGAGTAAGGCTGGTTTAGGATGTATTGAATTTGATAAGTGAGCTAACACTCCACATTAAAAATATCCAGCATCAGCTGGATGCCTGTGTGAATTCTGGGAGAGAGTTCAGAGTTGACCACATAGCAATGCAGTGACCTATCCAGGGCTAATGGAGATGCCATGACAGTGGAGAAATACCTAAGAGAAAATGAAGATAAAAAAAAGAAGGCTCTGTTTAGTGAAGAAAAAATAGGAAAAGGAGCCAATTAACAGGCAAAATTGTTGATAAAAGTTGGCAGGGATTCTAAAAGTTTGTGATATAGCAACTAGTGCTGGAATGGCAGTGTGTGCTCATCAGCAGCAAATGCTGAGGGAAGCTTAAGAGGATGAAGTTTGAGGCAGGACCACTGGGAGGTGGAGGGAGCAAGTAAAGACAATTTTTCAAGGAGTATGGTAGTGGAAGGAAGAAATGCAGAACACAATGACAAAGGCAGAAAGTAGGTTTAAGGGAAGGTGAAGTTATTGTTGTCATTTATTTTTTTAAGAATAGGAGAATCTTTAGCATTTTTGTAAAGGTATGTGATTAAAACAGAGTAAAGATGAATGCAGGAGTGCTGAGGAAATAGAGAAACTGAGCTAAAAATTAAGAGTATCATATAGTTGTAACATTCACATTGCCCTGGATTGTAATCCATTCCATTCAACTCAGACTCCTAGGTCATTAACGTTTAAGATTCTATGACCCTTCTTAATATGCATGAAGTTCATAGTATCCATTAGTTCCAGTCGTCTGTGGCCTCCATAAATATTAACAAATAATTGCAGATTGCTTCATTTCCTACTTAACTTAAGGTCTTAATAATGTCATTTCATCTGCTTCATATAAAATCTTTAAAAAAAATCATGGAATATCTTATAAAAGTCCTAGAAATCAAAGACTTTTTTTTAAAGATTTTATTTATTTGACAGAGAGAAATCACAAGTAGGCAGAGAGGCAGGCAGAGAGAAAGGGGGAAACAGGCTCCTGATGAGCAGAGGGCCCAATGTGGAGCTCGATCCCAGGACCCTGAGATCATGACCTGAGCTGAAGGCAGAGACTTTAACCCACTGAGCCACCCAGGTGCCCTGAAATCAAAGATTTTAAAAATTAATTTCCTGTTGCCTTCTCAAAATGTTCAAGTGACAGAATGTTTGAACTTTTCTTATTACTTCTGACTTAAGTGTAAGTACCAGGTATATTATTTTTGTCTTTTTTTCTTCTTTCTTACTTACAACCACTTCTATTTTATCAGAATATTGGGCTATTAGCATCATAACTTACTTTGCATATTGAATTGCTTTGAATGTATTTGTGAGGTCTCCACCATATTGGTATGTCTGGGATGTTGCTTCAATCATTTCAGCTTTGGTTTTGAAAGTGTTCAGGTTAAATACAACTCTTGGTTCATTGGCATACTGAATTAACGCCACCTTCAAGAAAGCAGAAGTTCATTAGAGGTCTGTCATTAAGTTATAAGATTTCTAATAAACCAATATAATCAAAATCAAAAGTGCATCTGGATATGGGCTGATAGTATAAGGGAATCATTTCCAATTTTGCTCTTATTTTTTTTTTAAAGATTTTATTTATTATTTGACACAGAGAGAGACAGAGAAAGATCACAAGCTGGCAGAGAGGCAGGCAGAGAGAGAGGGGGAAGCAGGCTCCCTGCTCTGGGCTCCATCCCAGGACCCTGAGATCATGACCTGAGCCGAAGGCAGAGGCTTTAACCCGCTGAGCCACCCAGGTGCCCCCCAATTTTGCTCTTAAGAAGAGTTATTTTTCTTCCAACGAAATGACTTCTTTGTTACACGCTGTCAGTATACAGCAGTACTACTTGTAGATAAACAAGATGATGTCCTATCTGGTATAATTTGGTTCTCAAGAGTAATAATTACAGATTTTCAACTATAATAGTTATAGATTATCTAGTAATAGATTTTAAAGCACTGTCTTTTAATATTTTAATATGGATAAATATTAGAATAAAGTTCATAAGATTAAAATGATATAAATTTTCTAATTAACAATGGATATAAGCATGTAAACAATTATAAGCAGTCATAGATGAAGGATAACACACACCAACTGAGAATATTTGCTTATTAAACAAAGAATTAGACTTAAAAAAAAGGAATTAGACTTGAATACAAAAAAAGAAAAATTAGTGAGCTAATCAACACAGTCAATTTGGATGTATCTATTGTTCTGGATTTCCTCCAATCACAGACTTCAGCATCTTTGGAAGCAAGCTGCATATGAGCATGTGGGCAGGAAGTTTCTGGTCTTCAGAGAAAATGCCATTAGAGAGAATCTTATTTGAGAGATCTGACAGACAGAACAACTCTGAACAAGATGCTGGGGCACATTTCCTAATCCTTTAATTCAAGAAGGTCAAACACTTCTATTAACATCCTTGTTGTCAGCACTGAAATCATTCTCTATGCCCAGGAGTTGGGGACTTTCAGAACAGGAAGTGGCTATAGGAGATCAGTGGTAAAATGGTCTCTAAAACAGAGGTCAGTACGTAAGGGAGGTGGAAGGGGCAAGGCCTGGATTTCTGAGTTCCATCAGCTACTTTGGCTAGGAACCAATCAAATACACACTGGGAAGATGTGAAAAATATGATATTGCTGAAGTCTTCTCTTTAGGGTAGGATGTGAGACTCAGGAGACAGGATGGATCAAAAATAATTCTAAGGATTTAAAACCCGAAAATGAGAAGATATTAGTAACTGCCATGATAGCCCCAGAACTTCTGTGAGAAAGGGAAATGAACATACACAGGTAACTGTGAACTGGTCTCTGTTGATATTGGTTCAATGTGCTTCTACAACCAGGATGAGCCATAAAATGGCAAATCCAATAAAAAAGAAAGAAAAAAGACCCAGAACTTTAACAGTAAATGCTATTGAGTTTTATTAAAGCGAGAAGTTTCTGTTCTTGTGGACGCCTATCTCAAGAAGATAGAAAAGTTATTAAAGGCTCATTAAAACACGGATGGCTTCACAAAATTATTGAAAAGACTTGGCCTGGGGCTCCTGGGTGGCTCAGTGGGTTAAAGCCTCTGCCTTCCGCTCAGGTCATGATCCCAGGGTCCTGGGATCGAGGCCCGCATCGGGCTCTCTGCTCAGTAGGGAGCCTGCTTCCCCCTCTCTCTCTGCCTGCCTCTCTGCCTACTTGTGATCCCTCTCTCTCTCTGTCAAATAAATAAATAAAATCCTTAAAAAAAAAAAAAAGACTTGGCCTGTGTAAGAAAGGGAGGACAGACTAAAATGTGATAAAGACTAAAAAATAATAAAAGATAGGATTATACTATCTATGGACTTCTTTATTAAAAAACCCCAGAATTCAAGGACAATTATTTTGCCAGCAAACAATGAACAAAATAAATTAATAATTAGTTTAAGTGGCTGTCAAAAAGAAAAACATACTGGATTTCAAAATGTATTAAATTTATGAGTTATAGGAGGGAAAAATAAGCAACTAAAGAGGATTAAAATGCTATATCCCAGTCAGTTAAGCATCCGACTCTTGATTTCAGTTCAGGTCATGATCTCAGAGTTGTGAGATCTAGCCCCACATCAGGCTCTGTGCTTGGTGTGGGCCTGCTTGAGCTCCTTCCCCCACTCCCACTCTTTCTCTCTCTCACACACACAAAAAATGCTATATCCCACATCTGATGCTTGTGTCAGAAATAGAAATCTCAAATCTCAAAGACCAGCATTGGGCAAAGTCATAGACAGAACAACTCAATGCAGTACAAGTTTCAATTAACTGTCAAGATTACCATTAAATACATTTAATATGAGGATCTGACAAATGTAAAAATAAAGACCTCCAATCTAATAATATTTTCTCAGAAAGAAAGCTGTGGGTTAGTGTATGTATTATTCAAATCCATACCTGTGTTTTTTTGGGGCCTATATCCAGGCCTTGGACAAATTTTTCCAAAAAATTCTTTACTGCTTCCCAGGGATAAATACTGTTTGATTCATCACACACAACCACAACATCTATGAGGGAAGGGCAGGCTACAGAGGAAAAGATGAAAGAAACAGATATGCATAGGTAATTCAGTCTTCACACTCATATGCAAATGGAACAAAGTAAAATGGACTTGAGGAGTTGGGTGCTACTTGATAAATCCCACCTTCCCCCTTCATGTAAGGCATTTCTCAGACCCATGGCACATTCACCACTTACTCTGAACTGCAGGTGCAAAGCTGGTCAAGAGCTGAAAATCGGGACTGACGTCAGAACAAAGCCCAGTTGTGTAATACTGACTTCCACACTGCTGCGCCCACAGGGGACCACATGTCTTCAAAGAAATGAGAGCAATGACAAAACATACAGAAAACATGAGTCCTCTATGTCTCCTTCGTGAAACTCAGAGATCACGTCTATGGCTTTACAGGATACTAGGAATCGTCAACTCTTGTAACTAACAGGTCAAAAAAAGCCTCTGGGAGAAAGTGTCTCAGAAAGAGAGAACAACCAGATGTAGGGGAGAAAGAAGGTGCAAGGTGGGCTGGGAGGCAGGTGTTGGTCGTGCAGGGAGAAGATCACCCCCCAAGTGAGAGAAAGAGCTTTGGTGTCTCATCTTTGGTCTCTCAGTTAACCTGGGCCTTGGGGGCTGAATCTGCAAATGAGGATAATCATGCCTATTACCTTTTTAGGTTGCTGTAAAAATGAAGAGGGTGCACAGATATAAAACACTGGGCACAGTATGGGGTAAATAGCAAATGGTACATAATTGTGAGCCAGCATCATTGCTATCATTATTCTTGAACAAATATCGTACCATTCACCTATACTACTATGCTCTCGATATACTGCCACTTACACTGTTCAGCAGAAACCATAAGCCCACAAGCTCCAGGGTCGGGAAGGAACCTAGGAGTGTTCTGGGCTGGTATAGATGCCTTGATGAATGAGGAATCCAGGCCTCAGATACAGGGGCAGGCCACCACGGCGTCTGCCCGTTGCCAGCCTTGCCAGATCTTTCCAATTTTCAAGGAAAGCCCGAGAGGACATCTTTTTTTGTGAAAATCCAGTTTTTTAAAAAAAACACTCTGGGCTAAACAAACACAATGAGGTTCTTGAACTGCTGGTTTTTAACTTTGTTCTAAAGTATTTATTTGAGGACTTCTGATCCCCCTATTTCTACTACCTAAAACCTTCAGTCATCCAAGCTGCCACGTGTCTTCCTGCCCACACCAGACACACTACAATTCTTCATATTCCCATCAACCCAGCCTCAAATCTCTCTTTTTCAGCAGCCCTTGAATGCCAAGAACTCCTGCTTCCATTTGGTTAAACTACATGGGAAACATTATAATATTAAAATTGCTAGATGTAAAAGGACAAAAATGGGAAAGTGAAGTCTAGTCAAGATCTTAAAGATCACCCACAAAGTTTAACATTATGTAATGCTGTGGATCAATTATTAAAACTTAACAAAAAGTGTGAACTTGCAAAATGCAATTGAAAGAATAAAAGGGAATTTATTTGACCCAGTTTAATTGTTGGTTGCTCAAAGGAAAAACAGCTGTGGTCATCTTTGACGTTCAATGAATAAGCCACAGCTCTTCCTCCTATAAAACTGGTTCATTTTATCATGGAACACTACATCAAAAACTAATGATGTGCTGTATGGTGGCTAACATAACATAATAAAAAAATTAAAAAAAAGCTGATTGATTTTGCCAATTAGTTAGGGGATAATCACAACTGATGCCTGTGGTTAGTTTACCAAACAACAGATACCAATTATTGATTCCTATATCCCCATCCCCAACTGTTTTTTTAAATCACCTTGGAAAACGATAACTCATGAGGTAGTCAAGATTTCTCTTGTTTTAAAAGCAATGGAAACCAGCATTTAGAAGCTGAAATTAGAATATGCCAACTCTTAATGCCAGGACTACATTCCTGCTTTAAGCCCAGAACTTAAGAAGTTTCAAAAAAATGTGATGATTGTTAGTCTTTTCCACATAATTTTTAAGAGTATCTTAAGATTTTGACCTTTCAGGTATGTAAAGGAAGCTTAGGCCTTTTTTTTTTAATTTCCTTTTTTTTCTCTCTCTCTGCCTCCCTTCCTCCCTCTTCCATCCTTCTCTGCTTGCTATGTTGGTTGTTAATCTCTTAAATTCTCTAGCAATTTTAATTTACTTTATCTGAAGTTACACATTAAAAAATTCTGAAGCACATCCTGTAATTTTTATATTTTGATGTTTTGATATTTTTAATATTAGATATTATATTTTTATATGTTCCTCTTCCTGAATTTATTCAACCTTAAAAACAAATAAGCAAACAAAAAAAGAGGAAGGCAACCTTATTATAAAGACTTTGGAATATCATAAACTATGAAGATCATTGCAATATTCACTTAACACAAATTATAAGTAATACCTGATGTCTGAATACCAATGTCAGAATACTAGTATCTATTAGTAAAAGTAGAATGACATTGTTAAAAATTGATTATATTTTTAGAATAATTCAGTTATTCACATAGGCTTTTGAGTTAGCATGTCAATGGCATAGACATAACTAATGTAAAGTTAAATTCAGCATTCTATGGCTATTTTAACAGAGCAATATAACTAGGATCATCTATGAGCTGGTGAAAATGTCTAATAAGATTGGGTTTTTATTTGCCTTAAAATTGTTTTTGGTATGTGATGGTTTTCATTTTTTAATATAGTCAGATCTTTTTAACAATTTCCTATATTATTTCTTCTGTTGGTTCTAAGCTCAGAATTTCCTCCCTCTTTCAGAAAATTTCCATTTTCTTCCAGTTTTTAGTATTAACTCTGTAATTCACTTGAAAGTATATTTGGATATACAAGTTACTAACCAATTAATTGTCCCCCGACCACTTGTTAAAGAAAGTATTTTATTGCACTGATTTGTGATGTCTTTTCACAGCATTCTAGAAAATAAATGAGAGTAAACACTAAGATGAAATAAGAAGAGACCAAGTCATGACTTACGTGATATCAGATTCGCCAATAGTTATAGCAAAGGATTAAAGACAGAAATACTCTTCAGGTTTGAAATCTACTCTCTGAATTAGCAGTACCTATCTTGAATGTTCCTATGGGAAGGAAAAATGAAACCTGGAATTCTGCTATTATCAACAAATGCTAAGCATACTTTCCAAGGACAAAGAATTGGTGTTCCTTGTGCTGCTTTTTTCTAAGATGTTTTGTGGCATTGGTTTTGCTGAGTATCTTAAGAAGTTTATACATCAATAGAAGGGCATTTCATGTTGGATATCCACATTGCATGATTTATCCAAAAGCAAACTCTAACATTTAAGTATCAAGATTTGATATAATAGGTGGGATGGTGAGAAGACCCTAACTTCATACTTTCTTGAAATGGATGAGAATTTGAAAGGTAAACACTCACGAGAAATCCTCCAGTTCCCATGTTCCTTGTGAGTGTCAAGCCAAGGCTCATGTTGGTTTTCATTTCCGTAACATTGGGAATGCTTGTGGAAGCTTTCAAAGGGAAAAAGAATTTAAAACGTGAATAAATCTTCATTTATTTAAACTTCTTTAAAAAAAAGACAACCCACACACTAATGTTTATGTGTAGCATTGAATTTAGAATCATATATCCAGGTGCTCACATTATATAATCACCGGTAAAGAAATGAGGGGCCCTCACTGACCTGGTAGCTTGTACACTTAAATGTGTGAGGTTACAGAAGGTCAGATATTAGGGGGTGGTGTGTGGAAAGGGCATGACTTATTTAAATAAATAAATAAAATTTATAATATTAATTATTAACAATAAATAATAATTTATTTAAATTTAAATTTTTTAAAAACAAAGTGCTGGCCAAACAAAACACAGCTGAGGACATTATTTTGTCTCCAATTTGCCAACATACTCTTTTCAAGGTCATGACAGCTCCATCTAATGCTTTATTCTAGATCAGAAAAAAAAAAATCCTTAAAGTGTTATCAAAAAATGCCATATAATAGAATCTGGCCCAAAGCATTAATGAGTGAATTTTAAAAGGAAATTGTGAGATTAACCATGTAAAATATACCTTTGTAACCTCCTTTCTCCCACTGAACTAGGGCATCATCCACTGTATCCATTCTTGAGTCATGGAACATCGCAATTCTCTTCAATATTATTATTTACTCAAGTTCTCTAATCTCCGCCAGGCCAACATTGCCACTTTCACTTATCCCCCATGACCCAGGGTGATTGTTTATTATCTATATCTTTTTATTTTTTTTTAAAGATTTTATTTATTTATTTGACAGAGAGAGATCACAAGTAGGCAGAGAGGCAGGCAGAGAGAGAAGGGGAAGCAGGCTCCCTGCTGAGCAGAGAGCCAGATGTGGGACTCGATCCCAGGACCCTGAGATCATGACCTGAGCTGAAGGCAGAGGCTTTAACCCACTGAGCCACCCAGGCGCCCCATCATCTATATCTAAAGGTCATTCTTGGACTTCCTCCTTGTTCTCTCTTTCCCTTGTGTCTTTGAGAAGGGAGAAATCTTTCTAAGAATAATTTTCCCATAGACCAGTGATGTTAATTCCAACAAGTTAATTCAATTCTTGACTAATAGTTACTCCCTTTTATCACTTCCTTCTACTCTTCCTATATACAAGATCATCTCCTTTTTATTAGGAAAATCTCACTCAATCCTTCTACTCCATAGAAGTATTATCCCAATTCTCCTTCACTCCTCAGCTTCTAGAAACAAAGGTCTACCTTTAGCTGTAGAACTTGTTCATATCTCACAAGCTCCTAAATTCATTGTGACCTATCTTCTCCCTTTAACACTACTAGACTCATACTCTAGGCAAGAAAGGTGCAAAGTGTGATCTGCTGGAGTGGAGAAAGAAAATAATGGAACTACTGTGTGTATGTTTTTATTCTTTTAAATTTATTTTTTTTAATTTTATTTGCTTGTTTCAGGAGAATTTAGCGATTTATTGCTTACATATAACACCTAGTGCTTATTCTTATAAATTATTTTATAATTTTTAAAAGATAAAAAATATATACATTGAGATGAGTGTTAAAAAGTTAGAGGTGATATGATACATTGGGGCGATAAAATAAAATATTTGAACTATATCATAAAACCTTTGAGCATTCACCATTAATGTGTACATTTTTAGAAACATTATGTATATGTATATATATTTATAATATGTATTACTTATGTTTTATATAGATGAGTGTTCAAAATGTTTGGAGATCACTGATCCTGTTCACTCATTATCTCCTTGAATAAGCTGATGATTATACTCAGTCTACACACCCTTTGACCTCCATAGCATTTGACAGCACTGATATTCCTCCCATCTCATGTTTATTGAACTCCTATTATATGCCAGAAATGATGCTAGTAATTAGGTACACATAGATGCACAAGAAACATGCCTTTACTTCTAAGTCTTAATCACGGTTTTTGAATCTCTACTTTCCCTCGATTCCTTAACACTGTATTTTCCTTTTTTTTTTTTTTTTAAGATTTTATTTATTTATTTGACAGAGAGAGAGGTCACAAGTAGGCAGAGAGGCAGGCAGAGAGAGAGAGGGAAGCAGGCTCGATGCTGAGCAGAGAGCTCGATGTGGGGCTCGATCCCAGGACTCGACTCTGAGATCACAACCTGAGCTGAAGGCAGAGGCTTAAAAAAAAAAAAAAAGGCAGAGGCTTTAACCCACTGAGCCACCCAGGTGCCCCAACACTGTATTTTCCTAATCTATGCTTTAGTTCTTTGGAACTCTAAGACTCCTCAGTGCTGTTTTGTTGTTGTTTCGTTTTGCTTTTGTATGATGATGATGATGATTCAATTGACTAATTTTTTAGATGCATCAGGAAATATTGCATGGAAATATGACTTGTGTAGCTTTTCAGTCTTGCACCTTTAATAACTTTTGCATTAATAGAAAGTATCTGATAATTAAATAATTTTTTAAAAAAATAAAAATATTTTTAATTATTTTAATTAAATATTTATTTATAATATTTATAATTAATTAAATAGGATAATTAAAACAGCAATTCCAAACAAGTCCAAAGTATTCCAAATAGTGACAATTTTTTTTTATTAGAATGCAATCATTTAGACAAGACCAGAAACAGAGTGTTTCTCAGCATCTCTAAATACAACAATAGTATTGACAAGTCTATACCTAATGATTTGTTTTGAGGAGGGAGAGAGGTATGGAGAGACTTAGATATCTATAAATAATCAGCAAAATAATCCTAAACATTGAAGGAAACTGGTCCACAGTCGAGGTAGATGGTCCAAGAGGCAGCACATTTCTCATGCATCTTATTAAATCAGGTTTTTAAGCTGTGTTGGAAATTTGGATACAATTGGACCGCATATGACTAAAGATATAAAGGCAAAAAAGTCGTCTATATTTCTTTAAGACAGATTATGATTGATTTTATTTTTTTAGCCAGAGTTATAACAAATGAGATCTTGTTATTTGTAAAAAATCATATTGCTAATTACCACTTACTTTCCAAATTCAACTTTTCGCATGTAGCAGTGGACAAATCAACAGGACATTTATACACATCTCCCATTCGGTTCTTGGGAAAGCCACTCCAAGGCGAACCAACCAGTAACCTAGAAAGAGGAATTTTTTTTCATTAGATGTAAAATGTTAGTATAGTTTCTTAAAGGCTAAAACTGGCCACAAAACAATGAAAAAAGTTGCCCACATTTAATTCCAATTTTTAATAAGAAAATAGTTCATATTCGTTCAGCTATGATTTGTTCTTTTTCCTTTTCGCTTAGCTGATCAAGTTTCTTAATGCATATCTGCAATAAGGTATAAAAATACAATGTAGGCCGCAATTATCTGCATACATAATTTAAAATTTTCTAGTATTCACACTAATACAATAAAAAGCAAAGGTGAAATTCATTTAAATAATATATTTTATCTAACTTAATATATCCAAACTAGTATGCAATCATTATAAATAAAAATTATAAATGAGATATATGACATTCTTGTTTTCTATACTAAGTCTTTGAAATTCTGAGTATTTTATACTCAGAGCATAAATCAGCATGGAGAGCACAAATCAATATGGAAAAGTAACATTTCAAATGCTTCGTAGCCACATCTGGCTAGAGGCTGTCATATTGGTCAGCACAACTTTAAAGAATGAAACAATATTAAAACCAAAAGCAAAAAATAATATCTGTTGAATGCTTTTCTTGTCGTATTTCCATATGTTAATTTACTTAGGGAGCAGATGAGTTATCTAAGTGGTTTTACTATTTCTTGTCTATATAGGAGAATCATTAGCAAAACACAGAGCAAATTTACTATGGAGCTTTCCTTATGTGTAACGTGTTTGTAGCCAGGACACAGGATGCAGAGGTTGGAGACTGGAGCTCACATCTTCCTTCTGGTTAGTTTAATTTCCTACAAAGCTTCTCCAACTAGAGATGTGTTTCTCTGTGGAGCCACTCACCTAACATTTCTGGTCACAGAAGAATAGACAGAAAGAGTCCATGTAAACAGTCTAATCTTCAGAATCTATAGTAGGTTAATTACTCAGTAGCATTCAGTTACTGAGGAAGCATATTTGATTTGTCTTGTGAGTGTTGGAAGATTAGATGAAACTTAAATTCTTTCACGAGCCTTCTGTATATATATTTTATCATTGCTGATTAAACATGTGCCTCACATTAAGTGCCACAATGGTTACAAAAAGACTAAGGTGCACACCTGTCTACTAAATCTAGTAAAATTGTTTATGATGCATGACAAGTAAAACAATAACAACACAAATGAACAGAAGGATATAAATAAGTTCCTCTCTGGAACAAACATTAACATGGTCAGAGGATGCAAAAATGGATACTGAAGGATGAAGGTAGCAGTCATCATTCTCAGCAGGGGGAAGAGTGTGAATAATTACTGTAAGAGGAAAATACAGTTTATTTTGAAAGACAGTTAATGATTCACACAGTTAGTGAGAGCTAAGGGTAACTGATTTCTGAAGCCCAAGCTCTTAACCCTTAACTTATTCTCCTTCCTGTTAGCTGCACAAAAGCCTGCCATAGGGCCCAGATAGGGAAAACTATCTGAACAAATGGGCTGGGTTCCAGAATAATCGAGGAGTAGATCTGGAACCTGATGGTCAGGCCACGCCCATGGCGAGGGTGTGGCTACATGGTGTGTTAGCAGGCTGTGGACAGGAAGGTCACTCGCTAATGTCATCTTGTAGGAGCACAACCACACTGTGGGCCCAGGCTGTACTGTTCATAATGTAGGTAAGAGCAGATTATGTTCAAATAGTACTAAATGTGGTAATTTGGGCAACTTTTAGTATATACATTTTCCATCCATCCTCACTGGCCCAAGAGCAAGAAACACACTGAAGTGTAAAAGTTGAGTGTTTCACATCTAAAATTTAACCATCTTGTTCTTCAGAGCCTTCAGCAGTAAAGCATCATCAGCTACCTACGTCTAGATGAGAAAGCTTAAAAGGCTACTCGCCGTTTCCTCTTGACTAAGTGTTTCCTGGACACACCTTCCTGCCTCACTTCCTTCAACCTCACCAAAGAATTTGGGATTTGATAATCCCACACTCAGTAGGGGGTATGACATCTCCACCACTGCTGTGAAAGCTATGGGCTGCTACATGAATCAAATGGGAAGAAGAGAGAAAAAGAAGCATGTGGACAACTGTGTGCCTCTTTACAAAAAGGATGTGAAAGTACTTGTAAATCTCTCAAAGAATACATATCAATCTCTGACAGTACACAAGACAATCGATAACAGTGGAAAACCAGATGATTTTGGTGACTAGTAAAGAACCAGGGTGTTCTCATCATATATGACTCATTCTTTAAATAAGGCGAACCACATTAGTAAGTAGCCTCCAGGTCATGCTAGTAACTACAGAGAATGTTTCAAAGACCATTGTCAACTCCTTTATTGGCAACATTTCCAGCAGACTCTCCTCGTTTCTACCCACAGGCCTCAGTGAAATCCTGGTTCCTTACAATCTTCCTCATAAGGAAAGGTTATGACATCACCAGTGGCTACTCCAAGGGAATTGTGACATTCTTATATTACTCATACAGGAAGATGAGGGAAGCTGGTTTATTTATCTATAAAATCTTATGTAATCAGCTGTAACAGGAAGAAACATGCCAGGAGAAAATGTTACCAAGGTGGAGAATAGGATAGGTGAGTTAGTAAACCCTGCTGAAATATGGTAAAACATCTTTGAAGGAATGGATCTAACATAGTTGCAACCAGACAAAAGAGCTGTAGGAACGGTTGTGTGTGCTGATTCTCAAAACAAAACAAACAAAATCCCAAGATATAAACTCTCTTTCCTACAGTGAAACTGGGAATTCTTCCAAGATGACTTAAAATAACACTTACTGTTCAATTATCTTGTGGGGGAAATAGTGATTATGTAGAGTTCCAAAACATAGCCAATTTGCCCACCTCCAGTGAAATTCAAAATACTTTGTTTAGTTAGTAAACAGTATTTATGGAGGTGTAGGTAGTTTTAAACCCACAATCCAGAGGCTGCTATAAATATCTTTCTTTGGTCTGTGAGTCTATAAACTCTCCGAGTGTTCCTTTAATACTAGTGATTTTTCTAGAGATTATTGATGGAGGTGTACTTAAAATAGTAGGGCAAAACATGTTTTCTTTGATCGAACAAACGTTTTTTGAAATCCTGTAGGGCTGATATCATTTCCATATAAATTAGGTGCTCTGGCCTTGTTAAGTATGCAACCTGTGCAGCTGTTCATGGTGGCCAAACCTAAATGTGTCAGACTTGAGTCTAGGCACTGGGGATGCATCAGTGAATAAATCGATCAAACATTTCTGATCTCCTGGAGCTTACATTCTAGTGGGAAAAGACAGACAATAAATTTCTTAAGTATATAAAACATATCATGATGGTGATCAGTGCTTTGTGGGAAAAAGGAACAGGATAGTTAGGAGTGTGGCATGAAGGGTGGTGTAATCTTTATTAGAATGGTCAGGGAGGGCCTCACTGAGAAGGTGCCATTTAAGCGAAGACTCAAAGGAAGTTAAGGAGTAAACCATAAGACTCTGATGGAAGATTACTAGGCTGTGGGAACAACAAGTGCAAAAGCCCTGTGGCCGAACCACAGTGTATGAGGAAGAATATGGGAAGAGATGCCGTCAGATTGGTAATGAGGCCGGGTCCCATAAGATTGGTATGAAATTCTAAGAACATGGCTTTGCCTCTGAGTGATAGGTGAAAGCCATTGGAGGGTTTTTAGCACAGTAATGTTGTGATCCTACAAATTTTAGAAGGATTTTGAAGACTGTTTTGTTGAGAATTATTACACTAGGCAAAGGTGAAGAAGGTGAAGCACTTCAGAGGCAAATGCAAAATTCAGTCAAGAGGTGATGAGGGACTCCTACAGGGCTGGTAAGAAGTGATCTTATTTTAGATGTATTTTGAAGGTAGGACCAGCAGAATTTCTTGAGGGGTTAGTTTTTAAAAACACATGCGCGCGCGCGCGTACACACACACACACACACACACACACACACACACACACACTGTCAAGGATGACTCCAAGTTTTCTCTGCTGAGAAACTAAAAGGAACCAAGTTGTCATGATCAGATAAGGGGGATACTCTCAGTAGAGAGAGATTTTGAGATAGGGTGAGCTCAAGAGCTCAGTAAGAGGTATTTTAAGTTTGAGATATCTATCAGACATCCAAGAGGATATTTTACTTAGGATTAGAAACCTATTGTATATAGTACATTACCATAAGAAATTTCAAAGTCTATAGTATGTAAGTATAAATATTGTTCCTTACATTGTTTAGTTCCAAGCCACTGATGACATAAGGGGTCTGGTGAGTTCTATATAGCAACTTGCTTCCTGCCTATAATGTAAAAGGAGTTTATGATGCAAAGAAATCACCTGTGAAGACTTCAAGTCTCCAGGAAGGAGGAAGACAGGTAAAGAGAGTTCATTTTTAGCTCCTGGTTGGGAAATACTGTGGTTATAAATTTAATAGTTAAACCCTTTGGCATGTGTTGAAAGGCAATTTTAGTTTCTAAGCTTCATTATGCTACCTCAGGCTCCTTTGGCTGCCAGACTGCTTCCTTAAATAGGAGATGGCTAAACCCTCAATGTTTTTCAGTTCCCCGATGTGGAGTCTACCAACCTCATTATTGCTAAAACGTCTTAAGCCTATTGTTCTATTTCATAAAAAGCCTGGAAATTAGCTTTTGCACTGGAAGCAAATGAATCAAATAAAAGCTGATTCTGTTATGTTGACGCATTTTCCCAAAGTTAAAATCAAAAGCTGATATATTCAATTTAAAGCCTTGTGATGATGTAAATTCCACATTCTTCGAAGGGAAGGAATGATTTTTAAGACCACCACATTTTTGTAAATTAAAGCCCATGAGAGAGTACCTTTCAACAAGATGCTTTGGCAGATGGTTGTTTTATCAATGATAAAATTTGGAAAAGCAACATTTACAAACCGCTTTATAGTTTATAAAGTACTTTTTATGTACACTGTCTTCTTTAATCCTTATAAATAGAGGTCAGGTGTTATAACTATTCCTGTTTTCCTATTAAAAAAAAAAATCAAGTCTAAGTGTCTAATTGGCAACAAAATCTAGATCTGCACCTATGTCCTTTCATTCCAAACCCCCGATGCTACCACAGGTAAGTTCTTCTTAGAACTCTTCTAGAGGACCATTACTCATTGTTTGCCCATCCCATTGGCCATAAACAATTTAACAAATAATTTCTACCTGTGCCACTTTGTATTCCCCAAATCCCTCTTCAGATGGAGCCAGACTGATGGAAAAGTTTCATACAACTGGTCACCAGGAAGGTGTGCATGTGTAAGCCCCACTCACTTTTGTAAATGAACCTTGTTCCAGGAAAAAACATTCAGACATTAACACAGTGGAAAGCTTTAAATGATAAGACAAGCTAGTGAGGCATGGAGAATTTTTACAGATCACTGAAGGTCTCCAGACATTTGGGAGTAGCAGATCTATCCCCTATGCAAGTCACAAAAGATATGTGTGTGTGTGTGTGTGTGTGTGTGTGTGTATAGGTATACACACAAATTTGAGTCCAGAGTGGGGGAAGGGAGAAACAAGTCAGAGCAGGGGATATAAAGTGCTTTTTTTTTTTTTTATTAACATATAATGTATTATTTGCCCCAGGGTACATGTCTGTGAATCATCAGGCTTACACATTTCACAGCACTTACCATAGCACATACCCTCCGCAATGTCCATCACCCAGCCACCCTATCCCTACCCTCTCTACCCCCCAGCAACCCTCAGTTTGTTTCATGAGTTTAGGAGTCTCTTATTGTTTGTCTCCTTCCGGATCCCATCTTGTTTCATTTCCCTCCCCCCCCTCCCCCCCACCCCCTGCCCTGCCTCTCAAATTCCTCATATCAGTGAGATCATATGATAATTGTCTTTCTCTGATTGTAAAGTGCTTTTCTACTATAGATTTTTACTTATGATAAATAACAGAAACGATGGAAAAACTTAGTCATAAAGATTATTTAAACTTGTGGAAAAGAAATGAACAACTATGGTATAACAAATGTAGGTGGATCAACACCAGGTTGGTCCATGGGGTTCTAAAAGGTTCTAAAGGTTCTGCCCCTACCGCCTGCCTAGAGAAGATCTTTGTTGATAGGAGACACGCCATTTTGCACATCTATTTTAACAGTTGAGTGATGGTTTCATTATATGGCAATAACATAATAATTATTTATAAAAATACTAAGTTTTTAAGCTTAAAAGTGTAAGACTATTATGGTCAGAATTCTAATGCCCTTCCAGAATCAAAAATTGGACTAAGTTACAAGTTAGTGAAAATAAAATGCAATGAAAGAACAAATGTATATATATACTTAAAATAAAGCAAACTCTGAGAATAAACAAAGTAAGCACATTAAATGGCACTGCCAGGATACCCTAATGGCAAGAGAATTTTATCTTTGGAAAAAGACATAAAGGATGATATTGGCTAATACTTAAAGGCCATAGACATGATTATTTTGGAAAAGGGATCAGAATAGCATTCTTGGCCAAGAAGAAGAAGAAATGGACTGAAGCTAATCCAATATGCATGGAAGCTAATCGATGACAGATGAGAAATGTTTGAGAAACACGCAGTGGAGAGAGGTAGGGAAGAACTTGCTATTAAAAATCTTGATTTTCTTCCTATGTATTTTTACACAGTGCTAAGGAGAGAACTTCACATATACATAGTGATTTAGTTTTTTTTTTAACAGTGGCTATAATTTCTTTTTTAAACAGTGGATATCGTCTATTTCTTTTTTTTTTTTGTCTTTATTTTGATTCCAGTTAGTTAACACACAGTGTAATATTAGTTCCAGGTGCACAATACAGTGATTCAACACTACATATGATTCCATATGTAGCCCGGTGCTCATCACAAGTGCCCTCCTTCATCCCCATCACATATTTCACCCATCCTCCCACCGCCATGTCTCTGGTAACCATCAGTTTGTTCTCTATAATTAACAGTCTGGTATTTTATTTCTCTCTCTCTCTCTTTTCCCCTTTGCTTATTTGGTTTGTTTCTTAAATTCCACATAATTGTGAAATCATGTAGTATTTGTCTTTTTCTGAGTTACTTCACTTAGCATTATACTCTCTATATCCATCTATGTTGTTGCAAATGGTAAGGTTTTATTATTTTTTATGGCTGAATAATATTTCCACATTATTTATCCATTCATCAATAGATGGACACTTGGGCTGCTCCCATATTTTGGCTATTGTAAATAGTTCTGCTATAAACACAAGAGTGCATATATCCCTTTGAATTAGTGTTTTTGTATTCTTTAGGTAAATATCCGGTAGTGCAAATACTGGATCATAGGGTAGTTCTATTTTTAAATTTCTGAGGAACCTCTATACTGCTTTCCACACTGGCTGCACCAGTATGCATTCCCGCCAACAGTGCAAGAGGGTTTCCCTTTTTCTGCATACTTGCCAACATCTGTTGTTTCTTGTGATTTTGATTTTAGCTATTTGGACAGGTGTGAGGTGATATCTCAAAATAGTTTCGCTTTGCATTTCCCTGATAAGTGATGATGAACAAGATCTTTTCATGTGCTTGTTGGCCATCTGTATGCCTTCTTTAGAGAAATGTCTGTTCATGTCTTTTACCCATTTTTTAAAATTGAAATTTTTTTGGTTCTTGAGTTCCACAAGTTCGTTTTTTTTTTCAGGCTCCATGGAGCCCAATGTGGGGCTTAAACTCATGACCCTGAGACCAAGACCCGAGCTGAAATCAAGAATCAAATGCTTAACTGACTGAGCCACCAGATGCCACAAGTCTCATAAGTTCTTTATTTTGCATACTAACCTTTTATCAGATATGTCATTTGCAGATGTCTTTTCCTATTCAGTAAGTTGCCTTTTAGTTTTTTTATTGTTTCCTTTACAATGCAAAAGCTTTTTATTTTGATGTAGTCCCAATAGTTTACTCTTGCTTTTGTTTCCCTTGCTTCAGGAGGCATATCAAGAAAAAAATGCTATGGCTGATGTCAAAGAGTTCTACTGCCTGTGTTCTCTTCTAGGATTTTGATGGTTTCTTGTATCACATTTACGTCTTTAACCCATTTTCAATTTATTTTTGTGTATGGTGTAGGAAAGTTTCTTTCTCTTGCATGTAGCTATCCAGTTTTTCCAGCATCATTTGTTGAGGAGACTGTCTTTTTCCTGCTTTACTGAAGATTAACTAGCTGTATAGTTGTAAGCTTATTCCTGGTTTTCTATTCTGTTCCACTGATCGATGTGTCTATTTTTCTACCAGTACCATACTGTTTTGATCACTACAGCAGTATTATATAACTAGAAGTCTAGAATCGTAATGCCTCCAGCTTTGCTTTTCTTTTTCAAGATTGCTTTGGCAAGTCAGGGCCTTTGGGGTTCCATACAAATTTTAGAATTATGCATTCTAGCTCGAAGAATGCTGTAGGTATTTTGATAGGGATTCCACTAAATGAGTAGGTTGCTTTGGGTAGTATAGACATGTTAACAATATATGTTCTTCCAACCCATGAGCGTGGAATATCTTCCCATTTCTTTGAGTCATCTTCAATTTCTTTCATTAGTGTTTTACAGATTTCTGAGTACAGAAAACTGTACTCTTTGGTTAGATTTACTCCTAGAGTGGTTTAGTTTTTGAAGTGCTTTTCTTTTCTTTTCTTTCAAACTAAACTACAGATTTTATTTGAATTTCACCAGTGAAGTTCTTTATTCTCTCACAAGGTGCTCAAAACCTTCCAGTTTGGTAGAAATGGCCCTCTCTTTGTGCTCCAGAGAGGTTGTGTGACTTTTTCAAAGTCACCCAGTTAGGGGTGGGGAAATTGAGGATAAAACCCTTGTGCTCTGGCTCCTGACTTACACGACAAATCCCTGTCTATGAGAGAATGAAAAGACAAATGGGAACTGTCATCTCTATCCAGGCAACGCTGTTTTGTAACAGAAATTTTAATTCAAAATACTGAATGAAGTTGACTTTACTTTATACAGTTTATATGACAATAGAATTAAGTATTTTTTATAAATGCCGATTACTTTCTGCCACTCTCTTCCTCAGATAGTTAAAAAAATATGTACTCTTGGAACATCTTATCTCTGTTTTGCATTAATCTACCATATGTACATTACTTCTTAGCTCTGTAATCTTAGACAAACTACTTAACCTTTCTAAGTTCCAGTCCCCTCATTTGTAAAAGGAGTAATAATACAGCCATTGTGAGTATTACATGTTCAGCAAAGACAGAGTACTCAGTACTTTTAAATATTGCAAATATCAGTAAATACCAAGTACTGTTATTACCAACCTACATGTGGCATAATCTTTGGTATGTGTTATAGAATTGAATGTTTCTTATTCATCTAAAATTATCTTCCATATCTCCTATAGACAAGCTGTTATTTTTATTTTTTTTAATTTATTTATTTGACAGAGAGAGAGAGAGAGAGAGAGAGAGAGATCACAAGTAGGCAGAGAGAGGGAATCAGGCTCCCCGCTGAGCAGAGAGCCTGATGCGGGGCTCGATCCCAGGACCCTGAGATCATGACCTGAGCCGAAGGCAGAGACTTTAACACACTGAGCCACCCAGGGGCCCCTATAAGCTGTTATATTTATAACACATATAGCACTTTATCCATATTTTTATTAGTTAATAAGTTAGAACTATAATATAAGCTCATATGTAAATGGAATTTTTATTGGCCATAACACATGTTCATTGTATTCCTCTTCTTAAGGAACAAGTATGCACTAGTCCTTGCTGACAGAAGAAATTACATCTCTCCCACTGGAAATACCCCTTGTTGCCAGACAGTTTTTGTTACACAAGTGACTGTTCTAAGGTTTTTGAGTCATATAATGAGCTCAGACTGTTCATGCGGCAGGCCTTTGGATGAGACAAACAGAGACAGTACCACCACAAGCTTCCAGGAAATGACTTTAAACAAACTCAATCCTTTGTATAATTGCTTCTGATAAGAACTACATCATCTACATTTGCACATCCTGTGTACGATGGGGGCCTTAAAGTGACACAAAAGGGGGAGAGACCACAGCTTTACTTACAGGCAGAGGGGTGCTCTGCTGCACTGCTTGGGAGGTAATCTTGCATTTAAAATTATGCAGCCTGTTCGAGATCGTTAAAAAAGCACTAGAATTCTCAAAGCCAATCACCATTATTTCTAGAGTAAAAGTCCACTGTATTACAAAAGTACAGTAAATAAAACAAGCAAAAGCATCAAGATCATTTTGTTAAAATCTTGTGCATCCCTCAATGTAAACTATGCCTATAAATTCTTAGAAATATGGGACATATGGGACAGTTGAAGTTGTATTTGAAAAATAAGGAGCATCGTTTGAGAAAACTCAGAGCCATAGGCGAGATGTTAGAAGGGAGGAAAGGGCTGAGAGATAGAGTTGGGGCTAGACAATACAGACCGTAAAGAAAGTCAAAGAGAGCAGAGGAAAAGCTATCCAAACAGCAGCTTTAGAACAAGCAGTAAGAGAGTAAAGAAAATAAAAGGGTGTGTATGTTTGTGTGTGTGTGAGTGTGTGTGTATGTGTGTGTGTTATATAAGTCCAAGAGAAAAATACTCACAGTTATTAAAGGAATTCACAGTAATCCCACTTTCTGTGCCCAAAGTTAACTTGATTAGTATCAGGAGGAAAGTTAATGTTTAAACAGTCCTTCCCACATCTGCTACTTCCATAATGTCTGTGCAGTTGTCATAAATTAGGAGTGGAGAAGGGCACGGTGCCAATCGTCAAAACAAATAGGCAATTCTGGATTCCAAGTTTCATATTATTTTCCTTGAGCCTGAGAGCTGTGAGGGCTGCCTGTCCTCGCTGGGGCCCGCTCCAGCCCTGCAGTGGGACACGCCATCAGCTGAATCCTGCCACAGCTCCGTCCTCCCTGGCAAGGCACCTTGGCAGGGCCAGGCTGATGAGAGAGGGACCAGGAGGAAATCTTGTCCCTCGAGTGCCCCATGCTTTGGGAGGAGAGAATGAGCTCTTAATAGTAAGATAATACAGTTACGACACTGACAGAACAGCAACACTATTAACCACATAGGGTTGGTCTTTACTATCTCTCTGGTATCACTCATGGCTGCCAGCTCTGCATATCAATCTTCCGCTTTGATTCTACTCCATACTCCTTAAAAGGTCAGGTTGATGTTTTCTACTTTGCACCTCACACAGGGTCCAGCCTGTAGTAGATTAGCAGATCATGTCCTCGATGGAGCCTCTTTTGCTTCTTTGCTTTAAGAAGGTCTGCACAGTGAAAGGACAGACTGGCATGCCAGGCCAGCTTTATTGTCTTTCCTTCAAGCTTTGCACTGCCATAGGATTTAGCCTCTCAGGTAAGACAGGTACCCCCACTTCTCCTCTTCTTGTGTGCTGGGATACGCTCTTACCAGCTGGTGTTATAAACAGGCTTGAGGGAGATAGGCTAACATTACACCTTACCAGAAAGCTCTGCACTGGAGTTAAAAGCACCAGCCCAGCCGATAATAGAGTGGTGCCTTGTTCCCCACAAGTCATTGTCCTGTGTTTATACATCTTTCAGGAATGTCATGAGAAGGCCACGGGAGGACTTTGGAATGTCTACTTTCCTTGGTCTGGACAGAACCTGATCAACACCAGAATCTCATCATAAGTTGCTAATACACTCATCTTTTCTTTTCTTTTTTTTTTTTTAAAGATTTTATTTACTTGACAGCGAGAAACACAGCGAGAGAGGGGACACAAGCAGAGGGAATGGTAGCGGGAGAAGCAGGCTTCCTGCAGAGCAGAGAGCCCGATACGGGGCTCGATCCCAGACCCCCGGGATCTGACCTGGGCCAAAGGCAGCCACTTAACAACTGAGCCACCCAGGCGCCCCTAATACACTCATCTTTTAAGAATGTTTTGCATCCTCAGAGAATCATGGAGAGACAAAGGATTGTATGGCTGCCTCTCACTTTCCTGGGACTCTGCCTGCTAGATTCCTGTCAACATTTTGTCCCCATTGGTCTTGCTCAACTTCCAACCTGCAGCATGGCCAGCAGTTGAGTTGCCTTCCAATCTTTGGTAGGCTTGTCATCTCTAATAGCATCTCCTACTGATAGTGGCTCTTTCTCTCAGATTGACCTTGCCCCAGAAAGAACAACCTTTACCTTGTCACTTGCAAAGAACAACCTCAAGCTTAATGGCAGATTGTCCTCAGCAAGGTCACACTTATGAAGCAGACCATGAGAGTCCCTCCAAAGACCTTGATCAGATCACACTTACGTCAACTACTATAATTCACTATGTAGAGTACCTCAGGTGAATCATTTGGAAATAGGACTTTTATTCACTCATTCAGTAAATACTCACTGATCCCCTATTTGGTGCCAGATAGCACTCGGGGTTCTGAGTACACACCATTGAAAAAAAAACAATGTCTACTCAGAGACAGGGCAGAAGACAATGAGCATATAAACAAATAAAAGTGATTTCTGATACTAATAACTACTATGCGGAAAATAAATCTGCATGGAAGGCAGGAGAGTGGCTGGGAGATGTGCTTTAGTGCTCATTTAGGAAGACGTGCTCTGAAAGGTTTCTAGGAAGAGGAAACATTTGAGCTGAGACTGAAAAATGGGAACCGAGCAGCCAAGTGAAGACCCTGGGAAGATTGCTCCTTATAGGAGAAAAGCATGTGCAAAAACTTTGACATAGTAATGAGCTTAATACGTTCAAGGGACAGAGAGAAGACACAATTCACGGAGCACGAAGGTGAGGGGATAAATCATGAGACGGGACAGGCAGACAGAGACCAGATCATGGAAGATCCTTTAAGGAATTTTAATGTATTCTATTGCAGCAGGAAGCCACAGAGGGTTCTAGTCTAGGCAGTGACATTATTTGAATCATGTACTTAAAAGTTCATAAGATTACCCTGAGGGGTAAGAAGGGAAGCAGGAGGCGGGTTGAGAAGTGGTCGCAGCAGTACCTGCAAGGGCTCCTGTTGGCTTTGAGCAGGGGCTGCGGGGAAGACAGGAAACCAACCGACTATTATCACATGTATTTTGGAGGCGGGGTCAACAGGACTGGCTAATGAATGAGATATGGGAGAGGGGACAGAAAGAGGGGAGTCGAGGATTTTTGGTCTCATCAGCGGGTGCAGAACATCAGATATTTGTTTAAGTTTGATATGTTAAGCTTGTGATGTCTAGTGGGCATTAATGTAGTGATGGTTCTTATGAGTGTCTATAGTTCAGGAAAGAATCGGGGCTGGACATATAAAATTGTGTGTCATCTGCTAGATTCCAAGGTCAAACTATACCAACTATACCATGTTTCTAGAGTTTTGACTACAGTTTATGGTTATCAAAGGCTAATCAGATAATTGTTAGAGACATCCTCTCATATCCCAAATGATGTCAATAATTGCTACTCTTCAGGTTTTCAACCAGATCTTCTTATCCTTCCAGATGGCTGACAAATTGTAGCATATCCTACTCTCCAAGTCTCCTCATGTTAGTTAATGATTTTCTCCTATTTGTCTCCTCCCCCTTAAGATCTACCTCATGATTCACCTCCTTCAAGAAGCCTTCTTAGACCCTGTACCCTCCTGAGTGATAATTTCATTTTGTTTATCACACAGATAGGCATCCTCCAAAATGTGAATAATTTGGATTTTAAATGTGTCTTTGAATTTGGTTTTCTGAGCATCAGACATAAGTTCTTACAGAAAAAAGAGTATTAATTATAGCTCTTACTTGATAAGCCAACAATAGCCCATTCAATCTTTGGAAGGAGCGCTGAAGGATCCAGATTGGAAGCTCCAGAGTAAGTCTGGAACCTTCTGCTGCAACAGGGAGTTAAGTTTCCAATGGCAGGACTCTTGTGACCAGTGGACATCAAGACTGGCAAGAGAGGAGCTACAGTTCTACCTAAAGAGACAACTTTCAGAATCGTCTGAACTCCCCTGCATTGATTTTCATTATTTTTACGGGAAACCTAAGCCAGCAATGGGGATATGTATTTCCATATCCGTGATGGTAGTATATATAAATGTAACCACGGTTTATTTTATTTTATTTTATTTTATTTTATTTTATTTTATTTTATTTTATTTTATTAGATTTTATTAGATGTTATTTATTTGACAGAGAGAGACACAGCAAGAAAGAGAACACAATCAGGGGGGTGTGGGGGAGGGAGAAGCAGGATCCCTGCAGAGCAAGGAGCAAGGAGCCCTATGGAGGGCTTAATCCCAGGACCCTGGGATCATGACCTGAGGCAAAGACTTAATGACTGAGTCACCCAGGTGCCCCTGTGACCATGGTTTAAATGTAACCATTAGACAGCATTAAAAAACTGGGGGCACTTTCATGCAAAAGCAAATGAGGCAAATGCACTAGAGAAAGGTAACTTTGTGAATTCTGCCCAAAGTCTTGTGAGGGTTTGTTGGAGGGATGGCTGACTTAGAATGAAGCCAGTGGATAGTCTTGCTGAAGGAAAAAATTTAGGGAAAAATTCTATCACCTAGAAATGGCCAATAGGCAGCATTATCTAGCTGACCATTTACAAAGCTCAATGGTGGATACAGTTTACAGAATAAGAAATGAAGACAACTGTATCTATCTATCTGTCCATCCATCCATCCATCCATCCATCACCTACCTATATATCCCTTTCTTCTTCCTCCCCTCCCTCTATCTATTTATTAAATGGTCAAAACTGCTACTGTGAATTTACTATGAAATATTTAGGGAAAGTTTTCTATCTAAGTTTTTAAAAAGTACCATTACACCATCTCATTAATTATCAATCTGAAAGTTACCAACTCTCAAGGACAGATCCTTCATTTAAGGATATTTGAGGGCTATTTATTAATAATACATTCATGTACCAATTTGAACAAGCATGGAGTGAAATACTAAATTTATTTAGTATTTTTATTGAAATCATAAAAAGAATATTCTTACCATTTGCCATTTGGATTTATAAACTGCTGCACTGCATAGCCAAACTGTTCCCTTGAAGGACCGGAAAATATCTTCGCTTCTAGGAGACCAATGTTGTATGCCATACAACAATTTAAAATGCCTATTAAGAAAAATGAAAACATAGTCCATATTTACAATTTGTGAATAAATTTTGTAATATAATTCTCAAAGACCACTTAAAAAACTTGTTTTATATAATAATTATTCTCCTTTTTAGTGTTTGCCAAGAAATAATAGCTACTGCTTTTTAAGTACTTATTTGTAGCTCTGGTACCATGCTAAATACTTTATATGCATGGTTCATTACCTCATTCATCCTCATAGCATCCCTAGGAGATGACTGTGAATATTATATTTGTTTTGCAGAGATTTCTAAGGTTCCTGGAGATAAGTATGTTTCACAGGTGGAAAGTAATAAGGGTAAGGGCAGGATTTGAACACATGGCTGTCTGAGTCAATAGCTTGGATTCTTAAGCCACATATTACTTCTAGGGACTCTTAAGTTACGTCAGTTCTGTTTGCCCTTCCTAACACAATAAGACTCCAAGCTGCCTAAGGGCAGAAGATAAAGGCTGTCTACTTTTTCTCCTAAGTTCTTCTGAAGATTTCAACGTGGACTCTATGAAATATCTGTTGGAAAAGCATGAGTAATTACAACAAAGGAGGAAGAAAAATCACAGCTCCTTGAAAACTTTATCATTTTCTTTCAGAAGAGATCATTTTTGAGGATGAAAATAGGGGATGGTGTCCTATCACTTTTATTCCACTAAGAACTGTCAAAAGTGGTTTTGGTTTTTGATGCTTCTTTCTGAATGCTCAAGAAATGAAAATCATTTTCAGAAACAACAAAGACTTTGATAGGATTAGGCCCTAATAGACTTTTTTGAAAAACCATATTTGTGATGGAAAGGGAATAAGGGAAAGAGTAAGGCTGATGGCTGTTGGTCCTTCATTCTGGAGAGAGAAACCTGTGTGGCTATAAATGCCATCTGTGGGGATGGGAGTACACTTCCTGCCGGCTGGGATCAGTGTTTATTGTTGCAGAGACTGAAGACAGAGTGGGTTCTTTAAAACTGACATCCAAGTTCTATTAATACGTGTTTTCGTGAGCGAATATCCCACTTTCTGGGCAGCAATGAAAGTAGAGAGTATTTCATAAATCTCTTGTTTCAGGTACAGAAAGCCTGGAGGAAAAGGGCCTGCTCCTCCTTGGGGCCTGCATACTTCTGGGAGCTGATTCTACGCAGTGCGCTAAAGGAATTACGAAGTCAGTGATAAAGTTTTGGGGACTTAAAGTAGCTAACGTGCTTCTCTACATGCCAAAGTCATTCCACCACAATCTGTTCATTCAAGAGAGCTCAGCTCATTATTTCTCAGAAATGTGGTCAGACAGGAAGAGAAGAACAAACAGTAATTTTGAAATACTCTGTGACAAAATCTACATAGCTCTACATTTGCAAATTTTCTCCTTCACATCTATTTTTCATATGTACCATTGCTCCTTCTTATTTTTTTTCAGGAAATAAAATGCAGAAGAAAATAACATAGCAAATTAATCATGGAAACAGAACTGACATTAAGAATACTGGTGTTTTCAGTCAACAGTTTAACTTCATCCCACTGTGCAGAACTCAAAAATGCTATTTAATTATGTTACCAATTATCTAACATACTAGTAAAAGCTTGGGGAGATGATGTCAAATGCTTCTACTTTTCTAATATCTAATGCTGGAAAGGCCACATAGGACTGTAATGACATCATTTAATTAATTATATCTATTAATTAGACCTCAGCAGATCATGTAATGACACAAAATCAAGTTGGAATTCATTTTACCATCTAGCAGTTATATTTCAATTTATATAGATTGTATATAAGTATTTTATATATTATATTAATGTATGAATATACATATATTATACACACGTATATCTATGTATATACATGTATATATGTATGTGTATATACATACATGTATACACACATATAAAAATATTATTCAGAAATATAAATCAGATCATTTCATTTCTCTACCAAAAATATCCCAGTGTTTTATTTATTTATTTTTCTCAAGTACAATTAACATACATTGTTATATTAGTTTCAGGTGTGCAGTATATTCAACAATTGTACACATTACTCAGTGCTGCTCTCCATAAATGTGCTTAGTCCTTTGTATCTATTTCACCCATCCCCTAGTTCACTTTGCCCAACTCCCCTTTGGCAACTACCAGTTTGTGCTTTGTGTTTAAGAGTCTGTTTTTCTGTTTGTCTTTTTTCTTTGTTCATTTGTTTTGTTACTTAAATTCCACATATGAGCAAAATCATATGATATTTGTCTTAGACTGATTTATTTCACTTAGCCTTATATCCTCTAGGTCCATCCATGTTGTTTCAAATGGCAAGATTTCATTCTTTTTTTATGTCTGAGTAATATTCCAAAGGAGCATATATGAGTGGGCTTACAACGTTTGATCTCGACTGGTTTTTCTAAGTTATTTTGTATATTTTTCAGCAGTGAAACTAAACTGCGTCTTCAGTTTTATTCCTGTTTCTTTCAAGGGAAGAGCCTTTATACAAGTGGACACATTTTGGTCTTTCTTCACTGAGAATTTTAAAAATTTTATATTCTTTCTACAGTAATTTGTAAACATTTATTTTTACTTATTTTATTTTTCAGGTCGAATATTTTATACTGCACTTATTTGTCAAAATAATCTCACATGTATATGTAAAGATGTGTGTATATATGTGTACATGTATATATATATATGTATATATATATGTATACACATGCACACACACACACATATACCACATCTTCTTTATCCATTCATGTATTGATGGACACTTGGGTTGTTTCATATCTTGGCTACTGTAAATAATGCTGCAATAAACATTAGGGTACATGTATCTTTTCCAATTTGTGTTCTTGTATTCTTTGGGTAAATACCAGCAGTGGAATTACTGGATCAATGGTAACTCTATTTTTAATTTTTTGAAGAATCTCCATACTGTTTCTCACAGTGGCTGCACAAAATTACATTCCCACAACAGTGCATGAGGGCTTCTTCTTCTCCACATCCTAGCTAACCCTTGTTGTTTATTGTTTTTGATTTTAGCCATTCTGACAGGTGTGAGGTGGTATCTCATTGTGGTTTTGATTTGCCTTTCCTTGATGATGAGTGATGTTGAGGATATTTTCATATATTTGCTGGCCATCTGTATGTCATCTTTGGAGAAATTCCTGTTAATGTCTTCTGCCCATTTTTAATTGTGTGTGTGTGGTTTTTGTTTTTTATTTTTTTTATTTTTATTTTTATTGGTGTGGATATTGGATATATCACTTGCAAATATCTTCTCCTATTCAGCGGCTGTCTTTTTTTGTTGTTGTTGATGGTTTCTTTCACTGTGCAGAAGCATTTTATTTTGGTGTAGTCCCAATAGTGTAATTTTGCTTTAATTTCCTTCCTCAGATGAGACATATGTGGAAAAATGTTTCTACAGTGATGTCAAACAAATTATTGCCTATGTTTTCTTCTAGTAATTTTATTATTTCAGGTTTCACATTTAGGTCTTTAATTCACTTTGGTTTATTTTTGTGTATGGTGTTAAAAAATGGTCCAGTTTCCTTCTTGTGCATGTAGCTGTTCAGTTTTTCCAACATTATTTGTTGAAGAGACTGTCTTTTTCCTATTGTATGTTCTTGCCTCCTTTGTCATAGAAATTATCCTAATATCTATCAGTACATTGAGAATAAAATCCAATTTTCTTACCATGGTTTCAAAGGTCATTCATGATGTGCCCTTGTGTATCTGGTGACTTCACTTTCACTACCCTCCTTCCTCACTCTGTTTCAGCCACACTGGCTTTCCTTCTGTTCTTTGAGCACAAGCAACTCATTCTGCTTATGGCCTTTGCAGCTGCTTGACCCACTGCCTACATTTTCTTCCCAGCTCAGAATCTATGTCTTGGCATCTATTCATTATTTAGGTCTCTACTCTCCTCATAGAGACTTCCCCTGATTCCTCTATTTAGAAGCAACACTCTACTCCATCAATACACCACATCACAGTACTAATTATCTGAAATTATCTTATGTATCTGCATTATTTTGTGTCTGTCTCTGCCTAGTAAGACCTAAACTTGTGAGCTCAGAATTTATTTCTTTTATTCACTCTTATTTTCTTAGCACCTAGTATAGTTCATTTGTTGAATGAAATGAATTTTTAATTAATATATGTTTTTCAAAGATAATTTGGAACATAGAGAATTTAGGGGAAGAAAGATCACTCATAGTCTTGTCATTTTTAATGCAAGTGCAGTGAATTTGGCTATATTTCCCTCCAACACTTTTTCCTCTTATTTAAACCATAAACTTGTATCATACTATTTATTAATGCTTATGCCTGCCTACCTATTTCAGAATCATTCTGACTCATTTGATCCTCCATGAAACCTTGTGAAAAAGCAAAATGTAGCTAGTATTACCAATGTATATATAAGGAGGTTAGATACCATTCTTGTTCAGTGTCACATAATTGGTGGCTGAGTTCTGAGTCTGGGTCTGGCTCATTTTCTCAACCTTACTGTCCAGAACTTCCTTCATAAATGGTCTGTTCACTTCCTCACAAAATATATCATTTTTCACTTGTCATTCCTTATTCCATGGATCCTAAATATCTTCTTTCCTGCTAATTCCATCTTCCCCTCAAGACCATGCCTCTTTTGATAAACCTGGGTAATCTCAGTTCACTACACTTATTTCTCTTCAAATATGTATCTACAACTCACTCTCTATGTCATCATTTCACACTTAGCTTATGACACCTAAATAGCTTATGTAAATTTATCTATTTATTTATTTATTTTTAAGGATTTTATTTATTCATTGAGAGGGAGATAGAAGAGGGAGCACAAGCAGGGGGAAAGGCAGAGGGAGAGGGAAAAACAGGCTCCCCACTGAGCTGGCAGTCCGACGTGGAGCTCTATCCCAGGACCTAGAGATAAGGACCTGAACCACCCAGGTGCCCCTAGCTTATGTAAACTTAATGTAAGTATTCTGTCCAATTCAATGTCTATTCTTCTTTACAGTCCCATTGTGTATAAAAATATGTTTCTATATCTGTTCTTTTTTTTTTTTTAAAGAGTTTATTTATTTATTTGACAGAAAGAGAGATCACAAGTAGGCAGAGAGGCTGAGCAGAGAGCCCGATGCAGGGCTCCATCCCAGGACCCTGAGATCATGACCTGAGCCGAAGGCAGAGGCTTTAACCCACTGAGCCACCCAGGCGCCCCTCTATATCTGTTCTTATAACTTAACTGGATAGTCTGGAAAATAACAATCATTTTTGGTCCCTTCCCCAACAACCAGGCTCACATGTCTGTACCCATTAATAAATGGATCTCTGAAAACATATTTATCTAGCTCTTTTGTGCCAGTCATTTTCTAGTTCCTGGAGATATAGCAATGAATAAAACAGACAAGATCTCTGCTGACTTTGAGCTTCTTTCTGGTAATTTAAGTAAAAAACAAATAATTACTTCATAATGAGATGAGTATTAAATTTCAGAGAACTACAAAGAACCCTGAACCAAAAGTTGAGAAGAGGTTATATCTAAGTTTGAAGGCTTCACAGAAGAGGTGGCTATTAATCTGGACCTTGGAGGATGAGCTGAATTTCACTACATAAAGAGGAAGATGAAGGTCATTCCAAGCACAAGGAACATCTTGCTCAGCAGTAGAGAGATGTGAAAGAGAAGAGTATGGGATAAAAAAATTCGGCATAGAAAGTCATGGATTGTTTCCTTAATTTATACATTTCCAGTTCTATGTTAGATCCAGTGAGTTTCAAGTGACTTAAGCTTTGCCCTGCCAGGGACATAATCATTACCTGAAGTGTAAATCTTCCCTCCTTGTCCTTTTATGAATGCCTGTGGATGCAATAGTGCAGCAAACTCAAAGTATTTATCAAAGGTGACTTCACTGTGCATTTGTCAACAGTAATGAAGTCCCAGTATTTTAGTGAATCTCACTAAAATTTACTGCAAATATAAACAATGTATTCCTTGAAAATCTAACTCATTTTCTCTATGTCCACAGTCCCTGTTGATTATAACCTGGCTTTTTGCCATTTTAACATTCATAGGCAAACGAGATAGAGAAGCACACCCTGATGAATGTAGAATTCATTTTTTCTTCCATTCATTTAAAATTTTTTGGAGAACCACCTGCCCTGAGAATTCCTGCTCATCTCTGAAATAAGTGTTTGGGGAGCCTTAATAATTTGAGAATTAGTTTCAGAAAACATGAAATTCATTCTCCTACCTCATTCTGGAACCCAATTTTAAGTTGTAAGATAATTCAAAAGAGAAATACATGTTTGGGGATTAGATTAGTTAACCCAGTTTTGTTCTCAAAATGTAGTGAAGCTAAGAAGAAAAATCTTTTGAAAACCAGGGCAGAAATAAATGTATAAAGCAAAACAGGTCATTTTATAATCAACAACAAAAATTTGGTAGAGGAAGCTTATTGGCTTCCAAAATATCATTTTAAGAGATTAATGGCACATATTTGTAATAAAAGATGGCAGAAAGAGGGTCTAACTTGTGTGGTTGATGCAAAATTTAAACATGTCTACATATATTGAGGGGCTGGTGGGGCAGGCTTTTCATGGAAGGGCTTCATTTGCAAAAAGGCCCCAAATATAAGGGAAGAAATTCATGTGAAAAGAAGAGACTCAAGGCCAAAAGCAAGAGATAGATTTGGAAAGAGTGTGGTGTTTTTAGCTAGGGTGCTCAGATTGTACTCTGGCCCATTCCTGCAGATGTATGCTGGCATTTTACAGGGGAAATATCTCTTTTTTACTAGTAAACAAAAACATGAACTCTTCCACTGATACAATAAATAAGTCACAGAGATGTAATGTACAGCAAGGTGAGTACAGTTAAAAACACTGTATTGTATATTTCACAGGTGCTAAGAAAGTAAATCTTGAAAGTTCTCATCATAAGAAAAAACTTTGTAATTATCTGTGGTGATGGATATGAACTAGACTTATTGTAGAGATCATTTCACAATACATATATACAGAATCATTATGTTGTATACCTGATAGTAAATACAAGATAAAATCTAAATTAATCATTATATAGCTAGATATAGATTCAGATCTATAATCTTGTCCTCCTCAGAAGCTGCAGAGGGTTGGCAGGAGGAGGGGCACAGGGCAGTAAGCCAGGCATTGAGGAGGCAGCAAGAAGGTCTAGAAGTTACCAAGACACAGGGGAACACTCTTAGGGGACAGCAATAGTTCCCAGGAAAATTGTGCTTAAGAGTCCAGGAGAAACACACTCGTCTACATCAGGGACACTCATCTACACACTCCAGGTGTGGTCTGTCCTGGGGCAACATTTCTCTCCATCTGTGGGTCTATGAACCTTGAAAACAAGTTGTCTACTTCTAAAATATAGTGATGTGACAGGTATGTGAAAAACATTTTCATTTCAAAAGGGAGAAACTAGAAGGAATGAAGCGTCACAGGTACCAAGAAAGTTTAACCTAGCAAGTCAAATTCCATTAGGTTTCAAGGCCCGAGACGAATCCCCTGCTGCTCAAGGTTCTGTCCCCTGGGTGCTCTACTGGCCACCACAGCTCTACTGGCCTCTGCTTCTCCGTCCCCTTCAGTCCCAGGTGGCAGCATTTCTGCTGAAACAACATTCCTAAAAGCTTGTAGGTTTCTTGTGTACATCATGGGGATCTAAACCATTAGAGAGCTCTCCACAGACCTTTCATAGATAACTCCATCTCTATCCCTGGACTCTGCTGAGATGGTTGAGAGGATCCATGGATCACATGCCTAATCTGTTCTGCAAAATTTTCCAACCACACCCTTGGCCTTTTCTTCAGAGCAACACTTTCTTAACAATGAGTCTCCTACTCTTAGCTTTTGTTTTTGTAATCTGGATAGACTGAGAGTTTCTCATATCATTAAGTACTGTTCTGCTTTGTTAAATAGTTTCTTTCTCAATCTGTCTCTTTCATCTTGCATTTTAGTACATTCAGCAAGGAAAGAGTGGGCCACATCTTCAACATTTTGCTGGGAAACCTCCTCATCAAGCATCTATGTTCATTGCTTGAAAGCTCTGCTTTCCATACAGGGCACAATTAGCCCAAATTTCCTGCCATGATATAACAAGGATTACCTTCCCTGCAGTTTCCCATAGCATGTTCCTCATTTCTTTCTTGGGAACTTCACCAGAAGCAGCTTCACCACTCCTGTTTCTACTAATGGTCTCCACAAGGGAATCTTCAAAAACCCTCTATCCAAATAAGGTGATATACACAGATTTGGGGGCAAGGATGTAGATATATCTTTTGGGGGGCATCATTCAACTTCATAAAATGGGTATGCCAGAATGTAAGATCCTGACTGCTATTTACCTCGGCCATTTCTCGGGGTGATGTTTACAGGGGGCAGCCTTGATAGATGAGGTAAGTTTTGCCTCCAGGACAAAGAACAGGCTTGCTGACTTCCTCCTATAAAATAGCAGGTTCCTGTCTTATAATGTAGTCTAGTGTGGGAACAGGAGTCCATTTGAACCCCTTTACATAGTCCCCAGGAAACTTCATGGAGAAGCAAAAGGGTTCCTGATGTAAACATCTCATGTGCATGCTGCTTGTTGTGCGGTTATAAAGTCCTTTATCTCTGACATAGAAATCTCGTGTCATCCGTCAGCATCAATGAAACGATAACAAGCTAATGTATTAACTTGTACATAGGACACAATCAAATAGTAGACCTGACAGAGTGGAAAACAAAAACTCCACAGTCAGGAAGTTGAAGATTGGACAATGAAAATGGATACCTCCTGGGAGTTCAGAGAACTCTTGGGGGAGTACTGTATTTTCCTATAAGGATGGAATAGGAATCTGAAGGAGTCTTATCTCAATTTTAAGAAGCAGAGAGGCTCTGGTTGATATCTGGGTAATAACTTCCTGCTTCATGTCTACCTTTAAAAAAACCCAATATATGCATGTATCATTTATTTAACAATTACTCTGTGTTCATATTAAAGAAATATGTGCATCATTTCCATGATCAGAGATAAATCTGTTAATATATTATTAAGGCTACTGGGGTCTTATGGATGAACTGCATCCCTCCAAATTCCTCTGTTGAAACTCTTAATGTGACTATATTTAAAGCTAGGGCCTTTAAGGGGGTAATTAAGGTGAAAAGAGGTCATAAGGGTAGGACCCTAATCTGATAGGACTGGTATCCATATAAGAGGAAAAATATCAGAGAGTTCTCTCCCCATGTGATCACTGAGGTTGTGAGGACACAATAAGAAGATAGCAGTCCACAAGACAGAAAGAGAGATCTCACCACAAACCATCCCTGATGGCCCCTTAGTCTTGGACGACCAGTCTCCAGAACTGTGAGAAAATAAATTTCTGTTGTTTAAGCCACCCAGTTGGTGATATTTTGTTAAGGGTAGCCCCGGCAGATTAAGACAAGGAGAAATCAGGTTATATCAGAAAATTTCAATTTACTTTTCTGAGTTTCAAAATAATTCTGCCAAACCATATATGTGCCCATAAATACAGGAGAGTTATATACTAATTCCACTTGTATCATTTAAAGTTCATATTTTGGGGGTGCCTGGGTGGCTCAGCGGTTAAGCGTCTGCCTTCGGCTCAGGTCATGATCCCAAAGTCCTAGGATCGAGCCCCACATCGGGCTCCTTGTTTGGCAGGAGGCCTGCTTCTCCCGCTACCATTCCCTCTGCTTGTGTTCCCTCTCTCGCTGTGTTTCTCTCTGTCAAATAAATAAAAATCTTAAAAAAAAAATAAAGTTCATATTTTGTATGGAAAAAAGGTCCAGGTTTTTTCTTGACAAAGTAACTGGATCAAGTCTTGGGGTACTGTGACACAGAGTTGGATGATTTTGAGGTCCTTTCACATTTTTTGATTTTGCAGGCAATGAACATCTTCAAAATTCTTCTTAAATTCATTTATTATGACTTAGTGCCTCCTGAAAACTCAATAGATTATATTTTTTCATAAAGATGCCATCTGGCAGACTCGCTGTCTCCTAGTGGCCAAGAGGACTGGGAATATCCACTCACCAATCCACTTCCTATTTTCACACTTTACTCCTAAATTCCTGCTGTGTGAAAGAAGAAATTCTCCTTCTCTCTCTCTCTTTCACTCCCTCTCTCAAAAAACAGCATTTTTGTGCATTTAGCAAGTCAATGCCTGCTGAATAACTTGGTCAGTAACAAGATATGCCTCATATATCCTGAGGCACCGTATGGAAGCAACAGGCATAACTGAAGTGAATATTTCCTCTATTAAATCTCTGTTCACAGGCTGCTTCTCTATAAACTTTGGCTCTGGTCTTCCCCTACCATTCAAGCTGCATACACCCTTCTTCTAAATCCCCTGATACTCGCCATTTGCATCTCTTACTGTACTGTACTGGCTTGAAATGTCATTCCACTGTTCTTGTGTGTGAGTTCTTCCTGGAGTGCTATGTCATAACTCCCTCCCCTGCCTGTCTGATCTCACCTCCTGCCCTAACCCCTTAGCCCACTCAGCTGGACTCAGGCTCTTCCTTAAAGAGACCTTAAAAGACCTCCAGCCTTTTGCATTCGGGCCTTCAGCATGGAATATTCTTTTCCCAGAAAGTGTCACCTTCACTCTTGTTGCCCTTTTGTTTGCATCAAACATCAATCCATCAGGGCTGTCTTTCCTCACTACCTGTGGTGGACAGGGGGCTCCCAATGACCCCCATCTCCTGTTATTCATGCCTTTGCGTGATCCTCTCCCCTGTGACTTCAAACCAATAGACCTGAAGATTCAAATCATAGAATCAAAGTCTAGGATAGATTACTTCTGTGATTCTATTACATAAGACTGTAATTTCTGTCTTGTTTCTCTCTTTGTCTTTGATGAAGCAGAGAGGTCCACAGGGCAAGGAATTGAGGGAAGCCTCCAATGGGAGCCAGAGAGGAACTAAGACCCTCAGTCCAATGGCCCTGGAAAAAATCAATCCTGCCAACGATCAAAGTGAGCAGAAGTCAGCAGAAGAACTGAGCATTCAGATGAGGCCACAGCCCTGGCCCACTCCTTGAACATAGCTTCAAGAGATACCCTGGCACAGAGGACTCTAGTGAAGCCAGGACCAAATTCCTGATCCACAGAAATTGTAAGATAACATATGTATATTATTTCAAGTCATTGACTGTGTGTTAATTTGTCATGTAGTCATAGATAACTACATGATAAACCCATGTAAGATGATACCTGCCCATTTCCCACCCCCTGCCCAGCATTCTCTATCTCCCTTACTCTACTATCTTTTGAATAATACATCACTACCTCACATGTTATACATCTATCTCTTTTATTTGTCTGCCTCCCTCCTTAGAATCTCTGCAGGGAGATCTAAGTTTTGTTGGAATTGAAACTTCTACACTTTGGGGCAGAGTGACCCTTTAAGGAAAAAAAATATAAAATTATGAAACAAAATTCAGGTATTAAATACTTAATTAGGATGAGAAAAGCAATCCTAGCAAATTACATAATTTGAAAAGCTAAGAAATCTGAAAAAACAATATACATATTATTGATTGCCTAATACACTTCTGTAATACCCTTTTCTCACAGTTTTTTTGCCTCTATATGTTTTAATCACCTCTTCACTTGACAACTTATAAAATCATATTTTATAAAAAGTATTCAATATTTTTGGCATAGTAAGTTGAATCTTTTAAAAAAATATCTATCTATTTATTTATTTATTTTAGAAGGGTGGGTGGGAAGGGGTTTGAGAGAGAGAGTCTTAAGCAGACTCCATGCTGAGCACAGAGTCCGACTCTGGGCTCAATCCCACAACTCCAAGATCATGAGCTGAGCCAAAACCAAGAGTAGGATGCTCAACCAACTGTACCACTTAAGTGCTCAGGCATGGTAAGTTGAATCTTAAGAAATGTTTATTGTTTATAGTTGAGAGAAGTTCCTTTCATTTTCTTTCTTTTTTTTTTAAGATTTTATTTATTTATTTGACAGAGAGATAGAGAACACAAGCAGGAAGAGCGGCAGGTAGAGGGAGAGGGAAAAGCATGCTCCCTGCTGAGCAGGTAGCCCGACGTGAGGCTCAATTCCAGGACCCTGGGATCATGACCTGAGCTGAAGGTAGCTATTTAACTGACTAAGCCACCCAGGCGCCCCTCCTTTCATTTTTATAACTCCTATTTGTAATGTTATTTTTTTGTGTGAATGTGAATGTTTAGGACTGTTTTCCAAAATCATTCATGAGCTATAAAATTTTTAGTTCTCTCAAGTTTTCTTTACAGGGATTAATCCAGAAAATCTTTCAGTTGGTGACATTTCTCAACTAGTTTATTGTTGACATCTTTGTTGAAATACGTTAGGGCACAACAGCGACAGTGACCTCAACTTTTGCATGTCAGGTTGTATGAGCACTTGGGGAGGGACCTGCAGAGTGAGGGTCCTTGAAACTTAAGCTTCTCTTGTTTTACGGTTAATCTGTCTTTGTCCCTAAAAGTAGGGAATTGGTCTATTTTATTTACTGCTATATTCCTCAGTATTCAGAAGAGTGCCCAGCCCATGGTTGTGGGTCAATAACAATCAAGTGAATTGACAAACTGCTGATTGTTTCATCTTTCTATCTAACAATAACATAAAATGGGAAATCAATATCTAGCAGTAACATGTAACAGGAGATCAATAAAGACAAGTTTAGTTAATAAATATGAATTCTAGACTCATTCAAAGGAAGATGTTTGAATGTACGCTACTGAGAAGATACACAGATAGATGGATGAAAAGTTAGATTAGTAAATATGTGTACATACATAGACATATAGGCATACAGACATGTACAGGCAAATATACAGACACATTTTATTTTCTATTTAGAATTCTAGAGAATATTTAACTTTGTTTTTTTAATCTAGCTCTAGGTGAACCCCCAAAAGATGGGCTGTTTGAGGGGAAGTATGCCAGTGTTACAAGTATGCCAGTGTTACAAGTATAAGGATTTTTTTTTAACTGAAAAATCCACACACTGGGCAAGACCAACAGTACAGTGCCTAAGAGCTTAGGGTTTGAATGGCTCTGTGACCTTGGCCAAGTTCCTCATGCCACCACTTTTTCACCTGTGAAATAGATATAACACACAAATCTACCTCATTGTGATCCGACAACTCATTTAAAACTCCCAACCCAGTGCCTAGCAAATGATGAGCACTTAGTAAAGACAGCTGATTTGGTTTGTTTTGTTTTGTTCACTATTCATATCATTATATGTAACATAGGCTAGCATGGTTTTTATGAAGCTTACAAAGGCATACCAATTTGTGACCCCACCTTCACCTCTACCATGAAGAGCATATTCTAAATGAATTTCGATAAAAGCTTCTGAGAACTGGTGTATAATGGGTAGGAGGATGACACATTGCTGCATTTTGCTGAGGCATTCCCAAAGTATACCACAAATGCCAAGAAAACATTATCAGTTGGTGGATCCTTCAGGAAGTCGCACAATCGGGAAGTAGGATTACTCAGATCCTGACTTTAAACTTTGAACACAGACTTCAAACTCTAGTGTAGCTAATCATTACTTAGAATATTTATGACAATGACAAATGGTCATAGGTCACATAAGATCATTTGAACACATACACAACCACAGGAAATCATTTTCAATGGCATTGTCTTCATGCTAAAAGGACAAAAATGCAGAAATAACATAGAAAGCCCTCTCCTGCCCTTAAAAAAAAAAAACACAAAGCAAGTAAACTTAGAAATTATAGGCCCTCTAGAAAAAAAAAAAGAAAGAAAGAAATTATAGGCCCTCTAGGAATGACCATATATTGTATACAGATTTAAGCTCTATGATGGCTGGCTTATAGCTATAGTGCTTTAAAAAAAAAAAAGGTAGTGCAAAATCCAAAAGCATAAAATTACATTTACAACAGCTTTTGGACTATAGGGGCATAAATGTTTTGCTGCTTTCATTAAGAAAAATGCAATTTTTCTTTAAACAACTTTAATTTCAGTGTTTAATTTTATATTTAGTAAGGATCTACATGCTCCTCTTTTTCTCCACAGGTGATGTTAGAAATGAAAAGCAGAGCTCCTGAGGGGCTACCTTGAATCTTCGTATTCCCCCAGTGTCTGACTCAGCTGCCATAGGATAGGACGACATAAAGTTTCCTTAAACAGATCTCTTCAATAAATTAATGATGATAAAAATAGATGAAAGCCATGTATATGGAGTTTTATTTTTATTTTTTTTAAAAAAGATTTTACTTATTTATATGACAGAGAGAGACACAGCAAGAAAGGGAACACAGGTGGGGGAGTGGGAGAGGAAGCAGCAGACTCCCTGCTGAGTAGGGAGCCTGATGCAGGGCTTGATCCCAGGACCCCAGGATCATGACCTGAGCTGAAGGCAGATGCTTAATGACTAAGCCACCCAGGTGCCCCAAGTATATGGATTCTTAAAGAATAGCATCATATATGCTTTTCCAGTTTGCAAAATACTTTGCTATTCATAATTCCCTTTGGTCCTCTCATTGATACCCGGAAAGGTAGGGAATAGTTCTTCTGTGACATGCAAAGTCACCGGGAAAAGTGGTATTTAGTTTACTCTTCAGGACGGGAGCTCTTTCTACAAGGCCATGAATAATAAATGTGTCTAATACTGGCACACTTTGTTGTACTGCACTTCACTTTATTGAGCTTTATGTTGCATTTTTACCAGCTGAAGGACTGTTGACAACCCTGTGTCTGGCAAGTCTTTTGGTCACTTTTTTTTCCAACAGCAATTGCTCACTTCATGTCTCTGTGTCATATTTTGGTAATTCTTGCCATATTTCAAACTTTTCCATTATTATAAGATTTGTTATGGTGATCTGTGATCAGTGATTATGACTTGCTAAAAGCTCAGATGATGACGAGCACTTTTTAGCAATAAGGTATTTTAAGATTAAGGCATATACTTTTTGGGGAACAGAATATCACACACTTAATAGATGACGGTATAGTCTAAACATAACTTTTGCATACACTGGGAAACCAAAAATTATTTAACTCACTTTATCGCAATATTTTGCTTTACTGTGGTGGTCTAGAACCGAAGTCCCATTATCTTTGAGGTGCATCTGTACATGTCTGTTTAGTGTATCGGTTCTCAGCTGGGAGAATTTTGTTCCTCGGGGGCATTTTGTAATGTCTGGACATATTTTTGGTTGTTGCACTTGGGGGGGGTGGGTGCTACCTGCATTTAGTGGGTGAAGGCCAGTGATGCTGTTGAACTCCTACAGCACAGAGGACAGCCCCTCCACCCACCCCCACCTGCCCCGCAGGAATCATCTGGCCCAATGTCAATAATGCCCATCTTGAGCAACTCTGATGTAAACAATGACCTGTCTTATAAGCACCCTCAAGTTGATTAAGTTACTGTGGTGGTTTTAAAATCTGTCTGGGAATTACTTGGCACTCTTCCCATCCAGAGAATAAGTCTCCTCCCTTAGGTCTAGGTGAGACTTTATGATTGCTTTGATGAATAGAGGCAGTTGCATGATTTCTGAGTCCATGCAGTTTCTGCCAGTCTGCTGGGGAGGAAACACATGCCTTTGGATCCCTGAGTCAACCCGCAGGAAGTCAGGCTATCAGGGGGTGCCATGATGGCAAGACCGCCTGATAGGGCCACACAAAGAGAGAGCTGCCCACCGTCGGACAGTAACCACATGAGAAACCTCAGGCTGGAACTGCCAGCCAAGCTATTCCCAAAGACCTACTCAAGAAACCATGAGAGACCAAAAAGGATGGTTGTCATTTTTAAGCCATTAAGTTCTAGGGTGAGGGCTTACATGGCAAAAGCCAAACAGAACAATCTCCACATTCAGTTACTTGAAGTCAAGAGCTCTGGCAAACAGAATGTCCTCTCCCCCTAAATGGGTCTGACCCACAGAAGCATGGAAATCTTAACTAGGGGCCTGCCATGCCCTGAGTGAAATGGATTATAATTAGTCTATGGGAAATAGGTCACCAAATGGGGGTTTGTCGAAGAGATTTTCAGAAGAAATTCTGAAGAGCATTTTGAAATGATGGACAGCACACTGCAGGTTGGAGTTTTGGGCTTTAGTCATTTCAAAGACTGATTGTTATAAAACTGAGGCATTTACTAGATGATCTCTTGATGTCCTTCTAGGACTAAATTCTAGAATATCCTAATCTACACATATTTTTCAAAAGATAAACATTTTTAAGTTGTAACTTAAAAAATGCACCCTAATGAATATAAAGAATGAGGATTTTAAATAAATATGAAGCATCACTTTCCAGCTACCAAACTACAAAGTCAGGGAAAAAAAACCTACAAAAGGTAAATTAAAACCTAATGTCCGTGAAATTTGCAAATTCAAACATTATTGAGGCCTACACTGCTCAATATGAAATAAGAGCTAAAAAATACACATAATCTTTGACCCAGTAATGCCTCCTCAGGAAACTGTCCAAAGGAAAAAGGAAAGAAAAATCTTCTTGCACAATGATATTTATAGCCACATTATTTACAGTAGGGGAAAAAGCCCACAGGAAACAACCTAAATATCCAACAATGAAACAATAGTTAGCCATGATATGGCAGGATGCATTAACTCAAATTGGCAAATACGAAGATCATATAGAAAAGTATGTACAAAAAATATCAAGCGAAAAAAAGTATATTTTCTTTTACCATTTTCACATATATGGTAAGTATATCTATAAAAAGTTGCTTTCACACTTATAAATATCAAAAGAGAGAAGTACAAATGCTTTTTCTGTTAAGATGACTATTTTAGTATGTGTCATTTTTCTACAAGGATATTAAAACATTCTGCTTTAATGTTCTGAAACTATTAATCAAGTTTAGTATTTCAATGGACATATGCACCTCAAGTTATCTGAATTCTTGGGGTTTTTTGGGGTTTTTTTGTTTTTTTTTTTTTGAATTTTTGTAAAGATTTTATTTATTTATTTTTCAGAGATAGAGAAAGAGAGAGAGAGAGCACAAGCAGAGGGAGCGGCAGGCAGAGGGAAAAGGAGGCTGTTCACTGAGCAAGGAGCCCAATGCGGGACTCGATCCCAGGACCCTGGGATCATGACCTGAGCCGAATGCAGACGGTTAACTGACTGAGCCACCCATGGGTCCCTAGGTTTAAGTTTATTTAAAAAATTTTCTTATCAATCATTTTTTTGAGCACTTACTATATGCCAGGGCCTGTGAGTACTGTAATAAATAGGATCAAAGGTGATTTTAAAGGATGTATTCAGTGGGAGAGAGAGTCCAACTGAAGTTGAATTACGGGTGCTATTTTATGAGAATAGAATAGGGATATGGGACAGTGCTTTGGGGACAAAAGGATGTCAGCACCATGCTCATGCTTTGCTTCATCTCATTACTTGTCGATACAGCTAGCCTAGTTGGACATTTAAGGCAAAGAAGAGACATTTTAAAAGCTCTGACAAAGAAGTGAAGAAAAAAGATTGATGAAAGAAATATTTTAGCCAATTCAGATAAATCTGCACATAGAGGCTTTTTGCATATCCTAATTGGAAAGAACAAGGAAGTTTTCAGCTTGGCCTCCATTCAGAAAGTGTGCCTTCCCTCTGGGCTACAGGAGCTGTCATACATGTGTCAAACTGTCATCACTCACTCACTCGACAGAATTCAACTGGGCCCGAGTGAAAAAAAGGACATGGGCCCTATCTTCTCAGAGTTTGCAGTCGATGGGGTTTAGATCTAAGTAAATGGATTTTTGAAATACAAAGTGACAAGGGCTAGGAACGTGTGGAGAACACCCAAATTGGATTGGGGTTGAGGAAGTTTCCTCAGGTGCATGAGCCTCAATGAAACTGACACATGAATGATGTGCAGAGGAAGGGTTGGGGGATAGAGAGTATTTCAGAAAGAACATGGACAAAGGTAAGAGACCACGGGACTGTACTCTTAAAAAGGGTTAAGGTCATATCTCACTTAGACCATAACAAAAAAGTATGATAAAATGATGTCTGATAATTTTGGGACAAAAATTAAATACTGTAATAATAAAGGGGCTTCTTAATTACTATGTGGTATGGTCTGAATGCTTATGTCCCCCTTCCCCACCCCAACTTCATAATTTGAAATCCTAACGTCCAAAGATGATGGTGTTATGGACTGGGGCTATTGAGAGGTGCTTAGGGTTCATCCTCATGAATGGGATTGGTGCCTTATACAAAAGGCTGCAGAGAGACTGCAGCCCCCTCCACCAGCCATGAACCAGGAGGCAGCTTCTTGCCAGAACATGACCATGTTGGTGCCTCGATCTTGGACGTCCAGCTACTAGAATCATGAGCAATAAATCTCTGTTTTTTATAAGCCACCCAGTCTGTGATATTTTATTATAGCAATCTAGATGGACTAAGACACTATGACATTTACATAAAATTATTTATTTAATCATCTTTCAACTTTTCATTAAGACCTTTTTATTCAGGCTATTACATTTTTATGCTGAAAAGTAAATAAAGATCACATATAAGTATCCCAATTTCCAAGGCTAAGTTATTCTTTTTTTCCCTTCAACAATGTTAATATGAATATAGAAAAACTAAGTCAATTGTTCTGAAAGATCTATTTACATGCCAGCATTTGGAATACGGCTTTGGAAAGGTTATAAAATCCAAAAGATTCCATGTCCATATTCTAACAAGCGCCCATGAAGCTATTTGGCTAAGGACCTGAAGATAACGGGTAAACAATTTGGAATAGAGTTATCTGACTGAGCCGACCAGAAGCCAGCTTGCATTCAGTCTGCATTTCTACACAGTATCCATGGGAATGAGATCAGGCGTGCACAAAGACAAACAAAGGCCACCTTCCAATGAATGAGAGGGAATGACAACTGCCAATGTTCAAGGCATCCACGGTGCTAGAGCTTTGCTCGTGCTTTTCGAAACACAATGAAATAATCTCTTACGCTGACAATACAGTGTCCAGCACTCCTTTATTTCCATGGCTCTGTTTAAACATTAACCTCCTTTTTATACAGAAAGCCTTTCAGTGATCAGGACTTACGTATGGCTTCTGTAGTCGAAACTGTCTCTAGTCACTTTAAACTACTAAAAGGAGGAACTGCAGTTAATCTTTCAGGACATAGAGTAATAATGCGCCAATCGTCACCGACAAAATTGCACAGTTGCTGTGAATCGTTTGGACAGCACAAGGGACAACTCTTTCAAAGGAAGAACAATATATTTGAAAACTATTAACAGTCCCAATATTCTGTGGCCCTCAACACATTAGCAAAATATGCAGTTCAAGTTCATGCTGGTCAGTAAATGTAATTTATATGTACAAGTGTTAGCAGGCACAGACTGGAAAAAGTATTTGAATATAAGCACTTGAACTAATTATAATGTTAACAAAATTAAGAATTGATTTTCATTTCTTTTCTAATTCTTCTGATTAAATGAAAATGTTTTAAAACACTCTGAAAACACCACCCAGTTGCACAGAATAAAAGGCTTTAATATTTTTCTAACAGAACCTTTCAAAACCAACTCTAATTCTCTGTGTTCTCCGGGACTATGATTTCTGAAAAGATGACTTTGAGAACTTTATTATACAGGATTGAAATAAAGAACTAAAAGCTTAACTGGAGAAACCTACCTATAACTCTAAAAAAAACTTCTTTGTTTTTTAGGAAATCTGACTAAAGCAGATATTAATTCTACAACCAGAATTTGAACCCTGTTATATATTATGCACCCTAGAAACAATGCAAAGTTTATTAATTATAGCTATTTTAGCGTAGTAAGTCTGTTCTGAAACAGAAAGTTTTACAAGGGCTCCCTCATCAATCTAAGCAGCCGCACTGGAGGGTGGGGGGTGCCTACTCTCACAGCGGGGTAGTCTCCCTCTGCACTCCTCAAAGTCATCAATATCATCTCTGTCTCTTCGCCTCATGTCTTCTCCACGTCAGACCTCAGAACCCACTCTGCCTTCCTTCACATGGTCATCTGTGGTGCTGTTGTCAGACCTGCTGCTCTCGCAGCCCTGTGATTCTGCCCCCTCTCCTTTCTCTCTGATGACCCCTTCGCCATGGACGTCAGCACTCCTCCTGTCCCACAGTTTCTCCCTCATTAGGCACTCCTGCCACATATACTGATGCCTCGATGCAGTTCTCAAAAATCACAAGTAGACCATGCAAAAACGTAAGTAACAGAGGTAAAAAAAAAATCTCATTATAATAATTTGTATGCACGTTTGTAGGTTTGTTTATCCAAGTCTCTCCCATCCTGACCCTCTGCCACTCCCTCTCCTCTTTTACTGCCTAACTTCCGGATGCTGCCTGCATTTCCTCACAGTGCTCTGACTCCTCAGCCCACTCCACTCTGGCCTCTGCTATTTCACCCCATGGAGACTGCCCTCGTCAAGGCTGTTCGACATGTTTGACTTCTGTGAAGAAGCTGATCTTACTGACCAACTCTTTGCTGAATGCTCGGCGCCCTACTTCCTGCAGTCTTCTTTCTGCTCCCACTGCTCCTCTCTCCCTGGCGTCTCCTCTTCCTCACCTGACTCTCTCAGGTAATCTCTCGTGTTGTGGCCAAAGCTGTCTTCTGGTCTCTGCCTGACTCTTCAATGCCACGTCTTCAGTGACTCTAGTTACCTCTGACTCCTAAATCTCTATCCCCTGTTGTTCTCTCTCCTGTTTCTAATACTGCTCTGTATATAACTATCCACCTCTAGACATGTGCACCTGGATGTCTCAAACAACCCATCAAGGTGAACGGATTATCTTTTTCATCTAAGTTGCCTTTTTCCCTTGCCTCCCCCTGTCTCAGTCAGGAGCAGCTCATTGAGTTGTCTATAACCAAAACCTAGGCCTCAGTCTTGTCTTCTCCCTCACTTGCTGCCACCATAGCAAATCCTTCACCAAATCCTGTCCATTCTAACTACTTTTCGAATCTGTCCTCTGTGATCTTTCTCTGCTGCTACTGAGTTTTAGCACCATCATCCCCCAATTGTGCACTAACTTAAAACCAAGACCTGAACCAGTTTTTCCTAAGTGTTTTTGGTGCCTTCCGTCTGGCCTCCATTCAGTCTAGCAGACCCCTGCCTCCAGAGTGATTTACCTAAGGAGCCAATCTGATCATGTCACTCCCCTACCTAAGACCCTTCAAAACCTTCCCATTGTCCTCAAAAATCCATGCCTCTTACCATAGTTTACAAGGCTGTTTAGGGTCAGGTGCCTACTAACTCTCACCTTCTCAACATTTCACCCTCTGTGAATTCCTTGAACAGTGTCTTCTGGATATAATGACCTTCTCCTTTCCTATGAGAGCATCTAAAACATCTGGTCTGGGAACTAGGAGACTTGGGTCCCATTCCTTGTTATGTGACTCTCTGTCTCGTATTGTTATCACTGATAGTCATTTTAAAGGGGGGAGAACTGGGGTTCTCTGACCTCTGAGGTCCTTCACAGTAGGTGTGAATTGTAAAGATTCATTTCTGTCCCTATGAAGACTTGTCAGGAGGCTTGATACTTAGATGCATCACAGCGACATTTCTCCATCTTCTGAACTCAACATAAAGTTTTGTACTACCTATTTAGCAATTAATTATATGTAACCAAATGATATCTATTATGTAATAAAAATTTATGTTACATATCTCTGTTATAAGCATAGACAACAAGACAATATGACAAAAATAACGTAACCAAGTTTTAAATTACACAGACTTTTTTTAGGCACAAAAAGATGGCTCTGAATTTCAATAATTCCGAAACTCAAAGACAGGGTCAAAAGCCTGCTTTCTGTCTTTCTCCTGGGCCAGTACTGGCTTTACCCTCAAGCTAGCCGATGTCACGGCTGTTAGATGACTGCAGCTGTCCCAAACTTCACCTCTAGACCTGGCGGTATGTTTCTTAACCAGTGTCTCTCCTAAGAATGAAAAATTCTTTCCCAAAAGTCTCCAAGCACATCTCCTCCATATCTCATTGCAATCACATGCCCATGTCTAAATCAGACACTGGAGAGAAGTATGAGACCCAGGAATGGCCCAGTGCGAGTCCTTCGAGGTCCTCCCACTTCCCTAGCTGCGCCAAGTAGGAGACAGTCTCGGAACTGTGCTTCTGTCAGGAAGGACGATGGCAGGGCCTGAAATGGGTGAGGTAACCTCCCAGGTGCTGAGACGGTGTCCTTCCCTCATGTTTGGACTTGTTTCCAAATAGACTGCAAACTCTCTGGACCATGCTTCAAGTTTCCTATGGCTGAGCCTCGCATAGTGCCTTCCATGAAACAGTCACTGAACGAAAAGTTGTTCAATTCTAGTTCTATGGAATTCACCACAGCCAGATGAACAAAGCACCTATGGGTCATCTGAAGGGCACCACAGGAATCATTTCCACGTACAGAATCTTATTATTTCAGGAATAGAAAATAATCCTATTATTTTAGGATTTGCAGTATTAAGAGTTTTCTCTTTAGAGAGACATTCTTCTGCGTGTTCAGGTAAATCACTAGTCACCATAACGAATGAAAAAAAAAAACTACAAAAACCCTCCTATCTTTGACTTGCCAATTACAATGACAGCTTTCTGTGGTTCTTTCTCTTTTATGCTATGCTGAATCTGTCAGTAACATCCTAAGCTAAGTAAGGCTGATAGTCCAGACCAAAGCTTTTGACCTAAGTGGGAACAATCACATGACATCAGGATGACATTTTTGGTTCCCAATGTTTTCCCCATTCTTCCTGAAATATTTTATTTTTGACATATTGACTTGAATTTATATCTTTATTTTGCTGAATGTCTAAAATTCCATGATTAGAAGCTCATCTCTTTACATTCACAGGCTTCTCCCTTTTACTAGGCCCACGGCTATTAACACATTGAGACAGGAACAGTCATCACTCACTCTAGAGGGAATTCATTTGAACTGATGCATTCACTGACTCTTGGTGTTGAAACCTACCTGTCTTGGTGGTCATCTCACAACAAGGTGGTACAGGCAATACTGGAATTTTAATTTGCTAGGAAAGACAAGGTACAGCCCTAACATTTAAGCAATTACTTTCAAATCTGGCTGTACATCAAACTGTATGAATAATTCTTCTTAAATACTGATCCTGAGCCCCAGTGCATGAATTTAAACCAAACAGAGGCTCACGAACCAGGGCTTAAGAGAGCAAAGCATGGCTGTGGTGGGGCAGGTGTAGCAGGAGAGCCATGGGGTGGGGAGTTACTTTATAAGATGGTGATTTATGGCTGCAGGGGTGCTAAGGATAAGAGGGTGCAGACAGTTTAGGGTCAGTACCAGAAGTGAGAGATGACCTCAAACTTCCCTTTTAGTCATAAAAGAAAAACTTCCCTACTTTATAATTTTGCTTGGGGTTGTCTTGGGACAATGGTGAGTTGCAAAGGGATAAGAGGAAAAGGGGAAAAGCATGAAGGTAGTGAAGGCAAAGGGAATAGTCTGGAAAATAACACTAAATATGGTCTAATTGAGTGCAGTCAGAACACTGACGGGTGTGTACAGGTGTATCTATAAGGCTTTGGGGCATGTGTGTCGTGTCCGTGCCTGTGTGCAGTGTGTGTACTAGCATCGATGTGTGTGCAAGAGGAGCATAGCAGAGAAAAGCCGAAATTGGCAGGCAAGAGGGCAAAGGACTTTTTAGGCCAGGCCACGAAATCTGGACTTCACTCCGACAGGGGAGCCACCACACATTTGAAGCAAGGGGTTGATTGGATACAAATAAGTGTTTAGAAAGATAACGCTGGTGACCACGAGAAGAATGGGTCAGAGGGATAAGAGATAAAAACAGGAAAACCAGTTTCCATTTGTCCAGACACATGGAAAGAAAGGGAACTGGGTGTTGGCAGAAGTTGCTTAAGGTGGGGAGGATGGACAGAACTTGGAGACGGGCTGTGAGGTTGAAGCAGGGGAGAAGATTCTTGGTTTTCGTGTTGGAATGCGAATGCTGCCTCCGTTAACCACAGTAGATAATATAGGAGAGAATTCTGGAGGGCAGGTGTTGACCGCAGTTGAGGATGCATTGAGTCTGTGCTTATTTGACATCTGGGTGGAGATGCCAGCAGATGGAAATACCGGTCCGGAACCAGAAGAGCAGACTGGCTGCAGATTCTGACCTGAGTGGGGAACTGGCCCGGAGAGAACTGGGAGAATGAAGGCAAGGGTCCAGGATGGAAGTCTAAACGCCAAGGATGGGGCTACACAGATGAGCCAGTGAGGAAGAGCTTCCGGGAAAAGAGGAGAAAAATAGGGAGAAGAGGAGACAGAAGTAGAGGGTGTTTCAGGAGGACAGAGCTCCCAAATTACACATTAAAAGAAGAGTGAGAGTGAGGCCCACCCATCGCCCAGAATATTCTGAGAGAAATTAGAATACTTACAGCTTGAGAGGAATTAGGGAGAGGATTGGAAGGTATTTAGTAAAGAGGGGGTGACTCTGGGGCAGGGTCCCGGAGATAGGGAGAGACAATGAAGATTATCTGTGGTCTGGCAGCACACTGGAGAAAGTGTCACTGTGCACTTTAAAATTACACCTTCCTTTCCCCTATGGACCTATTATGAATAGGTCCTAGATTATGAATGATCTAGGCCCCTTACGGCCTTTCTCTTCCATCCTTTATCTGCCAATTACCATCTCAATGACTGCAAGCACTTAAACCAAGGACTGATCAATGCAAGGTGAGAAATAGGAAACTGAACACTGAGCACTGCTTTTTCTTAAATACCCATGAGAAGGTTTACAGAGAGTAAATTTGACTCTAAGTGTAAAATGAGATTTGTGGGTTTTCCGTTTCTACAGTGGTTGGCACGTATCCAGAGAGGATGTGAGATGTACAAACACACATACATACACATATGCTTTTTACATTCTCATTGTGGGTATGTATTTATATGACACAGTTGTACATGTATATAATTTATAAACACCTATAAAAGCATGTGTATAGTAATGATGAATACTCAGAAGTTTTACATACCTAGGGTAATACCAAAAAATGTCAGCTATCATTGACCTAGAGATTTAATTATTCATGTTAATTTGGGATGTTCGTGGTATCAAAAAATGATGTTGTTTCCCTAGGAACCTGGATTGATATCACAAATGACCAAGCTTGATTATGACCATCCCGAATTAAGAGAAAACTTGTTTCTTGAGTATGCAAATAACTGGAACAGAAGGAATAAGTGTTAAAAAATCATTTGTGCAGATGTCCTTTTAAATCACCTCTGCTTGCTTGCATTGATTTGTCCTTATTAACTACCCCCAGATTAGAAATCTCTATACCTAACTTCATGCCTTGCAGCAAGACATTCCACTACAGTATTTCTCACTGCTCTTTAAAAAACAAGCCTCAACACTTCAAAGATAAGAAAATGGTGTTATGTTTCCATAGCTTCTGTTAATAATGGGTAATTAAAGGGAGATGAAAAGCTTAGATTTAAATGTCTATTAGTTCTTGGGAAGGTTGTGGTGTTCTAGGGACTGATTTTCAATGTGAATCCAACTTTATCTGAAACTCCTAGTTTAGGGTTGATGGTCCCTCAAAACACTCTTTGGGTACCAGCACAGAACATCCATGAAGCCAGAGAGAGGGTGAGACAGAAAACCTAACGATGCCTAGCTTCTGCTGGGGGTGAGGATGGTGGTGCTCCTCCTCTGTTATCTCTGACTGGGAGACACTGCTACAGGGTTATCATCTGGATTAGGTTTTTTCCATAATAAAGAACAGCCTGGCTAAATGCCTCAAAGGAGGATAAGAAATATTTATATGTACTGGGAAATATTTATATTCTTTGTAAAAACACTCGAAAATCAGAGATCATTTTTCGTTTTGATAGTTTTTCAAACTACAAAATACAACTGTGAGCCCCCTCCTCCCAGTAAACTACAGTTCTTACAGTAAGCACACACTAGGCTCTGGAAAAGGTCTGAAGAAAGTACCCTTGATGTATGAGGGTTGCACAACTTGGTGCAAAAGGCCATGGGTGGGCCTCACTCTCACCGCCCTGCAGTTGGAGCTCCCGCTTTAGTTAATGTTCTTGTTGGCAGCAGCTAAGATCAAGAAAGTAAAAAGAACTTTTCCTGGCCTAAATTTATATTAAGTTAAACAGAAACGTTACAACAATTAGAGGAAGGCAGAAGGGAAGGAAGAATTCCCCTCTGCCAAGTACTTAAGAAGCGCTAGGTTTTTCTATGTCCTCTATGGTTAGAAACATCCGTGCTGTAGCCTGAAGAAATGAAAGAATAATTCACACCCTCGGTTTGAAAAACAAGCGATTCGGACTCCCAGGCTCCTGCAAAGCCACCAGGTATCGCGCCGACCTGGTGCATGCTGCCTCCCAGAACCACTTTCCCGGGAGCCCTCTGGGGCGCGAGCCGGAGGCACCTGCTGTCTAAGCCGGTCTGCAGGACTCTCCATCTTCAGGACATCCCTTAGTCTCCACTCTCTCTGGGCATGTGTGTGCGTGCGCGTGTGTCTAAAACCAAAGCGCGCAGTGAGCTGACTTTGAAGGGTGCTTCAAAGACAGGATGAGACATGCCTTATGGGGACACCAGGCGGGGGAGAGAAGGATGGGGAGTCTCTTTCTATCCAGCTCTGGATGGCTGGGAGCCTGGGTCCACGTGGAATCCGAGCAGAGAGGCGCGCTGCCTGCACCCCCATCCCGCAAAATTCCTCTCTCTTCCCCTGGAGACCCGCGCAGGTCCCTCTGGCCGCTGATGGAGAGGGAACTCCTCGCTTACCTTGACTGAGCACTAACACCAGCCGCAACGGCGCGCCCCCTGTCAGTCCTCGCCGCATTCTGAGCCTGCCGAGGGACAGTCGCTGTTCTCGGTTTGCCGAGGGACTCCAGAACGCGGACTCCAGAAGCTGTCCCGAGAGCTGCTCTCGCCCGCCGGGGTGAGGGCAAGGAAAAGTTGCCTGGCAGCTCCTGGGACTCCAAGGCCCGCCCCGACCCGCCCCTCGGCGGCGGGGGCGGCGGCGGCAAACACCGGATCTGCCCGGCCCGGCCCCGCCCCACCGAGCCCAGTCCCCGCGGCCCCGCGGGCACCTGCGCTGCACCACACCCCTGCAAACAACACCTTAACTCCCCCGCCTGGTCCCGCCCAGGCCCGGGAGCTCCAGGAGGCCGCGGCGCTGGGGCCCGCGCGCCTGGCCCTTTTCCTGCCCTGCACCGGACTGGCCAGGCACATCCGACGGGCGGGATCCTGCCTGCCACTACCCCGCCCCTGACAGCCTACGCCTGCCCATAGCCCCCAGGCCCCCCGGACAACCTTGGCCATCCCGCAGCCCTTTGTGGCTCCAGGCTCCACGCAGACGTGGGAGGCAAGGGTGGGGGCGGGGGGGCCTCGGTGCGTGGCTTTCTCTGCATTTCTCAAGTGGGTGGAGAAACGGACAAAAATAAGTGCAGAATGACCAGGTTAGGAACTAACTCGCCAGGAAAGAAGATCTTCTCACAAGTTATGATTATCCGAGGTATATTTAAGCAAGACCTGTTGCAAGAGCACCGTGTGTGTGTGTGTGTGTGTGTGTGTGTGTGTGTGTGTGTGTGTGTGTGAGAGAGAGAGAAAGAGAGAGAGAGGGAGAGAGAGAGAGATAAATCCTCATTCGTTCCTCTCCTCGAGGATAATAAGCAGCTGATTTGATTACTAAGTTTAAGTGATTTACTTCAAGACACAGAGACGAGTGAGAATCCATATATGAACTTGTGAGTCTTCCTTTTTTTCTATATTACACCCTGACCATTTTATTCCATTATTTCAGTATCAGATCAGAAAAAAGGACATTCTGTGACCGTATGTGAGATTTTTATTAGGATATTAACTTTTCTTTAAATCTGATTTTTCTTCCAAAAGTTCACCCACAAATTTCCGGCACATTGTTGAAACCAAAATTCTTCCAGTGACTTTTGTGAAATAATCAAATATTTTAATAAATTAAACCTAAGGAACTATTAGACTAATCATTATTATTATTACCATCCCAAATCTTTATGGAGCAGCTAGTATGAGCACTATGGAATATTTGGGATACTACCACTCAGAAGTGAAGTGGTTCAGGGTGGAAAGACTTGATTAATTGGTAAAAATCAAGCACTCTCCTTTACCATAGCTGAGGCTGGAATCTTAAAGCACTAAATTGGTATTCATCAGGTGTTACTGCTTTTCATCATGACTATAGACTCAATACCTTTGAATTCAAAATGTATGGCCCCTGGTTCTTTCCTGTTTTCTTATCTGTCACTTACTAATTCTACTTACTAATTCTGACAAACACTTGAAGGCATTTTTTTTGGAACTGTTTATGGTGCTCACCTGCTTACTAAGACTCCACATATTACCTGAGAGTTCTTAGCTGGCCGTTCACTAGCCCTGACACCAACCTTGCCTCTCCTCACAGACTTCTTACAGGAAGTCAGCCAGGTTTCAGGGAGATGAATATCTGTCTGTTTCCTTCTGACTCACTGAAATGTGAGTAAGTGTTGGAATCTACCCTTGTTTGGGAGGCAGTATAGTTCCCTTCATATGAGACAGGAATCTGTGCTTTGTCTCTGGGTGCTGGAGAGGAAAATGCACCCTTCTTTGCTTTTGTGCTCAGAACTGGACAAATTAACACTATGTTGGCATGAGGTACAGAATAAATTCAGGAGCTATATTTTTCCAGAGCAGGCAAAAATTTCAGAGTTCAAGAAACAAACAGCCAACTCCTGCCCCACATTAATTTTAAAAGTATAACGTGTTCTTGAGACAAAATAGTTTGAGAACGCATGCCTTAATCTTCCTAGGAACTATTCTGCCTAGGTGCAACTGTGCTGGACATGACATTCTGAGAAAATAAGATTAAGGCAGGGCTTTTAAAACCCTTTGGTCTCAAGGAGCACTTTACACTTAAAATTATTGAGAATATCTCAGATGATGGATAAAAAGATGGTGTAATATTATATTTTCTAATGCTTCCGAAGTCCTTTATTGGGCCAACAAGGCTGGGGGCTGTCCCATCCTGGAGTCTTCAGGTCTATGGTGCCTCTGCCTCTGCTCATAACTGGGGCAGGTGGCCTCCTCTGTTGGTTTGCTCCTTTAGGTATCCCAGCTCTCCTTGGAGTATTCCTGGACCTTGGAAGGGGCCACCAAGAGAGCAAGCGTCAGCATAATGATGCCTGAATTCCAGGACTTGTGGATGTGAGAGTTAAACTTTGGAGGCACTGGGAGCCAGGGTATCTTCAGGCTGGTCTGCTCACACATGTACTGGCTGAAGTGATCCATGGCTGGGCATAGGGGGTGGACTATCTCCTTAGACTTCTGAGGGCATTTCTGGCTCTTATCACTAGGGCCCAGAAGCTCCTGGTCATACACCAGTTAGATGGTGCCCCCAGCCATACTGCACTTGATAAGGAACTTCCTCAGCGACCATGCTCAGGTACCATGGTTGCTCAGCTCTGTGTGCAAGGACCTAGGTGATGAAATATTATTCAGTCATAAAAAAAGAAGGAAATTTTGCCATTTGCAATGACTTGGATGAACCTGGAGGACATTATGCTAAGTGAAATAAGCCAGACAGAGAAAGACAAATACCGTATGATCCCACTTACATGTGGAATCTAAAAAAACCCACTCATAATACAGAGACTAGAATGGTGGTTACCAGGGTAGTTACCAGGGGCTGGAGGTGAGGAAAATGGGGAGATGTTGGTCAAACTTTTAGTTATAAGATGAATAAATCCTGGATGTTTAGTGTACAGCATGGTGACTATAGTTAATAATATTGTATTGTATATTTGATATTTGCTAAGAGAGGTATTAAGTGTTCTCATAACAAAAATAAACAAAAAATGGTAACTGTATGAAGTGATGGATGTGTTAATTATCTTGATTTTGATAATCATATCACAATGTATATGTATATCAAAACCTAATGATGTACACTTTATACATATACACACAAATTATATTTGTCAATTATACCTTATTGAAGCTGGAAAAAAATGGAGGATCCCAAAGAACTTTTGTTTATGTGGATTACTTCTACCCCCTATATCATGTAAGAAATTAAAACAGACATATTTTCTAATATTTATATATTAATTCAATAAGGCCCTTATGTGTTAACATATTTTATGAAAAATAGCTATATTTCCCTAAATAAAGAAAATAATGAGAAGAATTGCATTGTCTTACAATTTTGCCAATCTTTTTAATGTCTGGCTTAAAAAATAAACACTTGATTTCTCATATCTGCTCCTGCATCCAATCTGTGGTGATAGGTAGTTTCAGTGAAATATTAATTTGGAATTAATCTGGAGTCACACAGATGTAGTTAAAAACAGGACATAATTGTGGATATTCCTAATACTGCCCCCAAATTAAAAAAGTGATAGTTTCTTAAAGACTAGTTCCAATGTAGAATTTGAAACCACATCGATAAACTTTTCCTACCCTAGCGTTGAGTTCCTGGGGTTGAAATATGAAACCAGCCTCCATACATGGAAGGCAAGGAAAGAGAAGAGAAACAGGCAGACCTCTTTCAAGAGAGGGGTTGCAGTTTGAGTAAGCAAGGGAACTCACATGCTCAGTTTGTCTGGAGTGGCCACAAGATAAGTGAATTTCCACATAGCTGCCAGAATCTCAAGTTTATGTAGAGCCCTTAACAGGCAGGGTTCAGTCACATATACAGTTCAGATAGTCTCAATAACACATTTCTTTCTCAAAGCTGTGCCCCTGAAGTGGCTCCTAGTGTGGGAGCACTAGGCAGAACCTACATTTCAAGGACAGAGGAGGGGATAAGGAGCCTCCAGTTACCTGGGTCCAGCTTGTAGGTCAACCAGCAGTCAAATCCTCCTGATGACCTCCTCCAACAGGTTATGCATTAAAATACATTGGTCTATTGAGCACTTTGAGTAGATCTTTTACCCATGCAAAGTTTCGTCCCATCATATGTTGGTCATTTAGAAAATATTGGTTCACTGAGTTATGCAGATTTTCTAATTGTTGGCACATTTCAGTACACAATATCAAAAAAGTCGTATCGTCAACTATATCATCAGAAAAGTCTTTACATATTGGGAAACTGTCAAAGTCATGCTGGCACATGCACATTTTCCAAAATTTCAATTTTCATTTGAAAGCTTGAATTTTATCATTGGCAGCACGTAGTATCAGAGATTTTTACAGAGAGAGAGCAAGCGCACGGGAGCACAAGCAGGAGAGGGCAGGGTCAGGGCAGAGGGAGAAGGAGAGACAGAATCTCAAGCAGGCTCCAAGCTCACATGGACCCAAAGTGGGGCTCCATCTCACAACCCTGAGATCATGACCTGAGCAGAAATCAAGAGTCTGTTGCTTAACCAACTGAGCCACACAGGTGCCATGTCAGGGACATTCTTAATTGAAACTAGCTCTCTCCATCCTTCCTCCCTCCCTCTCTCCCTCCCTCCCTCCTTCTTTCCTCCTTCCTGGTTTCTTCTCTCCCTTGCTCCTCCCCTCCCCCCTCTGTCCTCTTCTCCCATACTTCCTCCTTCCTTTCTCTCTACTGCTCTCCTTGTCTTCTCCCTTTCATTTTTTCTCTCTGAGTGTCCAGTGGTGAAGAATGTAATGATTACTCTTACTGATCATTGTTCTTGCACCATAGGGCAAATGTGAACACAGTTAAAAATGCAAATAATGCCTCAGTATTAGTATGAAAATATTTTCGACCAATCTACCACCAAAAGGGTCTTGAGACACGCGGGGGCCACATTCTGAGAATTGCTAAGGGATGGAGTGAGGCCTCTCCATTTTTTTCTTTCCAACTCTAGGCTGGAGTGTTTAAGGGAGGAGGCAGAGATGAATTTTCCCTAGAGTTCTCTCTGACCTCTTTGTAGCTTCAAATTTGGCTCTTATCTCATTCCTCCATGTACAATCACCTAAACTAGAAGCCTCTGCTTTCCATTCTCAGGGCTACCCAAGACTCCCTGCCACCACACTATATCATTGTTGTCCTTATCCCTAGTATAGTTATCTATCCATCTTTAGTTTCTGTGTGCATTGCTACTCTCTTTAGTTACAAGCCCTTTTGATCTTTCCTCACACTGTCAGTCTCCTATGCAATCTCTCTGTGCTTCCTCTTCTCCTGTCTCTGACCCACTCTATACTATCATCACATTTCTCTTTCCAAAATGCAGGATTGATTTGCTGAAAATCTTTAGAAATCTGCAGGATGAAATTCAAGCACTTTCGTGTTTAAGCTCCCAGTTGAACCTCAACCTGCCTCTGCTATCTCTCTTATAAAACTCTTTCTTTTGTATGTATTATGATATGACTTGAATTTATTTATGTGTGTATACTTCACCTTCTCACTTAAATGCTGGATCTCTGAAATCTTAGATGTTTACATCACAAGTGTCTTGTCCTATACCTGGAAAATAGTTCCTAAAAATAATTATTAAATTGAATTTCCGAAGAGTTTTACATTCTTCTCCCTAGACCTGAAAAAGGGTAGGGAATGTGAAATTCTATGTTACTCCTGGAAAATTTGCAATGAAATAACCAATGACAACTCAAATGTCACCCAGTAAACCTATGACAAGACTGAGTAAAGTTCAGAATCCATTGCATTTGACTTACCTACGCGTCTCCTAGTACCTGTTGAGTCGCATGATATCCAGACACTTCCAACTTAAAAACAAAACAAATAAACAAAACTAGAATAATTCAATGTTCCTCAGGTCCCTGGAACCATCAATTCATCTATGCATTTTATTCAAACTTCTGTTCTAGGTCTACTAGGATTAACTGTCCTTATTTGTTTTCATGTGTGTGGCAGACATGCAAAGCAATTGGCCAGCTCTGCCCACAGGTTGTTCTCAGAGTTTGCCATGATTTCCCTCTGGGAGTCACCCTGCCTCCTAGTATACGGAGAGACACCTGACCTTAACTGGATTGATTAGATTCTCTCCTAGAGAGCTGTATTCAGGGTACAGAGATTCTAGAGGGTCTTTGAAGACCACATGAACTAGGAATTCATGTTCACTTGGGGCAACCATTTTTTTAAATGAGCATAGAAAAAGCCAATTAACAGCTATTCCTAGAATACAGGAAGGTGAGACCAAGACACTGAAGCATGAATACGTTAGAGAGAGAAAGAGAAGGAAAGAGAGAGATTGCTTTAGTTACTTTTCTCTTTGTTTTCTGTTTCTAGTCACTTGAGAGATCTGATTGCCCATTCCATGAAATTCCCTGGTGTCCTCCTAATGTGTTCTCTTTTTATTTTTCCTATTGGACGTCCTTGAGGACAGTGACCATGTCTCATTAACTTTACTCACAGTCCCCAAAACAGGGTGATACATAGTTGGCAGTCAGTAAATGTTTCTTCCATTAATGAATAAATGCATTCATTCAACTAACATCTAATTGTTAAGATGAGCCAGAGAAAAGGAGAAGTTAGGAAGTTTATCTCTTAGAACATGGAAAAGTTCAATGAAGGGAAAACTTTGTTCACATGTACTTCAGGATTTTTAAAAATTTTGTTTTTTGTTATTGTCATTGGTTTATTTTATTTTTTTAAGAAATGTGTTATAGGATGGATCAAGCCAGCTATTTGTTATTTGTTACTTTGCTGTCTCTGGAAAACTTTGCTGTTTCAGTTAAAGATGTAGATAGAAATGACTATTTTTTAAGGGGGAAAAAGCAATCTTACGTAAACTAGCCTAAGTCAAAGAATTAAAAGAATATGAGGAAATTTTGAAGAACCCAAAGATGTGAATTAATTACAGCCTGGTTTCAGGGACCTACAGTGGAGACTGGAAAAGGCAAGAGCACAGATCCTTTTATACAACTTCGAGCAATGGTATGAGTTGTTGGTTTTGCCTCCCTGCCTGTACCTGCTCCATTCTCCTAACTGGGGACTTACTTCCTCTTTAACTCCTCATCACTTCCATGGCCCTCTATCTCCAAATAGCAAGTGCCTTTAGTTTCCATGGCATGTCTCTAGCCTTGATTCTATGAGACCTAATTTTAATTCAGTATATGGTCTTTTTCAGTTTGACACACTCCATAAGACCACTCGCAATGACAATTTTTTTTTCTTGAGTCCTCTGCCAAGAATACACAATCTTCGATTCTGCAGGTAGCTTTTACTCTTTCCTGAAGCCAAGACCCCTTCTTTCTCAACCACTTGGCAATTTAACTTTCAGTGCTTTCTATAAATCACAGTAACTCTTACTTGAAGTAACTTTGTGCCAGTTAGATTGGAGTCTGTCCTTTTAGATGGAAACACATTTCAAATGCTTAAAATCAAAAAGTCAAACAGAGCCAATTTTGCCATTAGGATTTATTTGACTGGCAGGTCAATGAGCTTTGTTTATACATCAAAAGAATGAAATCAGTGAAGATGGGAGAGCCTCAAAAGATTAGGAACTTAGGTTTTGCCAGGAATCTCGGTCTTTTTTTTTTTAAGATTTTATTTATTTATTTGACAGAGATCACAAGTAGGCAGAGAGGGGGAAGCAGGCTCCCCGCTGAGCAGAGAGCCCCATGCGGGGCTCGATCCCAGGACCCTGAGATCATGACCTGAGCTGAAGGCAGAGGCTTTAACCCACTGAGCCACCCAGGTGCCCCTAGGAATTTCAGTCTTAATCATTAAATCTTTTCTGCTTCTATGTCCTCTATTTTGCTATATGAGAAAGCAAAACTTTATTCCTGGCTCACAAACTTTGGTCCATCATATGGTCTTCTAGTATTTGTCTTTTAAGTTTTCTGCATAATTCTCCTCCAGACCCTTACCTCTCTTGTCCTTTTACATTTTTATAATTCTTAACATGATCCTTCACTCGGATTAAGTTGAGAATCTTGCAAAAAAAAAAATCACTTTTGTCATTTATTCAATTACTTAACACATACCTACCATGTGTTAGGTAATAGTCTAAGCATTGTGGTGGGAACCAATATGTTACCTGGCTGTCCTCTATGAGCTTGGAATCTCATTACCAAATATTATCTCCAGAGTCTTGCTATAGATGAAATCATATGAGATATATAAGCAGAGAATATGGAAGTTATGCCATTTAGTGGAATGAAAGAACATTTAGGCACATTTTCTTTAGATTTGAAATGAACCTTTATAAAAGTACAGTTATGTGGAAAAGTGGTTTCTTCTATGAAAAATCTCTAGATCTAAAGATAAATGAAGATGTTTCAGGGCTTAAATTCACGGAGGCCTAACATTTTTAAAGTCCATAAAACCATACATTTTCACACGGTATAGTATGGTAATGTAGTTCATTTTCTTCTTAGAGTTTTGGCCCATAACATATACACAGAGGTAGTGGCTTTCACACAGTTATAAACTGAAACTCATCAGCCTTACCAGTCTCTGAGTGCAGATGAGATCCCATTCATGCAAATGCCCACGTGTCCTCCTTTCCCTGTTCCCACTATAAGTAGGGTCCTCAACCCGTGAGCTATCTCTTATGTCCACGGGTTATGACTTCCACACATGCACTAGGTGATCAGTGCTAGTTGCTGTTGGCCCGCGCTGCTTGAGGCCCGTGGTCTCCCTCACCACTAAATGGGCATCGATCCTTTTCCATTTCAACAACTTAGGATGACTTCAGGCTTCATTTTGCCAGGTTTGCTTGGGACTCTGCCTTAAAATGAGGAGGCTGCTACCCCTGCTTAGACTGCCATTCTCCTAGAGGGAATCCCCAGAAGGCTTGCTTATACCCCAGTGCATTACAAGATCCAGTCGGATTTACCTGTGGCCATTCTTCCCTCCCCAACCCCCCAGGATGCATAGCTAGGTCCAGAGTAGCTGGGTCACAAAGTATTCAAACAAGTTACTACATTTATCCAGAAACACTATTTCCCCTTGACCTTTGGCTCTGTTTTTGAGTCTGACTCAGACATTTTTTCCACCATATTTCCTTGCAATTTGGCTTCTGTTCTTTTCCATTCTCTGCTTTCTCCTTCCCCAGCTACATAATTCCACATGACATATATGACTAAAACTCAGCTCCAGCCCTAGCACAAACTCCTTCCATATGTTTATGTATATATTTTTAAGTGTAAGATTGTAATAGTGATTATATTTGTATTTTCTTTAATAGCTGCATTGAGGTATAACTGACATACAATAAACTGTACATATTTAAGTTGTTCAATTTGATAAGTCTTAACATTACATATTTATATCTTAGTACATTTTAAAAATAAGATTAAAAGATTTTTTTAAAAAAACATGCAGCTGTGTAGGGTGTGTGTGTGTACTCATGTATGCATGCATATTTATGTGTCTTTCAACTAGAGGGCATGGAGGAGGCATTCATAGAAGGCAAGGTAACTTGAGGACCCAGACAGAAATTGGAGGGTTAGTCTGGCAGAACCATACATCCATTTGAGCTTTGAGACTTCCAGGGAAGGAACTACACCTAGGAGAGAGTAAGGTGTAAATATTAACCCAAGAAACAAGAGGTTTCAAAGGGACAAGATTAATTTGAGTAAAACAAGATGTCAGTTCTAAATCCTGGAGTGTGTGGGGGCGGATAGTAAAAGCATTAAAAGCAAAATGGTACTAACATTCCAGTGATAGAGTAAAAGATAATGATACATTTTTGGCTAAGTTATAACACAAATGGAGTGGTAAATATTCTCATTTCAATAAAAACATTACTGGATCATGAACCAGAGGAGGGAATGACTATAAGTTAGAAGCCACTGAAAGGGTTCAGAGTACACCACTCCAAAATATGCCACTTTGACATAAGGATTATTTTGAGCTAAAGGCAATAGAGAATAAGCTGACACAAGAAAATCTCTCTGCCTTTTCCTTTCTACCAGGAAGGGCAGGACAACTCTAGCCTCTTACCAGCCTGGAGAGGGCACCAGAGAAATCTGCATAAGAAATCTTACACATAACAATGAATCTTGGAACATTAAAAATAAAATAAAATAAAATTAAGATATTAGAAAAAAAAAGAAACCTTATGCATGCACTAGTTCTTAACTTTTATGAGTTTCTCCGTATATTTACCTTTCCATTATTTGCTGCCCCTAAAAGCCTAAACCACTTTTCCATTGTCTTGCCATTTGTTTACAAAATTGTTGTTCTTTGTTAAGATGCTATACAATCTTCAAGTTCTAACCACCCCTTTGAGTTACTATCACTGAGTTTCCCATGTATATGCTCGATGAACATGTTAATAAACTTGTTTTGTTTTTCTTGTTAATCTGTTCTTTGTCCATCTAATTCATAGGGCCCTAGCCATAACACCTAAGAGAGTAGAGGGAAAAGTCTTTTCCTTCCCCAATACACCAAGCATGTACAAGTGATCAACGCCAACAGCTGGAGAAGACCATAATGACCAGGGCACCATGCCATGCAGTCCAGGTTGAAAGTTGGGACCATCATGGTAGTTAAAGGAGCCAAGGAAAAGGATGACAGGAGAACAGTGTTGCTGCTAATTGGTATTTGTGAGCTATACATTCTATTAACCCACAGAAGATCAGAAGGAAAGATTTAGGCCTGAGGTTCCTACTCATCTCTAAGTAGGACTCAAGTAAGAGAAATGTTATTGTAATACTATAAGCTAACTACTGCATGCCTCAGGCTGAGAATCCAAGATATACACACATCTTCTCAGTATGTTATATTACTGTGTATAAGTTGCCTTTTTTTTTTTATTATAGTTGATTTTCCATCCCACCTCCCAAATTAGGGTTACTTTATATGCTCCTCTTATTGGCTCTCCATATCTGTAGCAAAACAGCAGAACTTCCTGTATTTATCATCTTTAGGTTGTAGGTTACAGAGATGAATATGTGGATGAAGAAGATAAGTGACAAACATCAAAACTGATCAGAAAAGATTAGATCAACCAGTTCCGGAGTCAGTTTCTGTACATTAATAAATAACTTAATTTGAACCACAACAAACACCAGCTGTTGCTATTTTACATGGTTAGAATATAGATGTATGTTCTATAAACTGGAGCAAAAAGAAAATGTGCATATTTTTGACTAAAAAGTTAATCATTTATTGCCATCCAAAGTGAGAATTCCAACAAACCATTTAAAATAATTTAAATAAGTTATTTGGAATTTAAAGGAAAAACCTTAAATTATTGCCCTAAATTATTACAGAAATTAAATATACCAAAGAGACTATTCAGGATAGGGAGCTGATAAGAGGGGAGTAAGATAACTACTTATTGTCTACCAAGTGCTGAGAATGCCACATGTATTATTATTCCAATTTTTTTTTATTTTGGCTTTTCATCACAACTTATGGGCTGGTATTATGTTCTCTACTGTAAGTGAAGAAGCTCATTCTTAGAAAGCCAAGGTCAGGACACTTACCAAGCAAGGGTAGCTAGCAGTATCAGAGTGTGCCTGTGGACCTAAGTCTCCCCAATTCCAAAGTTCATTTTCTTTCCACTATATTAGGTGGCCAAATTATACTTTGAGATACAATATTTCAAAACTGCTTTATAAGGAAAGGAATCACATGCATTTATCAGGTTGTTCAGGCAGCATATAAAATCTGAGTACAGTTCAGCTCAGGCAATGCAAGGCATATAATTATATTGAGTATGAGGCATTTGGATTGCCTGTCAAGGTCATATTGTCTCATAAGAAATACAAAACAAAAATAGCCAACTCTAATATAATCACAATCTCCCCTGTCACCACCTTATAAATGTCAAAGACAATAAAAACTAACTAAATCACAAAATACATCAATACGATGGAATACTCTTCAGCAGTAAAAAGGAACACGCTGAAATAGAAGCAACATGGATAAATCACAAACACGGTATGCTGAATGAGAAAAAAGGCAGATACTTTATGAATCCTCTGATATGAACTTCTGGAAAAAGCAAAACTAAATGGATAGGATAGATCCATTGAGGAGGCTGGGGGCCAGGAGAGGAAAGTGACTAAAAAGGAGCTTGTGGAAACTTCTGGGGCAATAGAAACCTTTTATATCTTGATTATGGTGATGGTTACATGCTTTCAAACATTTTTCACAACCTGTAGAACTGCTGATTTGAAAAGGATAAACTGCTGTGTGTAAATATCTGAATCATCATAATTTAAAAACTTTGAAAATCCAAGATAAAAAGAGAATCTGTTTTATAGAAAGGGAGATAGGTGGGCTATAGAAAGTCTGGGCTACAGAAACACTGTATGCGGAAAGAGCTCTGGGGGAAGCAGACTTAGGATATGAGCTAAACAAAATGCCAATGTTTATGCCACAGTGTCTAGGAAAGGAAAGAAGAGAGACTAATTCTTCATATTTAATTACATCTTTAAAAGGCATTTCGATGTAAGCACATTTGTCTGACGACTAAAAATTGATTGAAGAGAATGGATATTTCCTTTTATAGTAGTGGAAGTAATGGCAGTTTGCACTGTCATATGTTGTCTTTATTTTTAAAACAGTTTATCATATAGTAATGATCTTAATATCCTAATATCCAATTTTGTCAATGTTTTAAACTTTTTTTGTTAAGTTAAAACAGCCATCCGAGAGTCCTGACAGTTGGCAGAAGGAAAATAAATTGAGAGACATTAACTTGAGAGGCTATTTTAGATATTAAAGTAGTATGGAGACAGAAAAATTAAACTGTTACTTTGCACAAGAAGTAGTAAGTTTGTGGGACTTAATACTCTAAGATACAATTAATAGGTTAAAGAAGGTTTAGATAAATGAAATAACACTTTGGTTAATACAGAGTTAATATTAGAATTTGAGATAAAAGGGCATGCTTTCAAACAATTAGTGCTTCTCAAAAGCAGAGCAAGGTTTTTAGCTGGAGAGTGAAAACATCACTCTTGAAAGAACCTGAAATAGGTTGGGTCATACTATTAGGGATGTTGTAGAGAAATTTCCAGTACTGGACGACTTTTAAATTGTCTTCAAATCTATGAGTCTATGATTAGTGACCATATTATATGTTCATGGTTTTCTTCCCAAAGAGATATAATAGCTAGATAAATACAACTTTACTGAGATTATCAATTCTTGCATTCATTCAATAATAAACAAATATTTTCCAAGTACCTACTATGTGCCAGTTACTACAAAGATAGATGTGTGTTCTCTTGCATCTCTATGTTTTCATATCTCTTCCCATGACTTCTGAAATCCTTGCTGTTGGGGGAGATGACCTTGGAACCAGATAGAACTTGGTTTTTATTTTTATTATTATTATTTTTTTAGAACTTGGTTTTTATTTTAACGTCATCACTTACTAGCTTTATAACCTTGAAGTAGCCCCTTAATTCCTGTGAGTCTCAGTTACATCACCTGTAAAACAAAAATAATAATGGGATCACCATAGTGTTAGTGATAAGATGAGATAACATATTAGAAAATTGCCTGGCATGTGGGATGTAGGCAATAAATGTTGATTTTCTTCCTTTTTATTTTTTTCTGTTTGTAGAAAAATGGGATACTTCACCCAGCCCCATCAGATCCATTCAAAACTACCTGTTTCACATGTGCCAATTCTTATTACTCTAATAGAATACAAATGACTCTTTATTTAAACATACAATCTTCATTCATGAAGATATAGTCCATCTTAAAGGTGAAAAACTGCCGTGCTGTCAAATAACACACTAATTAGAATCTTTGCAGAATTACCCACCTTATAATGATGAGGTATGCAGAATGGGTAGGAATGAAAGAAGGGTTTGGAAAGTGAATGAAAAGGAATAGCAGATGGTCCTTGGGTGCTAATAGAATATAAAAGTCTGAGAGTAAAGGAAGGAAGAAAATAGAAAATGAGAGACTCAGCATGTGAAACTAGAGCCCTGGGCATTTCATCGAGGACGGTTAGCATCTCTAGCATGGCTCATTTCCAGCTCCACTAATTACAGTCTGATGACCAATTCTGGATACTATTCTTTATTTACCAAGTTGAGGCATTTCCACTCTTGCTTTTGGAATGCCATTCGGGATTGTGGTATCTAAATGAATTACTGCCACACATGCTTGGTCGAAAGATACTACAAAAACAAAACAAAACAAAAAAATAGCTGAGCAAAGTGGAAGCTAAAGATGAAACCTGCGGATGTTTCAATGCTGCTTTTATTAATTCAAGCCAGTTCTTGCCAGTCAAGTATTAACTGGGGCACTGGCACATGACCAAACTGCATTCATCTGTGAAGTGGCTGGCAGCCTCGGTGCCTACAGACAATGGTGCGTGCCCTATTATTCCTGCCGTAAGGGAGGAATTGGACCATTGTAACTGGAATTTGTGCAGGTCAAGGACCCTACACACTGATTCAAGACTCAACTCTCAGAGTAGAATGACTCCATGATTCTGCTCTAATCCACCAGAAAGTTTCATTTCAGCCACCAATGAGTCCTTAAAAATCTTCAGGACTTCAGATTCAACTCAAGTATAAACCTGGATTTCTGTATACTGAGGAATTCCAGGGATCTCCTTCTTTCTCACAAGATTATACTCTTTCCAAGTCTGGAATTGTACACATCTTAAAGTTCATTTTGCTTGATATTCATACAGCCATATCCACATTTATGGTACCTGTTGGCATGGCATATTTTTTTTCCCCATCGTTTCCCTTTCAACTGATTTGTGCCTTTGACTCTAAAGTCTGTCTCCTCTAGAGGGCATATAAACGGACCTTATTCTCTTATGAGATTGACAATCTCTGCTTTTTGGTTTGAATGTTTAGACCATTCACCTTTAACATAACTACTGATATGGTTGGAGTAACATTTGCTATGTTGCTGTGCGTTTTCTATACGCCTCGTGTTTTGTTTGTTCCTCTGTTTCCCCTTCACTGTCTTCATTTGTTTGTGATTGTAATGTAACGATGACAGCTCTTGTTTCTGGCAAAAATTCTTTCTTTTTTAAGGATTGTTAATAAAATAACCAGTTGATTTTGCATAATCAGTGGGGCCACACTTGCTCTTATTCTTAGTGACACTACCTTTCCCATCTTTCTGTATCCACGCCTGGCTGTCTGGCCCCTCCCACCCCTGCTTGAAGAAGTAGGTAAAAAGAGTAATTATTTGACATCTGGACTATGGAGACTTCTACTATGGCATAAATATGTGTGTATAATGATTATTAACTTAGAGAGAAGGTGAGGGGGATAATTTTTTTCTTATTGTCAGCTCCAGAATGAGGGAAAGAATTTGATGGCTATCATCATTTTAGTACTAAAGAAAAATTAAAAATAGAATCGAACATTTTTAGAAGGCACAGGGCACCATGTTCTCTGTGATATCAAGCATATCAAAATAGAAATATGTAAAAAATAAGCATGTTTGCCCAGAAAAAGGACAATTTGATGCTAGTAATTTCTGGTATTATGGCTGTTTTAAAATTATTCTTCTGTTTTTCAGATTTCCCACAGTGTGTATATATTCCCTTTTACCCTAATTCTTTACTGATTTAAAAATGAATACTCATTTATTTAAAAACAGGTCAAAAACATAACTATTGTAAAGAAGAAAACAGAACTTACCACCACTCCTCATTGATCATTTCTATTTGGTGAACATTCTTCCTGACTTCTGCCTGTGGATTATTAAATTAATTTTATAAAAGTAAAAAAAGACACCACAAAGGATAGGAAAGTGAAGGTTATGCCTATGCTCTAGGCCTTACAAGTAATAAATTTTGTAATTTATTAAAGTAATAATAGGGAATATATCCAGATTTTTTCTTAGTACCTCCACTGTGTATTCTCATCCTGGGCGAAGGGTGAACTGGCAGAAAAACTACTTCTCACAGTGGAAAGAAAAGATAGGGCATTGGAGACATGTTCTGACACAAATTAGTACAAGACCTTGTAAATAACCTCTTCATAAGTCAGCCTGTTTCTTCTGTAAAAGTACCTCAGTCATCCTATAGTATGGTTTGAGGATGAAAATATTTGTGAGATGAACATGTGTGATTACTACTAAAACTCCTTACTATATTTTCTTCTAGCCCTTCCTTATATATTAAATAATTATATTTCTTTGAATTATAGGTTAAATAAAGAGAATAATTTTTTTTCATTTAGTATTTTTTTGTTTCTCACCATGTGGTCCAATCTATTGTTATACAACAGATAATTTATTATTAAAACATCCCATTAGAAGAAGATATGCAGTAATACGGATTCTGTGGCTTTTGTGTCAAGTTTGCAAAAGACTAATCACATTGTTATATTGTATACAGGAAACACCACAGACACACTTAATTTGCTTTTGTTTTTTCCTTTTAGACCATCAAAGTGAAAACCTACTAAGGAGCTAAAAAAAAAGTTGGAGCTTTGGAAGAAACACTAGTCTTGGATAAAATTTATGTACTTAAAATCACAGCAATCACATTCTTCTTTGAATCATTAGAAAAAAATTCATAGATAAGACAGGATGCTCCTTTACCTTGACGTAAGATACACAGCTGATGCACAAGATAAGAAAGAATTATACCAAAAATACCAAACCTCTGACCTCAAATCAGTCTACAGGACACACCTTATATTGGATATTCAAAATACTCTTTTACTCTCTCGGCTATTTTTAAGTCTGTCACTATAATGACTGTTACCTGGTAACAGATTTTTTAAAATGGATTTAAGTTAGGGATTTAATAAATTACTAGAGTCAACAAAGGTGTTCCTTTGTTCTGGAGGAGATAAAAACATTTTCTTCTAATGAGTTTGTCCAATAAAGATCTTACAGAAATGCACATACCCTTAAGTTATTCATTTTAATAGGTTTATTCTGAGGTAAATAAAAAAATACACAATGCAATATACCTTATGTCAGACCATGCTGAAAACTTTATTGGAGGGATAGGAAACATGTTTCAGGGCAGTACTTATTATATACAATAGTTTTCTTATTAATCAAATGGATATGATTCTTCACACTGTTAACAATTTTACACCCTCACAGTAGTAATACACAGTACACCATTCTCTTCACAGGCCAATGTTTCGTAATGAAGGAAGCAGAGAGAGAGAGAGAGCTGTTGCATCCTGCAATGAGGCCGAGAGGTGTTGGAATTAAATGCAAAGTATCAGGATGTCCTGTGTGAAATGATTCCAGTATGAAGAAGATCTGATGTGTTGCTCCTTCAAATGATTGTTCTTACTTGAGACAAAGTGTACTAAACTCCAGCAAATTAGCCCCAGCTAATAAGCAAGTAAGGATATATTTTTATTTAGTCAACAATTTACTTGTGCAAAGTACATGTGTTAGTATGGTGTGTGGGTACAATGTGGTCTAAGGAAGCTTGTGGTATTTTGAGGAGGAAGAGTGTTTATATAAAAGATAAATAGCTTCGTTTCCTCCCCCCTCCATTTTTTTTTCTGTCTCTCAAGATGCAAGATGCCTCCGGGGCATGACAGGAAGACTCCTGCCCCCTGGCACTGGACCTACCATGACTATCTCTCGGAGAGCCACGATCAGTGTCTGTGTGGGGCTGCCCTTCTGCTTGGCTACTTTGTGGAGGAAGAGTGATGTTTAGTTTTCCTCGTTCAATCTCTCTCTTAAAAAATGGGAGTGGGAACAAGTAATGGCAACAGGGAATTGTTCAAGAGGACACCTGGCTTTCATTCCATGTTATTTGGAAGATTTCTCTTTAAAATTTGGTCCTATATGCACAGATCAAGCTGAAATAAAAGATTAAGCATTGAGTCTCAGTCTTTTGCAGAAGAGCTTCTAAAATTCCTCTTAGTCTTTTTTTTTTTTTCCCAAAGATGTGACTTGAAATATGGTGAAATCAAATATCATCATAGTTGGGAATGTCACTGGTCCCTAGTTTACTGCCAGGGTTTCCATGGTGTGATAATTAAAGGATTTCCAAGTCTCAACTCACCAGAAAAAACATGCAACCATGCAAGGTCCTGCAAGGGGCACGAGGCTTGTAATGGCCTTGCCAAGAAGTTCCAAATCAAAACAAAACATCCGCCATGTGTACTTGAGAATAGAAGAGACCAACTAGAGGGCAGAACGCAGAAAGATCCTGCAAATGGGCTCTGGCTCCTGCTGCCCAGTCCTCACAGCACGGAAATTCCCCAGCCAGTGGCAGGAGGCAAATGCAAGGAAGGCTTAGGTAAAGTTCTGCACTCATTAATTATGGGGGAAAGATTTTTATATATTTAAAAAGGCCAAAAAAAAAAAAAAAAAAAAAAAAACCAAAACCAAACAAACCCCGCTGACCTCAAAGCAGAGTACATTTGAAGTGATAACTCACCTTTGCATATTTTTCAGTATGGCAAATTTTGTGCAAGAAGTGCTTATGGGTATATCTGATATGGGGTAGGGCCAGGCTGATCTGGGGTACAGTGAACTCACGGGGTTAGCTCAGGCCTTTCATAGAGGCAGAAGTATCCATCCCCATTAGTTAAGACCTGGACCTCCTGGTGCCAGAGGTCAAAGAGGACAATGCAGCTGGGGCTAAGGAGCCAACACAGGCTTCTTCAAGTTTCCTCAAGGTAGATAGATGGTTAAAGGCTGCTACTTGGAGTTTTTAAATTCAAGGTTAAATTTTAATATGAGGATCAGAGATACTGACTTTGTTCACCAGATTACAATGTTAGATGTTAGCTTTATTTTTATTGTTTTACGTAAGATGTTGCACAATAGTTCTTCCATTTGGGAAACAGTAGAATTGAGCCTTTTGTGATGTACGGCAGAAGTCCTGTGTAGGAGAGGTTTAGGGACAGCAGTCTGATATGAAAGGGGTTGCCGAGTGGACTCGCTTTGAAGCTGTGTTTGCATTAAATCTGCTGTTTTAATATAAAAGTTAAATTATATTAAAAAATAGCTTCAGTCTGAAGATTTTAGAGCCCTCTTTTAATTTTTTGGATTATTATGTCCATGGGTGAGGATGGAGATTGTGAGGTGCTGATGGCTACATCCGACAAGCCCTCCCCTCAACTCTTGGCATAGATGCTGATAGCATCCCATCAAGGTTGGCAAATCTGTTAACGACATTCCTTGTCTGAAGTACAAGGCATTTTGTCCCATTGTGCCTCTAGCATGTTATACCTTTAGAGTGTCACAGAAGAACCGAGACCTGACATTCTGTATAAATGATTAGTTCACTGAAGCTGGTATTCACACCACACAGAGAGCACGAGTAAACAGATATTTCTTCAATAGTCTTCTTGAAAATCTCCCTTGGTGGTGGTGGGGGGCGGGAGAGATGAGATGACTAATGCAGAGGACTTGAGAAGCGTTGAAAATAAATGAAGAATGCAGAGGATGTTATTTTGTAAAAAAAGGATTTGCCAGAAGCCTCTTCATTTGAACAATAACGTGATCGTACCAAGCACATGAATCATGCTCGGAGCCTGGGTCTTCCCTACTTTTTTCAGTGTTGTGCCAAGCAAGACAGTTATTTCGCTTCGAGCAGATCATCACATGTTTGACAAGGACATTATCCTCTATGAAAGCGTGCTGCCAGGAGCTAGAGGGGCGCTGTTCACCCTATAAGCTGCGGCCCTTGCAGGGGAAGCCTGGGGAGAACATGGGCACATCTTTCCATGGCAGCTACAACCCAGCTTTGGTCAAACACCGTGCAACCACATTTGCTTTTGGTGCAGATATTTGTTTTCCAATTGAGCCTAGATATTGGTTTTGTAAAAGGAAAAGAGAATATACATATTTATAGGTATTTGCATGTGTAGTTACATTTTTTATGGTTGAGGAAGCATCAAATTTTGCAAAAATATCTTCCCCTACAAGTCTCATTTCAAGCATACTGATGACATGGAAATATTCAGAGACTAAATTGCTTAGGACTTTAAGGTTCAGAGAAAATCGAATAAATTAGACCACTGAATTTCAAATTGGATCATAGAAATTACAAATCTTTATAAAGGATGAACTTTCACAGTATTGTTTCAGGGCTCTGGATTCCTAGAGAAAATAAAACAGTTTCTTTGTGGCTGTGAAAGTCTGATTTTCATTGTATCACACTTTATATTTTCTTGCTTTCAACTCCTTGCTTCTCCTGAAAGTTTGTACCATTTTATTAATATTAAAGGAAGGCTATAATTCTAGAAATTGAAATTGAAGAATGAGGGATAGCATTATGTCTGCTGGGCTTGAGATGAGCATTTAAAGCATAATTTGAAAGATGATTATATTGTGTGTATTTATGTATGTATATATAGCTAACATGTTATATCTCTGTATCTATCTATTGTCTATTATTGTCATCTAATCTATTTCAGTGGTGTGCTGAAGCCAGCTTATACTGGTTCGTGAGAGCTGACAGATCAATTTTTAGGAGTTTTGCAAGCTGGTAGGGTTTTACTGGTAGCTTGAAAATGGCGATGGCAAGACTTTAAAGCATGGAAATTGGCAAATGATACAAATCGGGGATTTTTTTTCCTCCTGGAAAGCTCGTTGTTGAATAATTTACCAATATACCATTCTAAGTTTGCTCTGGAAAAGGGACTTCATACATATTTTAGTTCACACTGGAAGAAATAATCAATTTTGTAAAATACCAACATTAAAAAAAAGTTTTTGGCATAAACTCACAGTCTTAAATAGCCCTCACTTTTCTTATTAAGTGCTTTAGAATAAAATGATAGAGTTTAGTATATTTCTTAATCATTGATTATGTTTTAGGACGTTTGTACTGTAGATTTATTATTTTAATCAAAACTTCCACATTTATATCTTTTAGATAGTTGCAGAACTGTGCACTAAAGCTAAATATTAATGAAAATGAATGAATTGATTAATGAAAATGGATGAATCAAACTTCTCTTGTTGGTGTAGCTTTTGTGTTTATTTTGGTTTGTCATTTTTGTCAAACCCTGCCATTTGGTATTATTGAGGTATTTTGTATTTGATTTTTGTTTGTCCATTCATGTGTGTGTGTGTGTGTACATGTGTGCTTATACATTATACATACAGATGCTCACACACATACACACATAAAGCTCAACAAATAATAGTATTAGGGAGAAGGATATCTGGTTCATTAAACATTCTGTTTGAAAACTGGGAACGACTTACGTTAAAAGCTGTGCCAGGCTTATAAGTAGCTATTCGATCTGTCCCCAGTGGTTCCTCCTGTCTTTTCTAACAAGTTCAAAATGCCATTGTTTCCATCTTTCCCCTCTGGGTTAACATCGTATTTGGTTGAAACGTGTACACTCTTGTTTCAGTGAATGCTTTGCTTAGCAGTCCTAGAGGCCAAGTGTGAATTTAAGTTTACCTGTTTGGTTTACTTCTGAGAATGTGCTGAGTTTGGAGCTGAGCTGCTGACAGGCTGTGCAATGCAGTGATTCAGAATAAGAGAGACCCGAGTTCTGTTGGGCAGAGAAAGAACACGTAGGAAGAATGATTTCTGAACCTTGAGATAGGTCATGAGAATGAAGGAAATTCCCAAAGTGGACATTTCTGAACAATGACCAGCAGGAGGATATCACACCTCTGGAAGGATTGAGTCTCTCTTCTAGTGTGGACGACCCCAGGTGCATGACTTTGATCACTTTAGATGTAGATGCAGACAGCAAGGAGGGAGGCTGACTCCGAGTCCTCGGAGAATTCCTTGGAAATCAGTTTTAAAGATGAAACCTATGGCATTTAATTTCTCCCTTGAGTTGATGCTTTTTGAGAGAAGTGGAGTCCAGGACTTTCTGGGTGAGGTGCTTGGCAGGTGTTGGTCTTGTGATGGTCAGCCAGGTGGAGAGATGGGATTGTTGCAGAAATATCAGCAAATTTTACAGCAGTAGTTCACACATGCGGCGATGATACATTCATCCTTGTTATTTTCCCAAGAAATGGATCAACCTACGAGCTTATGCTACAGTAGAGTCCAATGCACCATAATGATTACTTCAGGAGCAAAGAAGCTCATACAGAGGTGTGTTATCTTTCTCTTGGTGCAAGGGTTTGAAATGATTTTTTAAAATACATTTCTGGAGTTCTATTTAAATATTGATATGCCACCCTAAAAAAGCAGTGGCTTCTTGGTAAAATGCAATACTGAAATGGAATCCTGCCTTTCATAAAAATAAGACATGTGTTTGGAAAATTAAATACCTTTAAAAAAATTAAACATAAAAATACTCTCACAACTTGAGGGTTTAAATGAACCACGTGCCAAGGAGTTGAGAAAACTCCTACTTTTGGTTACATTCTGGACCCCTAGGGTTCAAGAGCCGCCCAGCAAAGATGAGTGGGACATTTCTGTGGCAGCTGCCTACGCTGCCATGTTCCGTTCAGAAACCATCTTAGCATATCCCATACATAACAGGGCTTTTCACGACAAATCACTGGGACGCCCCACAAAACTGCTGTGAAGTGCTGTTTTCAGCATGAAAGTTTTGAGTTTTAGGGCTCATGTCAAAATTAAGCATGTTCTGTGAAAACTTAATCCATTCAGTGAGCTGTCTTTAAACAAGTCTATCTTCGTTTTCCATCAGCTCAATTGTTTCCAAACACTATGGGGGGAAAAAAAAACAACCAACCAAACAAAAAACTTTCCAAGTACAGAACCCAACACAAAGATGTTGAATGTATTCTCTATGACTTAATTCTATTTTCAGTCCATATTTTATATATACTCTATCTAGGAAAGTTTTCTCATTTGAATAGGGAGAAGTGATCTTTTTCAATTCATTCCTTTCTTGTCATTTACAAATGTTGACTATCACGCTGAATGTGGATATCCATCAGGAATCAATGGAAAAAGCTTAATTTATCAATGATCATAAAAATCTTTTTATGCATTCCTTAAATACTCCGGATGCTGATTTAATATATAAACATATTTGTACAAGTTATTCTTCATCTTCAAAACACTGTAATTTTACTTAAATAAAACAAAATGAGTAATTATTTAAAATATTTTTCATCATTTTACAAAATATATCTTTATGGTATTGTTTTTAGATCTTCCTTGATTTGTCATTTTACAAGTGATTAATCCCTGATGGATTACATAAAGTTATGTGACTAAATGTATTAATAAATTTTTGTCACATATTTGAGGCAAACCTGAGGATGGATAATTGAATAACTGTTATTTTTTTCTCCTGTAAAATACATCATTTCTCCATTTTCTTCTTTAGTGGTCTTTTGAAGAATCCAATCTGTTGAAAAAAATACCAAACATAACATTATTAATTATTTGAACTTAGGTAATAAATAGTAATTTCCTTGGATAAAGTTTAATACTATGTTAGTGATTCTGGGCATACAAATAATTAATATAATTGATATTTTTTCCCACGGACCTCTTAAGTAATATTGAATGTCAAGAAATGACATTTATCAAATTGCTTTCATTTTAAACTTTTTTGTTGGTTAAATATATCATGTGTCCTGGTAAACATTAGTACATGTGGTGAACTAAAAAAGGTTCTGAGAAAATATTTGGGAAGACATACAAACTAGAATTAGCTGGCACTAAATGGCACTTTACCATTATCTTTTTTCTCAGGGATGTGGCAGAGAAATTCCATCAATTAACTGATGGTCATAAATTGAGGTCATTAGAGCTGGGGGGAATCTGGCACATGCACCATGGCTGAGGGGTGGGGGAGAATTGAGTTGTCTGGATTAATTTTAAATGTGTTAGAACATCTGCCTTTATAGGCCTGACAGGAAGTGTCTCTTGAAAACGTGCTGTATCATTTGGATATGAAAAGGAACTCACTGAACATAGAAGAAATTTCACATAGAGGTGAATGTGGGTGACTTTTTACTATACTTTGTAATTTGGGTCATTATAAAAATTGTAAGTGCTTTATTTATTTCCTATTATATGTTATAATAAAAATAAGTATAGGGGCTGAAAGGGGCCTTTGTAATAATCTCATCTGAAATATGGGTATTTTAAATTAAAGGAAATTAAGGTTCCTAGAGAAGTGGTTTTTTTTTAAGTCTGTGTATCTTTTTTTTTTTTAATTTCAGAGCAGATTATAATAGTTCAAGCGGTAAGTTAATTCTTTGAAAGTATGGTACCTCCATTTTATTTTAATAATGAAGTCATGGTGAATTATGCAAGGGAATGGTATATTATAAAAAAATCATCATTGAATAAATTGAGGACTTGGATGAGATAAATGGTCAAAAAGGCAGTTTTTAAAAATTTTTATTATTTTTTATTATGTTATGTTAGTCACCATACAGTATGTCATTAGTTTTTGATTTCCTGTAATGTAATACCCAGTGCTCCATGCAATCTGTGCCCTCCTTAATACCCATCACAGGGCCAACCCATTCCCCACACCTCTCCCCTCAAAAATTCAGTTTTAAGTTAAAGAAGGTAACTTCTTTATGTCTTCCACCACGACACAGCTTTATGTCTTCCATTATGTCAGAATCTAGTTGGTGGTAGATGAGGAAAAGGTGACAACAAATATAAATAAACATGAAAAAACAATAAATGTATCCTCTGCAAATGGAACTTCTGTATGTCTCAGGGTTTTTTTCTTTGAGCCAAAAATAAAAGTTCTGGATTCAAAAACTATCAGGCCCCTTACCTTGTGCCTGCAGGTCCTGAGTTGAAAATAAATCAGACAAGGCTTTCACAGGAACAGGTGGTGAGTATAAGACTTTTCTCTCTTTTGTCCTGCCCTGCTCTCTCTCTTGTCCTTTCCCTCTCAAATCTTTTTGCATCTTTTCAACCTTCCTTTGCTTTCACATACTAAATGCTCTACTTTATTTTATTTTTTATTTTTGAGATTTATTTATTTGAGAGAGAAAGAGAGAGAGAGAGAGTGGGCTAGTTGGGGTGAGGAGAGGGGCAAAGGGTAGGGGAGAGAGAGAATCATGAGATTCATGGAGCCCCATGCACGGCTTCATCTCACTACCCTGAGATCATGGCCTAAGCTGAAAACAAGAGTTAGATGCTCAACCAACTGAGACACTCAGGCACCCCTAAATGTTCTATTTTAAAACTTAGTTGTGTTATTTGAACTTTTCCACTCAACTAATTGTAGTAACATGGGTTGTTAGTGGAAGTGGGGTCATAAGAGTGGAGACTATGTGAATACAATACATAGCTTCAAACTGGCTGGGGCCAATACTAGCTAAACTTAAAAACAAGTTAATTTTGTTTTCAGTGCTTAGACTTAACAACTTCCACTTTCCTTCTCTGCCTTTCCAAATTTACTTATCAGTAAATGCTAGGTATTATTTATGCTTATCCCTAGTTCAAAACCCTATGGCAAAGGGTCAGATTCAACAGTACCTGGTAGAAATTGCATGCTTACTGACTATAATATGGAATAAATGTTGAGTGAATAAATTTAATTATTAGTTAGTTAAAGTCCTAATATATAAAAGACTAAAAGTGGTGGTGCTATTTCCCATCCACATTTCGCCAAGGATATGAATACTGGATAAAGAATAAAGCTTCAGGATTAGTAAACAAATAATCAGTGATGGAACTTCAGGCATCAGTATGAAATCAAGTTAAGAGAGAAAAATGTTCTTCTGCTTTCTTAGGGCTTCTCTATGGGCTGAGTCTCATTTCATTTTATTGGTTATATTGGCTTGACTAGACTTCTCCCTCAATGTGTGGTACTATATTCCAGAAGGTGTTTCTCCATCTATTTAAACCTGTGCCTGTTCAAAGCCTTCTCTCTTCAATATTAACTATAGTAAGTTACTCCTAAGATTTTGAAAAACTTTAATTTCTACCACATGTACTGCAAGGATGAATTATATAAAGACAGTGCTTTCTGAAATAGATTCACAACTCCAGGGAAAGTCTTTGGCCTGTTCCCTGTATGGAACCTGGGAGTCCCAGGGAATTTCCAGAGTGCTTGGATCTGGAAGAGGAAGGATGAAAGGATAGTCCTGAGGTTTCTCCTCCAGGTCTAGTAAGTGTAAAAAGATCCCTGGGGATGAGAGTAGCCCTTCTGAGCCTTCTGCAGACCAAAGTCATGCTTCAGGGAAGTTCCACGGGGCTTTAAAGCAGGAGCAGAGGCAATTCACCTTTTTAGTATAATGGAACTGCCGAAAGCCTGAATCCAACCAGGGACTCTCATTCCAAAACAAAATATTTTTATACATTTCATAAAGTTCATGATCTTCTTGAACAAAACTCAATTCCTGGAGCTCCAGAATAAAGAGCCCTGCCCCATCGCCTCTAGCAGTGGAAGACACTGGAAAAGGATGAGCAATGATAGATCATTGCTTGCATCCAGTCCTTTATTAGCTAGTAATCTTGGGAGAATTATTTAACTTCTCTTTGCTTTAATGTAATCAAATATAACATGTAGTTAAAACACTTCATTGAAAAGGTTGTAAGTACAATAGAATGAATAAAAGCAAGAGACACCACAAAGCATAGGGTTAACAGAGTTGGCAAGCAACTAAAATGGTCTGGATTTAGGTCCTTACCCTGAATCTGATAAACGACATGGCCCTGGGGAACATATTTAGTTTTTGTATGTCTCAGGGTCTCATTAATAAAATGAGGTTCATAGTCATGTCTTTCTCAGAGGATTGATATAAACGTTAAAGTTGAAAAGTTTAAACCAGTTCCTGGCATGTAGGAAGCACTCAGTATGTCCTAATACTCTTCCCTTCTACCATGGAGTCTCAGGTCTGATTGCTGGATCTCTTACTCAAGTGGTTGAACTAATTGTACCTACTGATCAGACAGTCTAAAGGTTGCCAAATGACCTTCCTTCCTGAGCCTAAAGAGATCCAAGAAGCCAGCAGAATGTATCAACAAAACATTTACTGGATGGAAGAATGTGTTTATTTTTACCTTTATGCTTCTTCAGACTGGTGACCAAAAAACCCAGATGAATAAAACTTCATTTCTTTTAAGCAGAGATATGCCACCAGAGAAAATCTATCCAAATATCAGCTCTGGCTTTCCTTTACTCTTGTCAGTAACTACACTCGTCCTAAAACTACACGGGCAAGTGTAGTACTCAGAATAGAAAAGCACACTGAAAGAAATCAACAATAAAACACTCTCTGGAATAGAGGTGCCTAGAAGTGAAGAAACCACATTCTTTATTTCAAGCACAACCTCGACACCACTAAGGCAGGGCTTGAGTACCACAGTGTGGCAAAGCCAGGTATTACAGACGGAGCACTGATAACACTGCCAAGTAGGAGGAGGAGCTGGAGGTTTGAGAAAGCAAGGAATTCTGTCTTAGAGAGTTTGCTGGAGAAAAGCTACGGTTTCTGTTCACTGAACTAAGTGCTACCGACCTAAACCTTTAACATGGCTTGTTTATCATCCTCTCTGAGTGTAATCCCCCAAAAGAGGAAGTTAGGCATTGTAAGCCAGTCAGAAAGGGTAGGAACCATTGGCAATTTGGTGGGACAGAAATTTATTATTTAAACTATTTAATTCTGCTGCTCAGGTATTAGAAAAATGAATATGTAACCACAACCTGTATTTTTAACAGAGATTAGCTATTTAATAAAACAGTTTAGTAAAATATGTTAGAATGAATACCAATTTGATGTTTCATTGGAAAAAAACATTAAATTAAACTTTTTGATAGGATTTTATTCTCTATTAAATTTGTGTAAATGCTATCATCTCAGTTCTGTTTAATTTTAGAGGGATACAGCTAAGAGTTTGAAAAATTTCACACACCTCAGTATAAGCAAAATATCAATGTAAATATATGGATTTACCCCCATAGAAATAGTTTTACAAATGGTTTGAAATAGGACTCAGTGAAACAGTAAGATTTCTCTCAACTAATAAATTTATCCTCTCTCACTCAGGTACACAGCTATTGCGTAAAATGTGGCTTATTTCTTCATATATTAAAGAAGTCCTAGTTTTTAAGATATATAGAAATATGTATTTGGGTAAGGCTCATCTTAACCATTCTATTGTTTATACGGTCTTAAACTGACATAAGAATTCATTTTTTTTTATGAAAGAGAGTTTTCATTCTTATAAAAGTAATGCATACTTAATTTACAATTCTCAGTGTTACAGACATAAAAATGTCTTTTACAATCCCAATCCCGAGAAATCCATCATGACTTTTAGATTTGTTTATTTATTTTTTTCTTTCACAAAACTGGGATTGAGTTGTGCACAATGTTTGGGATATGCATTGTTCTTTATTTCTTTTGTCTTGATCATCATCTCAATATTTTTTTTAAGATTTTATTTATTTATTTGACAGAGAGAGAGATCTATTACAAGAGAGCTGTTACAAGAGGCAGAGAGGCAGGAAGAGAGAGAGGGGGGGAAGCAGGCTCCCTGCTGAGTAGAGAGCCCAATGCGGGGCTCAATCCCAGGACCCTGAGATCATGACCCGAGCCGAAGGCAGAGGCTTTAACCCACCGAGCCACCCAAGTGCCCCCATCTCAATATTTTTAATAGCTGTATAATACCATATTAGACAGCATGGATAAATAATAATTTATTTCACCAGTTTGCTGTTGATAGTTGAAACAGAAAGTCAAAGGAACTTTGGTGCTTACCTTCCACAGGGCTAATATGAGCAGCATTAATAGCAATAATCCGGCAAAAGCACTCAACAGGATGACCCATAATGGCACTCTGCCTGGCAGTCCATCTTTGGATATTTGAATAGCAAACTGAAATTTATTAAACAAGACTATTAACATTGATATGCACCTGTTATATCTCCTGGTACACTGAGTTCTTGCAGGCTATAATTTTTACTGAACAATGTACTTAATCTGATTACTATATACAGAGAAAACCTTGAGTTTACATTTAAAATCTAAATTTTTAATTTAAAAATTTAACATTTAAATGTTAATATTTAAATATTCATTTAACATTAACATTTATATGTTAACATTTAAATATTCAAAATCTCTAAGCATGTTAAATTTGTTATTACCCAAAATATTTATAAACTTATGCTTTAGAAATGCATACATAAAGAGCAAACTGTCTATGAATCAGAATGCTTGGGAATAGAGGTGCATTTAACTCACTGAGAACCAAAAGTATTATATAGTTTAAAGATTTATTGATTGACTTTAGGGCATTATCATGATGGAAAAAGTTTAGAGTGGAGTGTTACCACAGGTTGTTGACATAATAAACCCGAGTAGGTCTTCTTCTAATTCTAATTTTCGTGTGCTCTATTTTTTGTCTATAAATTTACATATAATTTTCATACAGTAAAATGTACAAATCTCAAGTGTACAGATGGCATAAATTTTTGTACATATATGCAGCCCTATGACTTTTTATTAGACGGCACCGTCTCTGCCAGTTGCTTATCTTCAGTCTATCCTCTAGGTCTTAACTGAAGGGAAACTTTGAGGTAAACAGCTGTTACTGTTGCAGCTGCTCCGTGGTCCCCAAACTGTGGTCAGACTTGTCCGCCCTGGGTCTCAACCCTAGGTTTCTGAGAAAAAAAGACTAATTCAGGGTAGATCTCATGACAGACAATAACTCAAGTTTCTCTAGTTGCTTGTCACAGGGAACATCTCAATTCCTAAAGCTCAAAGGAAGACTGGAGGTAAAACAGGAAACAGGGGAGATAGTTACTTATATTGGATACTGATACAAACTCCTCAGATGGCTCCGTGTGGGTCACTGCTGATGCTTTGGGAACGCAGAGCTGGCACGAGTGTACGTATGTACAGAATAAGATCTTTTTTTTTAAATTTATTTTTTATTAACATATACTGTATTATTTGCCCCAGGGTACATGGCTGTGAATCGTCAGACTTACACATTTCACAGCACTCACCATAGCACATATCCTCCCCAATGTCCACAACCCAGCCACCCTATCCCTACCCCCACCTTAGTTCGTTTCATGAGTCTAGGAGTCTCTTATGGTTTGTCTCCCTCCTCATCCCTTCCTGTTTCATTTTTCTCCCCTGGCCTCCAACAAACCCCCGCCCTGCCTTTCAAATTCTTCATATCAGAGAGATCATGTGATAATTGTTAAGCAGATTTTAACTACATCGAAAACAATTCCCCGAACTGACAGATACAGAAGCTGAAATCTAGATGGGATCAGTGACTTCTCTAAGATCACACAATTACAAAATGGTCACTTTTAGTAATTTTAACAATGTAGGTATAATTTTCTTTTAGGATAAAATGTTGAAGGATAGTGCCATGGGGCATTTTAAACTAACATTTAGGGGAAGTAAAGCTAACTATAAAATTTTCAACCAAACATATCTAGGACTCAAAGTACTCTTTTCCAATATAATTTATACCCATTTTTGAGGTGGTGTTTACTGGTAAAATTTTGGCTTCTCTGCATGTGGAACAGCTTTGCATTTATCAATGTTCTTTATAATGTAAGTAAATATATGCATATATTATTTAAAGGTGAATATTTACCAGGGGTCGTTGACATTGGGACTATTTGAGATAAGTATTAATTTGAAATAAGAAAATTTTAAACAATATCTGAATGTTAGGTAGCTTCCAAATAAAATTAGATGACTTATACTATCCATAGGGGATATTTAAACTCTCCCATGATAAGAGGAGAAAAGTTTGCATAGCCACATTTGTAACAAGTACTCTGGTCTTATTTTATAATGAAGCAGGAAGTAAAACCTCAAACCATTTTATTTTTACTAAGGACTGAAGTGTGAATTTGTGTGAGGGAATAATATTTCATTTTTGCTTCCAATTTCCCAATGACTAAATGAAGAAAATCTTTCAAAATTTACATTTATTTCTGTACGGTGTACAGTCACTTTCGGTAAAGTGTTTTTCAATTCTGCTCTTCAGATATCGACTGCATTTTATAATGTCAGTTTTTTTTTTTTTTTTTAAAGATTTTATTTATTTGACAGAGAGAAACACAGCGAGAGAGGGAACACAAGCAGAGGGAATGGTAGCGGGAGAAGCAGGCTTCCTGCCGAGCAAGGAGCCCGATGCGGGGCTCGATCCCAGGACTCCGGGATCACGACCTGAGCCGAAGGCAGACGCTTAACGACTGAGCCACCCAGGCGCCCCTATAATGTCAGTTTTTAAGGAGGAAAATTACAAATGCATCATTTGTTATCAAGATGAAAGTAAAATCACCAATTTATTGTGATAGTTACAAGCAGTAAAGTCAAACATGGCATGTTAATTGTAAATATCATGGTTTTTCTCAGTTTCTTACAAAGAAGACTGAAATCACACTTGAAGTTAATTAAGTACAATTGGAAGCAAAAAGTGTCTGTTACTTAGTGACTAGCTAGTCACTGCTTTAGGTTCTATAAGCAATTATAAAACATTATGTCGCAAAATTCAGAGTGAAATGTATAATGTTTTCAAAACTTAGAGTTGCACTTACCTCTCTTTTTTGATTGCCAGTACTTAAAATAAGTGATGTATTTTCACTCTGAAGGTCTGCCCTTACAGTAAGATTTAAGCTAGAAAAACGTGCCTGAAAAGCAAACAGGATTTATTTTCAATATATTATGCTAATCATAGTGACAGCTAGTCATGTTTGAGTAGTGCAATTTTTAAAATTGAGATTTTCCTGAGAGATTTAAAAACACTGGTTTTGTTAACATCCAAATGGATCTGGTGATTTCAAATGATGACCCATCCCTCTTCTCTCCACTCAAATTGTCACTTAGGTCCTTGTTATAGAACGGAACAATTTTCTAAATAATTTTCTTCAGATTTATCCTTAGCAAAAACAAACGTCAAACCCTGCCCCCTTTCATATAGCTAGGTATGAAATAGCTACACGCTGGTAATGAAGTTTATATAGGAGCTTGGGTAGGATAAAACACGAAATTGCCAATATCCAACAGTTTGTGACCTATAAAAATTGCAACTTAATATGATCGAACCTAAAAAATGGAAATTTCAAGTAATTAACCAAACATTTCTAAGAGAGAAAGAAACCATACAAAATACAATGGATTAAGTTTTAAAGTAGCTTCCAGTTAGACAAATTTGACTACCAGGAGCTAAAATACGTCCTCCTATTTTATATATATATAGTATATATAAATGTGTGTGTATATATATTATATATAAATTGTGTATATATGGTGTATATCAATGCATGTACATATATATGTATATATATGTAAAGTCTGATCTAATACAATAAATCCATAATACATGTTAGCTCTCTTTGTTGTTAATGGTGTCAAGGAGTCAAGTGCTCTCTATAATTCTTTGTCCCTTTAACTGAGTTCTACAGTTTTAAGATAAATGCAAACTTCGATATATAGGTGTTTATTTCTAGAGGCATACACACACACAAGAATAAGAGAGACTGAAGACAAAGTATATATCTGGAAGGGGACCTTGGAGATAACTTAGTTACTAATAAAAAAGAAAAATGAGACCCGTTTGGTTGGTTAAGCAGAGCTGGGGTTTGAACCACATATTTTTACACTTCCAGTTCTTTCTGCAGAAGCACCCCACTTTGCAGATACTAAATAATGAATAGACATTGGTCAACATAACTCAATGATTCAATAATTGCAGAGAACAATGCAATCACTTACTTTTATAAAAGTTGGTTTCCATACAATAAGTGAAACATTCACTTGGCTCATGTCAGAAGGAATCAAATTACATGTAATGGTAGCATATTTACACGTACTGCAGTTCTGTTTAAATGATCAGAGGTATATGTCAGTATCTTTGCCATTGGACAAAAAGATATCATATTAAGATATTCTACAGGATAGTTATTTTTAGGTTGATTTTGAATTTATTCACTTAAAAGGTGGAAGAAAAAACTAGCACTCGTCTTGGTTATCTGAATTTACCGGAATTGTGCCTCTTTTGAGATCTTCAGGTTTGGATATAATCGTTTTCTTCCCAGAGTTGACACCGAGAGGGTCTTGAAGGCTACTGGGTCTGCAGTTCGCATTCTAAGAAGTGAAAATATTTCTTTTATCAAACAATGCCAGATATCAGAGGGAAAAATGACTTGGGACAATAATGTGAAGAATCTGAGGGCTAGCCATTGTCACAGGTGACAGATCCATCTTTGGGAGTGTGCAGTATGGAAGAAGCTATTCTGTAGTAGCCACATACACGGACTCCCAGGTAATAATTACTGTTAGTATGCTACTTTTGAATTGTAATAGACATCAGGGAGGTTGTTATCGAAAAGGAAGGATAGGGATGCCTGGGTGGCTTAGTTGGTTAAGCAACTGCCTGCAGCTCAGGTCATGATCCCAGGGTCCTGGGATCGAGTCCCATATTGGGCTCCTTGCTCAGCAGGGAACCTGCTTCTCCCTCTGCCTGCCACTCTGCCTGCTTGTGTTCTCTCTCTGACAAATAAATAAATAAAATGTTAAAAAAGGAAAGGAAGGATAATAATGGAACTTACTATTGTGTCACATACTCATTAATTTATTGTTTTCATCAAACATTAGTTGTAAATTCCCATACTACAGAGAGAGAAAATAAATTAAAACTATGCTGGAAAAAACAAAAGGTTAGCATTTGTTACTCAATATGATGGCTCATACAATGGTTTGTGAAACAAACAAAAAAAAAGAGAGGGGCTTTCATCTGTACTTGTGTATTCATCCAATAATGTTTTAGGAGTCTCTAAACACCAAGGGTAAGATATTTGGTCTATGTGGGAAGAAGATATAAGTAAGCAGCCCTATAAATGTTAAGATGCCATGTTTATAAGACAGCTAGTTCTTGGATTGTTTTTCTAGACTTATTCTAATATTCTAATAAATTCATCAAAACTCACTATATCCTTGATAAAAGGTAATAAGGTTAAAGTCATACGTCATAAAGTCATAAGTCATGAGTCATAGGAAAAGTATAATTTTAGTTTTCACATCCTTACAAACTTGCTTTTTTTGGATTAGAGAGAAATGGTAGAGATTTCACTTTTCCTTGCCTTTAGGGAAACATATAAATATCATAATCCAACTATTACCATTTCTACTTCTTGATTTCTGAGAATACTTTAACTTAAAAAAAATCTCTGGAGAGAAGACAGATTGTCAAATGCTGATAATATGCATGCATTACTTCAACATTTATTGTGATTTTCTCTGTCTTAGAGAATGAACCATAACAATTTACCACATTGACTCATTCAAAGCTATAAGTACAAAGTGGGTGTGACAGTGTTATTATTTGGGATGAGTGAATAAAAAGTAGTGTACTATTTTATGTGCAGCTGTGTGTGTGCTTAGGAGCAATTAAAAAGTCTCTTTATAGAGCTGTCTGATCACCTCAAAAAAATTAAAGCTGTAACAAACATTTTAAGGCACAAGTCAACAAGTAGTTATCTAAAATCTATTCCAGTGGATTGAATAGTATTCCAAAGAGACATGACCAAGTCCTAGCACCTGGAACCTGTGAACGTGACCTTATTTGGAAAAAGGGTCATTTGGAGGCACCTGGGTGACTCAGTTGGCTAAGCATCTGCCTTCAGCTCAGGTCATGATCTCCAGGTCCTGGGATCCAGCCCAGCCTGGGGCTTCCTGTTAGCAGGTAGTCTGGTTCTCCCTCCGACCTTCCCCCTACTCCAGGGCTCTTTCTCTCTCCCTCCCTCCCTCTCAGATAAATAAATAAAATCTTAAAAAAAAGAAAGGAAACAGGTTTGTTGCAGATGTAATTAAGGATCTTCAAATGAGATCCTTCTAAATGATGGGCTCTAAATTCACTGGTGAGTGTGCTATAAAAGACAGAAGAGGCAAAGACACAGAAACTCAAGGAAGACAGGCATGTGAAAACAGAGGCAGAGATTACAGTTACGCTCCCACAAGCTAAGGCATGCAAGGGGTGACAGCAGCCCCCAGAAGCTAGGAGAGAGGCATGGAACATATTCTCCCTGTGAGCCTCCAGGGGGAATGAACATTATTGGCACCTTGATTGCAGACTCTGGTCTCCAGCACTGTGAAAGAATAAATTTCAGTTTCCTCAAATGCTGTGGTAACAAATTACCCCAACTGGGTACAGTTTGAGGAAACTGATTTTATTTGAGGAAACTGATACATTTACTAATAGCCAGTGGAAGTTATTATTATTATTATTTAAAATTTTCTAAATGCTTCTCCAGGTCACTTTGGTAAAGCTCTTTATCACATGGCATGCAGAACAAAAGGCTTTAAATACAAATTGAAAAAGATAATAATTATGATGTAATTCCAAGGCACACATGACTTACATTAGAAGATGACCATCCACTCGGATATAGCACGGGATAACCATCTGATGTCAAGTTGGGAAATGAAATCAACAGCTTAAATTCTGGCATTGGAAAATTTCCACTCTTTCTAATCTATAGGAAAAAAAATAAAAATATAATCCTCTCCTCCTCTTCCAACAGCAGCCTTTCTGTATTAGGTAGGACATCTGTTCTTAATTGATAAATTAAGTTGTATAATATTTTGAATCTGAAAGTGAGTGCAGGCAGAGAACAGGCATAATTAAACAAGCAAAAAATAGGGATGTTTAATAGTGCCGTATGTATCAGCTATAATGTCTATTGTTCCTTCATCCTCCCACTCCCAAAATAGGACTGGGATTAAGGAAAATCAGATTTAATTTCTTTATGCTCATCATCTTTTTGGACCTACTGGTCTTTTTGGAGGCGGGAAGGAGGGAGAACATTTACTTGATCCACTCAGAACAGGTGAACATATTTTGTTTGCCTCAACCAGTTTGCTGTAACTCCTTAAGTCCACAAATCATTTCTCAGTCCAGTCACATGGCATCTGCCACCAATGCACAAGCAAACTAGATACCCATCTGCTTCCCTTCACTATCTTATCTCCAGCTAGGGCTACTATGTCAATAACGATTGATAATCCAGTTTGATGAGAGTCACATTGATTCTCCTTTCAATGCCCATCTGTTTTCATCTACTAAACTACAATTCCCACTTAATATCACATCAATCCACCAATGGTGAGTGTAGCTCATAGGGGAGGAAAGCCAAGCAGGATGAAATTCATCAGGAAGCTGAATTTACTATTCAAAAGTCCTCACAGATGGAGCAGAAGCAATCAAATTGGAGCAACCAGGTGCTATGGTTCTCCCTTCTTCCACTCAAGCATAATTTTCAGGACCCACGCCTTCTTCACACCCTCCCTAGGCTGAATTCTTAGGTGAGTAGGGAGCTCCTTAATCTACAGATCCCAGAAAATCCAACTGATCTATCTAACTGAGCCTTCTGGACTGAAGCAATTCCCTGTGGTTGCCAAAAACAAAATGCATCCCTTAATCTTGGAATTCTAGGAATTCCTGACCAGCTGTGCCTGGCCTCTTAAGCATGTTCCTTGACCCTTGTCCCTTCTTATTGTAATATGCCTTAAAATTGCCTGCCATAGCCTCCCACTCTAATTCCATGTTTTCTGCTAAACAATACAAAATCATATAATCCACAATTAACATTTATTTTCTTCTGATTAAAAACAGTGTTTTAAAATCTAAAATGCACCCTCCTTAGCTGTCTCTCTACTGAATAACTATCTGATAATTTATTTAAGCAATTTTATGTGGTTAAACTTTTAGATTGTTCCCAGGTTTCAGTTATTAAACTGCTATAAATGACACTGGTAACAGTATTTCCCAGGGGTGCTTGGCTGACTCGGTCAGCAGAGATGTGACTCCTGATCTTGAGTTTGAGCACCATGTTGTGTATAGAGATTGCTTAAAAATAAACAAACAAAAAATATATAAACAAACTAAAAAAAAGTATCTCAGAGAATAAATCTTTGTATCACCAATAATTTTCTATGGTACATTTCTAGCAGTAAATTCATTCACTGGGTCTCACCTAAGAAAATGTTCACATTTTTTTTTTTCAATTCCATTACTCCAACTTTAGGTTTTATCCCAGCAAAACAATGAGATAAAAAAGATTATGGTCAGGGATATTCTTAACAATGTTATTTATA
>CM053607.1:31148450-31181149 GCA_028646535.1 Procyon lotor | reverse complement strand
TCCTTCCTTCCCTCCTTCCTTCCTTCCGTTTTGTGGCATTCTTTAATCTGGGAAAAGCAAATAGGGCTAAAAGAACTTGGCAGTCAAAATTTCAAAAATTAATCTCAGTAATAAGGTGATTAGCATTCATGCTAATTTCCAGTGAGAGCTTGTTACAGAAATTTTCACAAAGAGCACAGATAAAGACAATGGAATGAATCTTGAGAGCATGCATTTATTTTACTTTGTAAGAGTAAGACTTCCTTTTCCACTGTTGGCAATTCTCAAAGAGATTGAGAATATTTTCACCTATAATAATGTATTATTTCATACTTCTGAATATACATTTAAATCCATCATTTGAATTGGACCCTCTTTTATTTGAATAATATTAACTTGAATCTGTGTCTGTTAGGTAGGCGTTACCTAAAATGAAAATCTGGCTCAACTCCATAATTGTTTGCTATAATGGTTAGGAAAAGTTTATTGTGAGGAATTCAAAGATAAAAATAATTGTTGTGATAGAAAACATCACTTAAGGATGTGGTAAGAGGAACATAAGTTATAGTATGATACCTATGGAAGGTAACAATGAGAAGAATGAGATACATATTTATTTGTTGAGTCAAACAAAATATTACCAAGATATCTGAAGTAATTAATTTCTGAAATAGCCATAATTATTTTTTATAAGTGTTTTTCTCACTCATACTGAAAGAATAATGTAAATAAAGTCTATAGGTTTATAGGTAGTATCTCTTTGGTTTTATAAGTTTGTTTTTTCTAGGAGGTCATTCTAAGCATGTGTTAGGAGGAAATTTGTGCCTTAGTTTTTAAAATTGCTTCAAAGTAGAAATATCAATAATTCTTTAAATTCAAAATATTGAAATTATAAAAAATTTTCTGGAATACAGAGATCAACTATTGAATCAACATGTTTCTATGTGTCTGCTAATACTTTAATTTACAAACTTATAAATTACTCCTTGATAATACTAATTTAGAGGTAGTTTCTTACCAAGTAGAAGATATTAATTTCATCTCCAATGTCCTCAGTAGAATTAATAACTTCAGGGACAGTCTCATTGGCCGCAATTGAAATATGGTACTCACTTGCAGAGCTTAGAAATAATTGGAAGAAGAAAAACAAAACACAATCAAGTTTAACTTTTATTTGACCTCACTCTTTTTCTTTCTTTATACCAGGTAATCCCACAAAAAGTACTTGTAGAAGGGCGCCTGGGTGGTTCAGAGGGTTAAGGCCTCTGCCTTTGGCTTGGGTCATGATCTCAGGGTCCTGGGATGGAGCCCCCACATGGAGCTCTCTGCTCAGTGGGGAACCTGCTTCCCCCTCTCTCTCTGCCTGCCTCTCTGCCTGCTTGTGATCTCTCTATTTCGAATGAATAAATAAAAAATTAAAAAAAAATACTTGTAGAGATTTCATGAAGATTTCAAATCAGAGGTAAATTCTTTTACCCTGAAACCTACAATTAAATCTTTGAGGATGGTGAGAATGAGAAAGATTATATAATTTAGTTGAAAAGTCACTGATGCTAATTTGGCCTTAAAATGCCAAATTATTGGCACTTTTAAAATAAAAGTTTCATTGTTACCAAGTGAAAAGTTTCTATTAATTCACTAATAACAGTTATATTTTGTGAATATAAATTATTCACAGGTTAAGTTTTAAGGGTTAAAACTTAACATTTCTAGTAGCACTGAATTTTAAACAGATTTAAAAAAATTGTTAACCTTTTCATATTAAAGGATTATATTTACTGCTACACTTAAAAATTCAATCTTTCCCATACAACTTCTCAATGTTCTTTGGATGAACTTGATTGAATAAAGTGTAATAAAAATATATAGGGGTTTGCTAAAATTTGATTTTAATAAAATGAAAAATTCTTGGAAAAAGTCATTGTAGAATGACTATCCATCCAAGAGAAGTGGATAACAGCAGGATAGAAAACAGCATATAGAATTCAAAGGCTAAGTAATATATATACAAAATCTATTTGTATATGTACCCTATAATCTCTCATTTTTGTTGTTTGTTATCAGAAAAAGCAAGGTACCATAGAAAATAAATTAATAAAATAAGACTTTTAGACTAAACTTGCCTCTGATTCTTATACTTTTTATAAACATTGCACATATTTTTTTTTTAGCAAAAGCTTGGAGTCTTGCTTAAGCAAGGCAATTTATAGTGGGAAACGTTGCCAATATGATTTGTGTTTGGATAGACTGAAAGTTCTTAGGGGAAAGGGGAATTTATGAATAATGGAAGAAATAAATAGCCCTCGTCAATAAGAAATGATTTAATCTTGCGTGTCCAGAATGAGCAGGCTGATCAGATCCCTCACCATGAGAAATGATGGCTAAGAAATATGCTGGTGCCCTCTAAGAACACAACCATTTGTAAATTACTTCTAGGTGTTCAGAGTTTAGACTGGACTAGTAATGAGTTTAGAGTGGACTGCTAATGCAATCCAGGATCATTAGCACCTTGCATTTAAGATTATTTAGCATGCTGGGACTTTAGAGTGCAGGCAAATTTTCCAGAGGGCCTGTTTAACACTGATTTCTGGGCAACAGGGTACTGAATCAGATTCAGTAGATTGGGGTGGGGCCAAGAATTTGCCCAAGTTCCCAGGTGCTTCAGATGCCCTTGGCCAGGGACCACACTTTGAGAACCACTTGGTTTGTAGAAAGGCATCGATATTAAAAATGCAGTTTCCTCCTACCTGTAAAACTGAAGTCCAACTTCATATTTTACTGGGATAGAAATGTTTACTTCATTATCAGAAAGGGCTTCAGGAGGTTCTTCGCTGTCACTAGAAAATACATAGCATGTTCAGACAAATCGTGAAACTATTGACTGTTTAGAGATATTTCTGAGCATTTGAAAGGGCAGCTTATCTTGGCAACTAAATAAAAGCCTAAAAGTAGAATTCTTGTTTTTGTGTTTTTTGTTTTGTTGTTGTTGTTGTTGTTTTTCAGTCAGGGTGGGGAGGGAGGTCAGAGATAGGTATTATTAAATTTCCCAAGTTGAATCTGAATTGTAGCTAGGGTTGAAAACCACACTGATATAGTCCAAGGCTTCTCAATCTTCTAAGAAGATTATGGATAAGTAGCCTTGGCCCAATCACTAAATACACAGATTACTGGGCTTCACTCCTTGAAATATAGATTTAGTAGGTAGGTTTGAGCTGGGACCCAGGAATTTATGTTTTAACACAGATCACAAAGTGATTCTTAATTTTGTTCCTCACAGATGAGGACCTCACAAAGACACATGACTAGGTTTATATGGCAGAAAGTCAATATAAAATCTTTGGTCTTCTTGTTTTAGTCTTTCCATGCTTATTGTTTGATGTTTATGTTATTTGTTAAACATTTATTCCCTTGATTTAAGTTGTCATTTCAATTATATATTATGTAAATTCATGCATATTTATACATGCACATGCATATCTCATACTCTCATGTGTTAAAAAAAGCACAGTGAGGGATATATAACAGTTACCAACACTGGCTCTGGGGCCAGCATGCACAGGATTGTTATTTAAATATGCTTTGCCTTTGTTTCTTTATTTATAAAATGGGGATTTATCATAAATGATAAATAAATGATTATAGCACATGTAAAGTGCTTGACACTGTGCCTAGATGTAGGAAATACTTAATGAATGCTAGCTTTCATTATTTTTATCACACACCCTCTCCACCAAGTGACCAAGAACCTAGCATTTGGTCTCACAGAATGGGCAATGAGGACGTTTTAGTGGCTCTACCACTCCCAAGTACACTAAGTGGCTTGGTGTGAGCTAGAGGACAGCGAAAGGCCCACTCTGCTTTGGGTAACAGATATTTGTGTAACTGGGCTTTTTCTATGGCTGGTCTCCTCTTCTCCTACCTGTTGCCCACTGTGGCCAAATTAGTCTTTCTAAGAAACAGCTAGCTCTGTATATAAACTTCACCCCTCAAAAACTTTTTTGGCTCCTTATGGTTTGCTCAGTTAAGAAAACATGCCTCATTCTGACATTCAATATTCACTATAACATGGTAGGATGCACACCCCCTGTTTATCTTCCATTACTCTTTTTTGTATTCTCTATATTTCAGCTAAAATGCATTACCTGATATTCCCTCAGTAGATCTAGTGGTCCATTATTGAGCTTTTGCTCAAGCTGCATACTTTGCCTAAAATGCTCTCCCTAATTTTATTTACTAACCTCTCCATCAATTGCTACCCACCCTTTAAGGTCCTTCTTAATTATAATCTCCTTGATAAAGTTTTCTTGGGGTTTCATTGCCAAGTAGATATAATTTCAACCTCTATTAAGCCTCTGATACACAGTTTATACTTCTCCAATGAATTTTCCTTGTTGCACCCTGCATTATAATAAGTTATGTATTAGTCTTAGCCCCCTATTGTAATGTTTACTCCATGAAGTTTATGTCCTTATTAATTTTTATATTTCCTGTACGACAAATTCAATATCTTGTCTGTAGTAGATGTTGAATAAATATTTGTTGAGCTGGATTAAACTGAGCATACAGAATTCATTTACCCATTAATTTATTTTCTCATTTATTCATTCATTCTGCATTTATTCAGTAATTATTGGATATGAGGCACCATATAGCTACTAGGGAATAAAGCAACAAAAGATAGAACTTTATCTCAAGGAATTTATGGTCTAGTGGATGATTAGACTTATAAGAAAGATAGGACACTATTTCAATTTCCTTATTAGCTTTCTATTATTTTTAGTCTGGGTATTCTATGATATCTTTCAGAAGCTCTGACTGGTTTGGATAAAATGTATTAAACTACAAAAGGGCATCATAAAACTTTAAGTCCATCTAATGATCCAGTTGACCTTGACGGGCAGCCAGTAAAAGTTAAATTAGCAATCCTGTAAAATTTTAAATAAATTTAAATGCAATTTGGCAGATATAAGTGATGTGTGGTTACAACATGTTTTACAGCTCATAGAACCAATGGTTTAATGTTGGTAGGTACATTAATTCTATTACATAAAAATTTATTTTTAGTTAGTCATAAGGATGTTTTTGTGAAGTAAAGGAGTTTAGTGCCTTCTACTTTTACTGATCTTATAAAAGCTGTAAGAAGTTCCAGTGAGCCAATAAAGCAAAATATTCTAAGTACATGAAGTTATATACTTACACACTTACATACACATAGACTCATGCATACATATCAACCAACCTTGTTGCACTTAAATGAATGATCACATTTTCCATAAGATAAGATGTGTTAAACTGAAACAATATTTTGAAAGTAACCTATGAAATAAAAATATTTTTAGCTTAGTAACAGATAAAAAAGTAAAATGTTTACTTTTATCAAAATGTTTAATTACATTAATATTACCTAGACTGAAATTGCAGTTATTTAAGAAATATTACCTTAGAAAATAAAACCTAATCACATCTCAAAAACAGAACAAGATATAACATACATATACTTTTAAATGTAAATATGTAATATGCTTTGTATATTAATATTGAATTTAAACACTTTATTCAAATCATATTAATAAAATAATTTATACTACCTCAACTATTACCATCAAGGTACATTCTATATACTATATTACCATATTCTACCAGATCACAATCATAAACAATGTAATTATGAAATAATCATAATAATTAAAGCCTCCTTAATATGTAAACTTCTACTAACTATATATGTTCATTATAAAATAGGGGAAAACCTACTTGATTCCGTTAATGTGATAGTACAAAAAAGTTTTGGACTTTTAAGAAATAAAAACAAAATGAAAAAATAAAAGGCTTATTTATAATAAAGTAAACAATAATAATAATAATGTAGTGAGTTTTGTTTACAAATTGCATAGTTAAAATAATACCTAAGAAAAACTGGAAAACGTTTTTGTCATACCAACATTGTGATACAGGTAACTTATTTTTAAAAACTATGCCTGAGCATATAAACTATATAATTCAGGACTTTTCATAAACACTGACAAGCAGGCCAGAAACTGGATTACTTACTTGAAGAAATAGGTCCTCAGCAAAGTTGTAGTCCAAGACTCCTCAAGATAAGCTTTATAAAGCTGTATTTCCTATTCTGAAAACTAATGTTGGTATGTGCTGACTAGGATGTTTTGGAATTTGGCCAGCCAAAAAGATTGTTCAAAATGCAGAATTAATAGAGACTATGTAAATTTTTATCTTTGTGATTAAGTGCCAGACAGGACAGAGTTTGACACTGAAAGCTCTTCTAATCAATTTAGGCCCATTCACAGAAAGGATGATTAGAATTCAGGTATCATGAGATTTGCACAGTTGTACCATATTATATGTGGAGTTTTCTTTTGTATTTTCTTTTCCCACATATATTTTGAGTTACATTAAAAAACATTTTTTTCTTAAGAATCTGCAAGTCTAGGGGCACCTGGATGGCTCAGTGGGTTAAGCCTCTCCCTTCGGCTCAGGTCATGATCTCAGGGTCCTGGGATCTAGCCCCGCATCACATTGGGCTCTCTGCTCGGTGGGGAGCCTGCTTCACCCTCTCTCTCTCTGCCTGCCTCTCTGCCTACTTGTGATCTCTCTCTCTCTCTTCCTCTGTCAAATAAATAAAATCTTAAAAAAAAAAAAAAGAATCTGCAAGTCTGCAGTGTGCTCCTCGCTTTGAATTAATAATTCTAATTCTAATAGGAGATTTACTGGGTGGGTCTGAACTACAATACTTCACAAAGGGTCAAATTGCCAGTCTCTCAGTTTTCCTTAGATCCCTGACTGGCCTGGATATATGTCTTGGCATTTCTGATGCATCTTCAGACCTCGTGAAGATACTAGCAGAGAAGTGGGGTTGAAGAAGTTGCCTATTCCATATTGACCTGATCCTGAAATGCTTAAACCATAAATCTAGATCTTGAAGTAAAAATATATCCTAAGCGTAAAGCTCATGCAAAAATCCCTTGTAAATTATCTTCCCATCTCTCTATTGATAGCATGAGATGCTTTGATTTAAACTTTCACCCTAAGCAGCAAGGAATTGCTAAAGGAAGAAAAAAGTGATTGAAAAGTAATTAAGATTGCAGTTAATATCTCTAAATGGCTGAAATGCAACACAGACTATATCGTTATTCTTAAAGAAATGGAGATAATTCCATGGTTAATTAAAGTGGTCAGAGGAAGGTGTAGAAATGAGTTGAAATTCACTATTTCCATGTCAAAACAGAGGAATCATGTGTGTATTTTTTCAAATATGATATACGTTTTATAGATTTTTAGAGAAGAGATGCAATTTCACAATAAATTTAATTTGAGATAGTCAAGAAATGCGCTTGATAATGAGGTTCCAAAAGTAAATTGGTACATCTAGTTAGTTTCATAGCTATAATGGTTTATTGAATTGAATGATAATTACTGTCATTTGTAGTTTTTTCAATTCCTAGTAGCCGTGCCATATATGTTAAGGGAAAAGACTTTTCTGAATTCTCATTTGCAAAAAGAGGAGCTAAAAGACTTCATTATAGATATGTGACTCTGCCATTTCCAGATGTCCAGCTCAGTGTTTGTCAACTTTTTGGGATATGTGATAAAGATGATAAAGATCTATTTTAAAGTTTTGTATTATAAAATATTATATGAAGAAGTTGGAAAATCAATATTTGGGATAGTATTTCTATCTTTTTTTTTAAGACTAAGTCAAGTAAGTATCTTATTTCATCACTTTGATTAAATAGTTCCCTCATTAACTCAATATAAATAGAAGAGCAGATATTCATACTGAAAAGTAACCTTCAATGGAAATATATGCAAATATGTTGTTTATCATTAAGTGAGATAACTATTCTCTTTTTCATGGAAACAAATATTGTTTTAAAAAAGACATAAAGGCATTCTCCTCATTTCTGTTCAACTACAGAAGTGTTTTAGTGGGTTTTAGCCAGGGTATTTATTTAGGCAAGAAAAAGAAATAAAAGGCATTGGCTTGGGAAGGAGGCCTCTATTTGCAGATGACATGATCTTGTATATAGAATATCCTAAGGAATCCTCTAAAGAACTATTAGAACTAATAAATAATTTCAGCAAGGTTTTAAGACAAAAGGTCAATATTCAAAAATCATTTGTGTTTCTATACATTAGCAATAAACAATCTGAAGATAAATTTAAGAAAAGAATTTCATCTAAAATAGCATTAAAAGGGATGCCTGGGTGGCTCAACGGTTTAAGTGTCTGACTCTTGATTTCAGCTTAGAGTATGATCTCAGGGCCATGAGATCGCGCATCGTGTTGGGCTCTGTGCTCAGTGTGGAGTCTGCCTAATATTCTCTCTCTCCCTTTCCATCTGCCCCTCCCCACCACTTTCTCTCTCTCCCTTTCAAAAAAATAAACAAAAATAAAATAGCATTAAAGAAGAATAAATGCCTAGGAATACGTTTAACAAAGGAAGTGTAAAACTTGTATTCTGAAGAATACAAAACATTTTGAAAATGATTAAAGAAGATCTAAATAAATAGAAAGACATCCCACGGTCACAGATCAAAGACTTAATATCTTGAAGACGGTAATACACCCCAAACTGATCTGCTGATTCAATGTAATCTCTATCAAACTCCTAGCTGGTCTTTTCAGTAGAAAATGACAAGCTGATCCTAAAGCATAAATGAAAATACAGGGGGCCTGGAAGAGCTAAAGAAATTTGAAAAGGAAAATACAGCTGAAATACTTCATCTTCAGATTGCAAAACTTACGAAAAAGTTCAGTAATCAAAACAGTCTACTGACATAAAGACAGACATATAGATCAATGAAATACAGTTAAGAATCAAGAAATAAACCCATTTGTTTCTGGTCAAGTGACTTTCAATAAAAGTGCCAAGACAATTCAATGGAGGAATGAACCATCTTTTTCAATAGATGGTGTGAGGCAACTGGATATTCATATGCGAAGAAGGAAGTTGGACCATCTCCTTATACAATACACAAAAGTTCATCAAAATGAATCACAGACCTAAATTTAACAGCTGAAACTATACAGCTCTTGGAAGGAAACATAGGAGTGGATCTTTGTGATCTTGGGTTAGCAAAGCATAGGTGACAAAAGAATAAATAGATTAATTAGTCTTCATCAAAGTAAACACTTTTGTGTCTCAAAGGGTGCCATCAAAGAAAGTGAAAACACAGGGGTGACTAGGTGGCTCAGTGGGTTAATTATCTAGCTTCGGTAAAAAAAACCAAAAAACAAAAACAAAAACAAAAAACATCTGGGGCGCCTGGGTGGCTCAGTGGGTTAAAGCCTTTGCCTTCGGCTCAGGTCATGATCTCAGGGTCCTGGGATCAAGCCCCGCATCGGGCTCTCTGATTGGCAGGGAGCCTGCTTCCCCCCCGCCCCAACCTGCCTCTCTGCCTATTTGTGATCTCTCCCTCTGTCAAATAAATAAATAAAAATCTTTAAAAAAAAATAAAAATAATAAAAAAAAAAAGAAAATGCAAATCAAAATCACAGGCAGTAACAATGTGAAGAAAGACATACATTGCTGGTAGGAATGGAAAATGGTACAATCACTTCGGAAAGCAGTTTTGCAGTTTCCCAAAATGTTACACATAGTTATCAGATAACCCAGGAATTCCACCCTAAGAGAATGGAAAATATGCCCACACCAAAACCTGTACACAGATATTCATAGTATTATTCATAGTAGCCACAAAGTGAAAACACAAATGATAGACGAATAAATAAAATTAAGATAGATGAATCAGCTGGTAGATGACAGATGACCTGATAGATGAATGAATAAAATATGATACGTCCACAAAATGGAATTTTATTTGGAAATAAAAAGGAACTACTGATACATGGGTGAACCTTGAAAACATTATGCTAAGTGAAAAAAGTCAGTTATAAAAGACCACAGATTGTATGATTCCATTTATATGGAATATCTGGAATAGGCAGACCCATAGAGAAAGAAAGTAGATTAGTGGTTGCCTGAGGTTGGGAGAGGAATTGGAGGGGAAAAAAAAGAAGTAATCAGTAATGTGTACAGAGTTTCTTTTCGTTATACGAAAATGTTCTAAGATTGATTGTGGTGATGGCTGCAGAATTCACTATCTGGTAAATATACAAAAGCCCGCTGAACTGTACAGTTTAAATAAGTGAATTTTATGGTACGTGAATTATATATCAATGAGGGTATTATTTAAAAAACAGAGAGAGAAATGAAAAAAAGAGTTTCTATACAAAGTTCTAAACCAATCTGCTTGAAAGATTTGTTTGTCTACAGGCCAGAAAAGCCTACGACTATCAGATAAATTATCAAGTATAATTTTAAATTTTGTTTTAGTGTTTGAGTTTGACTCATGCAATAACTGGCTTTTGATCCCCAAATCTCAAAATTTTGAACTCAACTTTCTTCATCTGCATCACACTAAAATACCATTATAGGGATTTTATATATTTAACTTTGAGCATAGTATTTTTCATATCCAATTGCCACATGTATGTCTAAAATCTGCTTACCTCTTCTCCTCTTCTCAGGAAAGGATATCCAACTTTACACGTGAGATTATGATTGGATTCACAACTGTCTTTTTGGATAGCCTTGGAAGAAAAAGTAAACAGAATTAGAGCAGACACACAGGTGAAATACTTGAGTTTGGTTTTCCAGAATTTTCCCAGCTGTGCCTTGGACTCTGCCTTGCTGAGATCTGTCTCTCAGTTCAGTTGGGAGGGTCCAGCATTCTGAGATCACCTGTCTCACCATCCATGGACAATCTGAAAACATTACTCAAGGGAGACTGAAAGACAAAGCACATCACATATCTTGTCTAGGTGTCCCACAGCACAAAGGAAGCATTAACAGCATGTGCCACATAGAGTGATTAGGTGGCTGGACGAAATATTCCACACATACTAGACTGCCACATGGAAGCCCGCAGTGAGTGGTTGTCATGAGAAGTTTCACTCAGTGGTGAAGGGCACAGGTTCTGACCCGAGACCACAAGGAGTTCAATTCTGACTCCATCACTGTTAGCTTTCTCCTTGTCAAGACTCTACACGTCTCTGAGCCTGCTTTTCTGTCAAGTGAGGTTAGTCATACTCTATTTCATCAAATTGAAAATGCCACTGAATAGTAGGAGACTCGTCATTATTTTATGTACGAATAAGAGGGAGTAAGATATGCTGCCAGTCGAGTAACCGTATCAAGTGTAAAATGCAGTTACAGCAAAGTTAAAATGTGACAGAAAGGGTTTATCTTAGACTCTCTGTAGTACAATAATACCTATTTACTTAATGAGAATCGAGGAAGTGGAATGCTTAGAACAGTGCCTGGAACATAATATGACTCAGGAAAAGACTGTCATTACTATTACTGTTTTTATTGTTAACAGAAGTGGAGGAGACACATTGTTTATTTTTACAGTCCTCCCTCTCTACCAAGGCCATGAAGTTAGTTGAAGAGGATGATGGCAATGATTTTTTAATGTAGTCCACCTTCCAGAGAAAAATTCAGTGGTAACATTTTTCTAGTATCACTTTGCACATTTGGATTTATAATTAACATTCTTTACTGAATCTAAAATATGTGGTAGTAATGGAGAACATTTTTTAGTCATCATGTCCTTAAGCGATATCCTAATAAACAGAGAGAAATATCAGTGAAAGTCTGAATTTACAGAAACCAGACAACAGAGTTTTAGTACCATATTAATAAGGGTATAGTTTTTAATATGAATCACACATATTACTAATTCATATACATACAGACAGAATTGTAAATAAGGGGGATTCATTCAGAGATCAGAATTAAAAGCAAAATTCAAAGGTGAAAGTACTAACTATTCCTGATATAGCATCTTATGCAGCTATATGTTACTGCCAAGATAAAAAAAAATTCTGTTATGACAATGAGACATTGTAATTTAACATCTCTCTTGCCAACGTAAGGATTTTACAGAGAAAGTGAGAAATGGTATCTTGATTTTTCTTCATGTAAACATTCTTTTGTTCCATACATGCATTACTCTCTCTGGACCTCTGTTCAACTGTCTTGACTTTGTTATGTTTATATTTTTCTTTGACTTTTTCTCAATTTCAACTATGTAATGCCTCTATGAAATGTATGATTTTGATACATCAGTGATCCTATCCTCATACTGAATCTAAGAAAAGTCATAGATGTCTAAAGACATTAATAAAAAAATTTTTTTAAAAAGTTTCATACTTTCACCATTAGTGAGTACCAATCATCTGTCCAAAATGCTCTCTATTCTAAACTCAATAAAAACAATTAGTTCAGTAGCAGGAAAAGTAGGCTCAATAAACGATTATTGCAAGAATAAACAAACATAAAACAAAAGTTTACCTCAATTCCTGAAAAAATTAGATTTGGAGAATAGTGCACTATGGTTCTGGTGTTATAGGCACTGTCCTTTTTATTTTTGACTGTGAGACTAACATTGAACTTATCGCTGTGGGACCTGACGATAAGCAGGCCCTTTTCTGTGGTGGATACTTTCAGGGCGAGGTCCGAGATACATTTTTCCTTGTTTCCACAGTCTTTGGCAAAAGGAATCTGAAATGGTCACAGGAAAGCATTTTTCAACATTTAGTTAAGCATGACTGAAAATTACTTATTAACCTGCTTAGTGAAATGACATATTGCCTAACTAAGCAACTCATAAAGAGAACAGATTCCACTGCAGAAGTCATAAGGAATTTTAGATTTATTCCTGTAATTTAGGGAAAAATAATAAACTTCTGGATATAAATTCTTCTAGCCCTTTAAAGAATGCACAGTTTTTGCACATGTTTTTTGCTGGCTTTACTCTGCCAGAGCAGAACAGTTTCAAAAGAATCAAGTCAAGTACTCTAAGATCTAAATCTATGAGAGAACACTTTAACACTCAACCCAAATTATGAGATTTTCTATTGAAAAGAAATACTTAGAATGCAACAGAGCTCAGAGGTAAAACGTGGTCAAGCCAAATAACTCGGAGATTTCCTTGACCCGTCTTCCCATTAAGCCCTACCCTCTTATCTAAACCTTCGCTAAGAGCTGTCCATTCTACCTCTCTTCTAAGTATTTCCCAACTCTCCATTTCCACCATCACCTCTAGTCTAGCCATCCTTATTTCCTCCCTGAACTAATGCAACAGCTTCCTAAGTGGTCTCCTGCACCCACTCTTGTTCCAACAACTGTTCCTCCAATCATTCTCCACATTGCAGCCGGAGTAATCCTTAAAAAAATATATAAATCCAGTGCTATCACTGAAACAATTAAAACTATCAATAGCATTCCATTGTTCTTCAAGATATCTGTGCAATAGCACAGTCAGAATGACCTGATTCCTGCCTATGCCTCCCTCCTTATCCCATATTACCTTCCCACCTTGCTCTTCAGCTTCGGCCACATTAGAGAGTGTAGAGCAGTTCCTTTATGCCTCAGAACTTTTACACATATTTCTGTGCATAAAACACTGCTCCCTCCACTCCCATGAATAAGATGGAAAATCCTGCTATGCTTCAGGACTCAATTTAAATGTCACAACTTCTGTCTCCCTAGGCAGAAGTTCCCATCAAACAATTAAATTCTCCTCCAGACCACATGCTTTAATTCCTATATAATACCTGTTTCCTAGGTTGACTGTAAACTCTGAAGCTTGGTACATGTAAGACGCCCAATAAATACATTTGAAAGGAGGAAAGTGAAATTGAGAGATATGTGTATGGAGAAAACGAATTCCCCATCCCTGACATCTTCTCCATTGGTGTCACCCCGTCTTTCTACTTGCTCACTCACTCTTTCTCAGGGGGAGACACTGGACTCTGTGAATGTGGAAGCAGGAGCAGGGTGAACACAACTCAGTCCCTTCCCACCTCTTCTGCTCTTGGGGCAGTAGTGTGCCCATGGGAAGCATACATTCTTGCTCTATTTGTCCATCCTGCAAGTCTTATGAGGTGGGCCCCCTTGAAAGAGGCCTGAGGTTGATGAGCACTGCTGATGATGTACTTGGTTATCTGTGGTCTTAGCCTTGTTCAGTAGGAGGATGCTCAATATACCTAAGCCATGCCTCAACCCAGTGTTCATTAGTAATAAAGGGAGTTCCAGTAGGTTAACCCATGTCTTTCTTTCAATTGGTCCTAAATTTAGGGGGGATAAAAATAGGTGCTATTTATAAGTTCCCTCCAACAATAGGAAGAAGAAGAGTTGAGGAAAGTCTAGAAGAGTTGTCTCATTCTTTTTTTTTTTTTTTTAAATTGATTTAGGGTTGTGTGTGTGTGTGTCTATGTGTTTCAGGTTTTTTCCACCCAATATGTTCACATATAGGCATTTTGAATTAAAAAAAAATCTGACTTACATATTCATGTACTGAATTTGGTAGAGAATCATCAAGAACAGGCCCATTTTCTGGATCGGTAAGATTAAAATCCAAAGTTATCCTTACAGAGTCCCGAAAGTCATGCTTGTCCTACAGGTTGAAACATAACATATCCTATCATTGGTATCATATTTGCTCCATGTTCTGACCTTGTTATGGCTTCTTTCTTCTGCTTCTGTGGGTCAGGCTTACTGGAACATTCTTATACACCTGATCTGACATATGATCTTATCAGGCTTTTGCTTCATTGGAGAGAGACTGCCTTCTGCCTTGATAAGGGACACTGCTGAATGCAAAGACTTCAGAGTATGACCAGTTGATTCATGCAGCTTCTCAGGGGCCCTGCTGGAGTAATAGGATGTGCCATACTTTGCCATGTCAGCACATACCACTCTGGGCTTCTTGCATAGGAATATCTTTTGAGATCTTGAGCTAAAAACCGCCATGTAATATCTCCAACTTCAAATGAGCAAACTTTATTTAAGTTGAGTTGAATTTCATTAGTATAATATATGCCTTGAGATGCAAGAATTTAATAATGTCAAATGATATGTAAGTAATATGAATGCAATTGATATTGTTTTATAATATCATGAGTAACAGCCAGCATTTATGGCATGTCTGGAATTATGAGCTTTAGACACATTATTAAGAAGTATTTCAACAGTCCTCCAGGATGAGTAACTATTATAGTCATTATTTTACAAATGAAAAACTGGGCCTCTAAGAGACTAAACAACTTGGTCAAAATCACTTGGAATGTGGGGAAGCTTTGAGACAAATTCTATCCTGGCTGACTCCAGAACAAATGTCAATGTATCTATTAAAATCCAAAAGAATTTTAGAAATTTTGAAACTAGATCATTCCTTTTAAAACCAACTGCCTACATATAGCTAGATTTTACATTTTGGACAAATATACACTACAGTGATTTCTAGCAGGTTGAAGGCAGGAGCACATCTGGTTTCACACCCTTTCAAATTTTATACAAGTTCTAACTCCTAAATGTTCAGTTTTGGTGAAGTAAATAGGAGTATAACTCCAATTTTTTTTCTCTCTGATTATAGATTGACCTTAGCATTGATAGATTAGTTAATTTTGATATATGCTATGGGGAATATTGACTTGAAAATCACTGAAGAAAAATACAGTACACAAATAGGCTTTTATTCTGTCACTTCCCTACCCTGACTATATTTTAAAAATATAGAATATGAATACACCAAGAATACAGAAATAAATCAGGTGTGGGGGGAAATCAGCCCGTTTTCCTTTAAAATTCCAGGATCATGTATAAGACTCAAGTCTGTTTCAGTCACTAAAATCAGTATTTTCTCATTACATCAACTCTTCCCTCTTTTTTTTTTTTCTTTAAGTAGCATGTGCATTATAAGAAAATGTTAAGAAACTCTTGCCCTTATTGGGACATTCCCTCTATAAATAATGACTCAATAAAATGTATTTTAAATGGTTCAAACTGGCTTCTTAACCATCTCTGGAGATTAATAATTTGCTTCTCAAGGCTCCCTTATTAGTGTGATAGAAAGAAACTTAGGTAGCACAAAGCCTGTGGATGATAGAAAATACCAGATTTTTTCCCTTCAGTTTAAAACCAAAGATTGAAACACATAGTTCAGTGGATAAGAAGGGACCCCAGAAAGCATATGGCTCAACAGTTTCTCATCAGGGCATGCAAGCACTTATCCACATTTGACAGATGAGGCCTACAAAAGTTAAATGTTATTTTCAATTAGAAAGAATAAGTGAATGAATGTAAAAAACAAATGAACGAATGAATGCAGAAGGTTTCTTATCAACCAGTGCACTGTGTCTTCTATTCCATAATCTATGGATGACTGATAACACACAAAGGGAAGATGAAAGATAGTTTTATGAAATGCATTTGGAAATTAGAAGATCAGACCTGTGATTTTCTGATAAAGTGACCAAATACAATGAAATTTACTTCATCACGTGCACTTTGAAATAAAAATCATAAGATTGACTTGAAATAAGACATCCGTGCTTTATTCTTGATTTGGAATAAAGCAGTTATAACATATGATTTACTTGCCAACATGTAGAAGGAAAGCTTAGTGCATTCTGATTCTTCAACTGTGATGTTTCTTTGAATCTTTCTTTCTTGGGTTCCAGAGAAAAAACTTCGAGATATCTGTCTTAGTGAGTCTAGTGTGACACGGTACTGCATATCTGGAAACAAAATGAGAGAAATATTTCATATGGTCCAGTTGATTAAATTAGCATTAGAGAAAAATCTCTTGAGCATTCAGTCAACAGAAAGTTTCTATTACTCAGCTTATCTACACTACTGTAGTACAATGGTAGTCTCAGTCATGAAGATAACCTTCAGGAACTCTACAGAACCACTTTCTCTGGGTGTGTATGTACACATGCACATCCACACACTCATACACACGTACACCAACATATAAACTGATTTTCTGATCACACACGTGTTACTTGGGTTTCACTTAAATTAGTTTTTTTTAGTTTAGCAATGTTGAAGCCTTGTTTAGAATATTGATTATATTTCAATAGACACAAAAATATACACTAATGAATTCTTATCTATTTTATGAAAAAGCCACTGCAGACTCTTCAAAGTACATAATAAAAGAAGCTTACTAAGTTTAATAAAATAGGTGTACCAAAATAAAAACGAGTTAAACCTATACTTTCTGAAAAGGCAACAATACTACTTATTTGATCGCTTAGTTACTCTATAAAAAGAAATGAGACTGAAATAATGCTGTATATGGGAATATAAATCATATTTTATATTTCTATACCTAATTTATCTTCTAGTCAGAGGGCTATTGCAGAGCATAATTATGCACATGTAGAGCAAACTAAGAAAAATAGATTTTAAGGATTAGTGATTTTTCATATTCTACTTATACTTGGCTTACACAGTAAATTACTCTTTCGCAGCCAATGGCCTCCATAGTTTTGACTCGAACATATTTCAGTATCATTTTTATTTATTTATTTATTTATTTATTTATTTATTTATTTCCGTATCATTTAAAAAACACCTTAGGAAGCGTACGTGTAGGGAGGAGGATATACCTAGACTGCCTGAGAACACACACACGGAACATGTCTGATTCTCAAAAACTAGGGTCACCCTCTGAGTGGAGCAAAGAGATCTTAGAAAGTGTAGGTGGCAAAGCATTCAAGTCCTTTGCAATACCGGTCTTACGAAAGAGAGGGCAGGAGAAGGAAGAGAAGGTTTGTGACAACCCACAGGAAGGGAAACTGGGCTCCTCCTCCAAAGGAGCGCAGTTTCCAAACTTTACTTCTGAATTGGAATTATTATTGCTGTGTTTAGCACGTGGTTGTTTGTGGTAAATGGGAGAGCCTGAGGGGAACTATGGACTGTGGAGACCACTGCATATCAGCATATAGTTTCTGCTTCAGATTTTATTGGGTTCTATAATATATTCTTTCCTCAGTAGATTTTTTTTTAAGATTCGACATGTTCACAGGGGCAAATCTGATATGCAGATCCCTAGCATGGGGGAAGATATAATATCTTACTGAATTTCATCATGTGGGAGCAAATGTATTGTCCTCCTGGCCCCGAGTACTTGGTACACATATGACACTTACCAGCTACAAAAATGGTGTCTTCTTTGGACTTTAATTTCACATCAAAACACACGGTAGCATTTATGCATACCGTTTCCTTTCCTTCCACACGACAGTTTTTCTTTTGGATATTCACTTTATTGGGTTCAAAATTCATGGTCACTTTAACTACAGCCACATCTCGGGACCTACAAACATAAACAATGATGGTTATTCCCACATCTTCACATTTCATGAATGCCATCATTGTGGGAGTGCAACGTGAATGAATAAGAAGGGATATCGTGGAGATTCCTTTTTGTGTATAGTTGGGCTCGCAGGATTCAATTATTTTTGGTGATTTTTAAAAAAAGATTTATTTTTAAACTATTTGTAAAGGATTTATTTATTTGAGAAAGAGAGAGCACGCGCAAGAGTGAGAGAGCCCGTGCATGAGCAGGGAGCAGCGTTCTCTCTCCTCATGGAGGCCTACATGCCTTCTTCCCTTCCTCTGATAGGATGGCATTTAAGTCTGAATTCTAAGCCACCTCAAAGAATTACTCATTTTTCCCGGGGTATCTCCCCTGTGTCATGGGGCATGCATGTTCATAACCTTCTGTTTGTTTTTCTCTTGTTAATCTGTCTTTTATTGCAGGGGTATCAGCCAAGAACTCAGAAGGCTAGAAGGAAAATTATTTTTCATTCCTTACAGTTCATAAGCCAAAAATCTGTTTTGCCTGTGATGGAAGGAAGATGGAACCAAGTGCTCAGGTGCAACCTCAGAACCAAAACCATATTTGGGGAATCTTTGAGTTTGTTCCCAATCTGGAAAGAGTCCAAAGGCCCATGAACAACTTTTGTGCACTGTAATACATGTACAGACAAGTACAAGCACTATAGCTACGTGTCTTATGAATACATAGGTCTTTGATTTGCTTTTACATTAAAGAAATTGTAATTATTTTCCTTTTAAAACATTTTACCCATAGAAAACATGGGAGCATAAAAAAGGAAACAAAGAAAACAGAAATCACTTGTAATTCTACCACTCAGCAATAATTGCCATTAATATGCTTTTTCCCTGCAGAAGCATATATCTCTATACATATAGATATGTGTGTGTGTGTGTATAGAAAGACATATACACACATGCATATACATTCATACATACTTTCAAAATATCGTAATATAATGAACAGATTTCCAATATTTATTTTTCTGGGAACATTATTTCTAATGGCGATATACTATTCCAACACATGCATGTATTGTAATCTATTTACTCAGTCCTTTCTTATTGGGCATTTGTCTTAATTTTTTTTTTAAATAGTTACTACCACAGGGCTGTGAAAACTCTAAAGATTATATATCTTAGATGTAGATTAAATCTTTAAAATTTTTTAGGAAGCAAATTCCTTGTTAAAAAGTATGAATATTTTAAGGTTCTTTAACACTTATTGGTAAATACCTTCTGATGCATTTTAACCAGTTTACTCTTTCACCAGCAATGAAGTAGCACGTCTAATTCCCTGCTTAGCAGTTTGGATCCTTCAGGAATGAACTTGCCTTGATCACTTCCCACTGCACATCCCTCTGCCCCAACAAGGTCCTTAAAGGGGTTATAGTGCAATTTATTCCACATAGTGGGGCTCTCCCTACCTGCCCCTCAATGTCCCTGACTGGGGCGGGCTTCTGTTTATTGCTTGCCACATGTATCATCTCAGCTCCTCCCCCAGCACTGTACATCTTGGTCTTCGTGTCCCGGGCTGCTGGTCTGGTCCTTTCTGCTGGACAATGATAGGGGTCCAACTCTGTCAGTTTGGCCCATCAGTGATAAAGCACTGAGTGCGTATAAAAGAGGCCATAAATAAGTCTTCAGAGCTTTTTAAGAAATATTTGAAACAAAACTGGAGAGTAAAAATTGCCCTTATAAGGCATGCATTTTTAATAATGGAGTGAATACACTACATATTTTTTTAGTTAAAGGTAACATAATAAATTAATCCAGGATTAACAGTTTAAACAGAGACTAACTGTACCCTTTGTTGCTGACACTGGTAACTTCTGGTTTGAAGCCCTGCTTTTGGGTGAGCTCTCCCCAAAGACACAGCCACAGCTACGTGCTGCCCAGCATTCTCCTTTCCTAGGCACCACCTCACAGTTTTCTTTTCCCCCTATTGTACAGTTAAAGGATTGTTAACATAATGGTTATTATCTGTGTATAGTTTAGTGTACAATTTTCATTTGACCATAAGTTCCTAAGCATTATCTCTATTTTTAATTAATTTTTTTTCCAAATTTTTAAGTTGAAGTATAGTATATATTAATTTCAGTTGTGTAATATAGTGATTCAATAATTGTATTCATTATGCTATGCTCACCACAGTAAGTGCAGTTACCATCTATGTATGGTATGGTAAAAATGCAACATATATATAATATATAGAATGAAAACAGACAATGATGCACAACTGTCTAATTATACACATTAGGCAAATGAGTGAAGAGTCAATTACCCTGAAAAGTTGTGAACTACTCAAAGTTAGGCATGTTTTCTTGTTTATATAATTCTCTATGGGGCCCTCTTCTTTCTTATACCGCCCCCTAAAACAGAATAGCTATCTTAGTGCCAACCACATAATAAATATCCCAAATTAAGAGTTGGTTCTACTTTTTCCTTTAATATGGTTTCTCTATTTTAAGATTTACTTACTCCTCCAGCTTCTTTAACTACATAACTTTTATCTAAATAATGAGGTACAAAAGAAAACAGGTATTTGGTATGACAAGAGGTCCAGTCATACTCTGAGCTCTGGAACTATTTGTGCAGTATTATCGGATGAGTTGGATGTTATTAAAATACATACCAGAAGAGGGCAGCACCACCAAGGCCCCCAATAGTCACATCAGTCAGACCATCGCCATTTAAATCCATTTCTCCATGGATAGACTGGCCAAAAAATTTTAGTGTCTTGCCGTCTCCACCTGATGGAATACGCTGTGAAAGTCCCAACAGAGAGTTTTTATGCCAGAAACGTCTCTTCAAAAACAGTTTTAAATAAATCTGAGAACGTGGATTGGTCAACGAAGAATGAAAAATAAAGATCTTTTGGAAACCTGCCTAAGAAGCCTCTCATTTGGAGACAAGTTGAATTACTCAGATGTTACCAAAGGTTATTCCTTTTATAGTACAGACAAAATAATCCAGGGTTACTGACACCATAGAGAGGGGAAAAAAATTTTATAACGTCATCTTGTCTAATGTTCAAGGAAAACATTGTGAGTAATTGGCTCTCCTTTCTAGTTCCCACTCAGTCCCATAACACAGAGATATTTAAAGATACTGGAACCTTGAAAACACATCATACATGCAAGAGTGGGAGCAGAAGTTTGTTTTAGGGGTCAGTTTGGGGTTCACAGAATTTGGGGGATGGATATAAATAGCACATTCCATCAAATACATTTTCCAGTATATGATCTATTTTGCTAAAAGTCAAGGGCACTATAAACTCAATAGATACAAATGAATGTGGAGTTCTTGATGACTGATTTGTGCACATACCTACACATAATGTGTTTAATATTCGTACTTCCTGATTTAGCTTTGGTTTAAGCTGATAATACTTTAATAGAACCTGACGGCAAGGAGACAGGACTAACAGATCCTCCCCAAACTTGAGGTCTTCTTAAAAACTATAAATTAATAAGCCAAATAAGGCAAACCAAATGGAAATATTTTTCATGCTGAAATGTTTGTAGCTCATTGGGAAGTATTTCCTTATTTGTTCAGCAAACCAGAGACATCTGCCCCATTGGTTCTGGAGGAGTTCATTCAGTTTGATTCTGGATTATCACATACACAAGCAGCACCTCTGGTTACCATGGAAACAAGTGAGCACATCCTCACCTATTCTTGGGAAAGCATTTTGCCAATAATAAAGCAAACTCAACTGTAATATTCTATTTTGTTGTTCTTCAAAGCTGCCCTTTGAGTTACCACTATTTATAAAATAAATTTCTTATGACTATCCTACTATTAATGATTTAAATATCTTTTTTCTTTTTCTTAAAAATATTATTTATTTATTTTTTTGATGGAGAGAGACACAGCGAGAGAGGGAACATGAGCGGGGCGGTGGGAGAGAGAAAACAGGCTTCCTGTGGATCAGGGAGCATGATGTGGGGCTCAATCCAGCCCAAGGCAGACACTTAATGACTGAGCCACCCAGGTGCCTCTAAATATCCTCTTTTTTCTGCTGCAAATGCCATTTCAGTAAGTTTTCAGGATTAATAGTGGAGGAATAAAGTGGTAGAATACAAGAAAGAAATGCCTTCCTACAGTTCCTCATTCTGTCATGCTCCCAAGATTAATATTGCCTGTTTTCAGTTAAGTAATACCATGAAGACTTTTGAATTATTTGAAAACAGATAATTTACTAAGTGGATGAAAGTTTGTTACTGAAATATGTTCTTTACTTCATTGTTTCACTAATGTCATTATGACTTTATGAAAAATTAAGCGCAACTTCACTTGAATGGAGTTTGAGAATTCTGTTGACCATAGTACAAAAAGAATAATTATAAAAAGAAATAATTGATGTTCTGATTTTCTTTCCATGTTATATGAGTAGTTCAATGCCTAACTACTTATGGTTACTTAAAAACGGACAATTATATTAGAAGAATTTCTTTAAACTCTCCTACATTTTTAGTGCATTAAATACTTCTGCAAATTGGTATTTTCTTATGTAGGAAAAAATTGCATTTATGGATTAGAACTGTTAACTGATAATAAATTTAAAACAAGGGTGCCTGGGTGGCTTAGTGGGTTAAAGCCTCTGCCTTTGGCTCAGGTCATGATCCCAGGGTCCTGGGATCAAGCCCCACATTGGGCTCTCTTCTCATCAGGTGGCCTGCTTTCCCTTCTCTCTCTGCCTGCCTCTCTGCCTACTTGTTCTCTCTCTCATCTCTGTCAAATAAACAAATAAAATCTTTAAAAAAAATAAATTTAAAACAAGAACAACAGAAATCCCTTGCAAGTTAAGCTTAGTTATTCAGATTTTTTTCCAAGAGGGATTACTTGTGAGGAAATTATAAACCTTCAGGAATCCAAATTCATTTGACAAAAATATACCAATTTCATTCACAAATATAAATGTAATGCAATTTCATTATAACACAGATATAATATAATATATATAATATATTATATTATATAATATATAATATAATAAAATATAAAATAATCATCTCATATTCTTTATTTGCTAAATCATATCACTATTATCTCTTATTTAGGAAGTGATATCCTCTGTTTAGCATCAGGCACACTCCAACTGTTAAAAACTGTTAAAAAGTTCATTTTTTCGATTTGTGTTTGATTATTCCCAGAGCTCAGATCACGGAGACATGGCAAATAACAGGGGGAAAAACAACTAGATAAAAGGATAAAATACAAAATAATGCTTCTGTAAAGAAAACCAGTTAAATCTAGTTTCCCAATAGAGTCAGAAGAAAAAAAAATCAAATAACTCATGAAGCAAGACAAGAAGTAAGCCTGGCAATGAACCCACTTATCGTTTAAGAGTAGGAACGTGTAGGTTTAACTTCGTACTTGTGCATACTCTTTCCTGATAGTCTTGCCACTCCCATGATAAATGTACACGGCTCCCCCATGGTCATCTTCCAGGGGAGCTCCTATCACAATGTCATCAAATCCATCAAGATTGAGGTCTCTCACAGCGGCGATAGCTGTTCCAAAACGAGCCCCACATGGCTCATTTTTGTTTTCTTTTGTGCATGAATTGTGCTTCAGAGATGAGCAGCAAGTCTGCTTAATGGGCTCCAAGCTCATTTGATATTCAAACCTTGTCTGGAAGAAAGATAAACAGGATACTTATGGATTTCTATCATTACTACAACTCAGTGACATTTTTAAGTACATGCTAAATCAACACTGTTAAAAACCATTTGTACATCAACAGTAAAGTGTGTAAAATTTCTTAAAAAGGGTGCTTATCTGAGAGCCTAGTTAAAGATTTTAAAGAACAGATTGTAGAAGTGTGGGGAAGAAGGCATGTTGAGGATTTTTTTCCCCCAAATACTTTTATTTAATTTTTTCAGTGTTACAAGATTCATTGCTCATGCACCACACCCAGTGCTCCATGCAATACGTGCCCTCCTCAATACCCACCACCAGGCTCGCCCACCACCTCACCCCCTCCCCTCCAAAACCCTCAGTTTGTTGCTCAGAGTCCACAGTCTCTCATGGTTCATCTCCCCCTCCGATTTCCCCCCCATTCACCCTTCCCTTCCTTCTCACAATGCCCTGCATGTTTTTCCTTATGCTCCACATGAAAGTGAGGCCATAAGGTAATTGACTCTCTCTGCTCGACTTAATGTCTCCAAAGGCCAAGGAAACAAAAGCGAAAATGAACTTTTGGGACTTCAAGATAAAAAGCTTTTGCACAGCAAAGGACACAGTCAACAAAACAAACAGGCAACCCACGGAATGGGAGAAGATATTCGCAAATGACACTACAGACAGAGGTCTGATCTCTAAGATCTATAAAGAACTCCTCAAACTCAACACTCACAAAACAGATAATCATGTTGAGGATTTTAATGGATTCTCTTTTTAATGTAAACAAGTGAGTATATAACTCATAGAATGTTTTTAAAGCCAAAGAATTGAACTTCTAAATCCTCAGTTCAGCCCTTTATCCTTCCTTCATCCCAAATTTGCTTCTTTGAAAAGTCTCTATATAATCTCCTCTATAGAACAAAAAGGAAATCGCTCTGTCTCAAGAGAAAATTTTTCCCAGAGCTATCTAGAGCAAAAAAAACCCCGAAAAACTCAGTAAAGAAAGTACTAGTAATGATGGACAGGAGCATACATTCTAGGAAAAAAGGGAAAAATAGCACAGAACTAAAAAAAAAAAAATTGATAGGAGGAAGCAAACAAAATGATAGGAATAAAGATATACAACTTACGAATTAAAAAATTAATTGGAGAAACTTAAGAATTTAAAAAGCTAAATAGATGAATACTGACTTTGCTGTAGACAGCAAAACAAAACAAAAAACTCTTTTAATGAGGAAATCAAGAATTATTTCACCTAACATGTGATGTCTAAAGTCTGGAGTGGCAAAGAAAATCTCACTCCAGCTCAGTGAAGTATTCCAAAGACCACAGTAGTTTGCTGAAACTGTCTGGTGTCACTGTCTTAAAATGCATAGTCTCTCTGCTTCCCCTACTCTATTGTGACAACTAATGCAGTTTTAAGTGTTAATGTTCCCAACACCTCCAGGCTAGAGCAATGAATGGCTGCCTTGTGAGTTTATTTAGCAGTTTAATGAGATTTATACTTTACATTTTCTGCTAAAAAAGAATAGTTCACATTTCCAAGGAGAAAATATCTAATGGTTTGAACTACCTGACCAAAATTCTAAAATGTTCATTTAGAAACTGAGTGGTTGGTGGGGGTAAAGAGGCCCCGAAAAATTCTTTGCTCCTTTTTCCAAAGTGAGTACAAAATTGGAACTGCATTACTTATTTGAAACTGAAACAAAGGAAGAGCTATTCTTGAAATTCTACCAAACTCAGAGGTACCATTACCTGATTCAGAGCATACACGTATACTTTCCCTTGTTCCTCTTTCTCTGTTCCCATGTACATGGGAGCCCCAACCAGAAGAATGTCGGTATTAGAATCTTTATCAATGTCAACTGTGGTTAAAACACTGCCAAAGTAGGAACCAATCTAGGGTACAAAACAAAACAAAATAGTCTGATAAACATCAGAAATTCTCAAGATAGCTAAAAGCCTGCATTTTTTTTTTTTTTTACCTATCCTAATCTAGAAGAGTATTTGAGATTCAGACAGATAACAGAAATAGAAATAAAATATAGAAATGGATTCTACCTGAGACCTCTTTATTGGCTCTTGTGGGGGCCTAATAAACAGGCAGACCGACCCTTGAGGATGAGCAGCGGTCATAGATTGTGCAGTCTGAGTGTAAGAAAAATGGTTTCCCTTAGATTTCATCCTAACGTTGCTTTCTTTTCCAAAAAGGAGAAAAGATAAGTAATGCCGCCATAATTTTTTTAAGGAAATAAAATGAGATTAAACAATAAAAGGCATTCTGGGATGGCTTCAATCTATGTTTATATATATATATAATATGTATATTATATATAAAATATGTATATTATATATTATACACATACACATATACATATATATGATATGTATATATTATACATATATATACACATATATGTATTTATGTATAAAAATATGAAATAAAATACAATAGGAAGAACTGATTTGTCTTGGGATACTGGTGCAAGGAATTTCACCTTGTAGACTTAGAAGACTGTTTACTTGTGCACCTGATAAATTATTGAACACTGCATCTGAAACTAATGGTGTACTATAAGTTGGCTAATTGAATTTAAATTAAAAAAAAAAAAGGAGGATTGGGGTGTCTGGGTGGCTCAGTCAGTTAAGTATATGCCTTCAGCTCAGGTCATGATCTCAGGGTCCTGGGATTGAGCTGGGTTTGGGCTCCCTGCTCAGTGGGGAGCCTGCTTCTCTCTCTCCCTCTCCCCTTCCCCCACACATGCTCCCTCTTGTTCTCTCTCTCTCAAATAAATAAATGAAATATTAAAAAAAGATTGTTTACTCAACAAAATGGCTAAGTCTGGTCCTAGCACTCGTGGGAGATAGAAAAATATAAAAGGATCGCAGGGGAACCATCCCCTTGCAGCAATGTTTTGGTTTTTAAAGATATGGATGTGTTTTAGGGAAATGCAGGAGACTTACACTTCATTATCTAAGTACAACAACCTTCCCAAATATTGATTTGTGTTAAATATTTGATGCTTTTCATAAGTGTCTTATTGAAACTTCCAGTTTTGGCTTCCATGATTTTAATTTTGCTCTCTTGATTCCGCCATAATATCACAGCCAGCCTTCGTTTTCATCTTTGCTAGTTCCTTTTCTTCCTCCCATACCCCAGGTTTGGCATCCCCTAAGCTAAGACCTGCACACTACCCCCCGCCCCCGTTCTCTTCTCCTGGATGGCCAATCCTTTTGAACATTTCCATTACTGAAAATTGCAAATTTCATTCTCTCTTCCTCTTAAGGCTCCAGTTCTGCATTCCTAGACATGGCTAGACATTCAGACAACTGCTAGACATTGGCTTTTGAATGTCCTTTCCTCATAGGTTATAAAAGGTTTAAAAGGCTTTTTTTTTTAAGTTGAATTAATTACAAACATAAATAAAATGCTGGAAGATCTAGCAACCTCGGGGGTTGATTCCTGCATGACAATAGCCATCTGGAGCTGAGTGGGAGCTAAACGTTCAGATGGCTCACGAGCTGTCCAGTCATGGTTCCCACCACTTCCTGCTGTCTCCTGTGTAGTAGCTTTATTTATTTACTTTACCTTCCCGACACCCAAAACCATTTGAATTTGTGCTCACTGTCACAGGAAATTGTAAAACCAAATACCATTTAAAAAAAGTATCTACAGTGCTTGAGTTACTGACATTCTAGTAATGGTGCCACCTTTCTCTCAGATTCCCAGGCTTGAAACTTAAATCATTCATAATTAAATCATTTGTACTTTTCATGAGCAATTTTTCACAAAATTTTCACTTCCTGTCTTGTAGACAATTAATAGAGTGATTATCAGACCCAAGATGTCATACAAAATGCTTCGTTTTACAATCCTGTCAGTTCCTCCTTATTTATGTCTACTGCACTCCTTCCTTTTCCATTTTTATTGGTGATATATCATTTTAAGCTCTCCTCACCTTAGCCTTTTTTAGATTGTTGATGCATTTTCTGATTTCAAATGTGGGCAAAGGTCTAACAAAACCCTTTCACCACGTTTTATTATTTTATATATGTGAGAATCTTTATATATGAGACTCTTACTTTTGGTTCACTCTAACTCTGTTCCTCTGGACATCTGTGGGGGAAAGGAGTTCAGTTATATCACTAAGCAATATTGAGAGTGGTAAAGATAATCTCTGGTTGGGACTGCATTTAGACTGTGGGGATTTATAAATACCTGACGGAGCTAACATAGTTTGGGCTTCCCAGGATGACTGCACGCCCTTAGCAGGAGCTCGGGAAGCTGGGTCTGAGGTGTCATTATAAAAGATACTGGCTCCTGTGGGGCGTTAAAGAGAGGGCAGCTCTGTCCTTGCCCGATGTGTCTGTCTGCTCTCACCAAAGCTGCTCTGCTGAGCTGGGCAGCTGTGAGGACACCTGCAGGGGAGGAAGGCGGATGCCGCCCTGCCTTGTGGAGCAGTTGGTGGTGGGAGGAGGGATAAGGGCAGTCTGGTGAGTTGGGATATTTAGTGAAGCCAAAATGACTGAAATGCAATACTAACCAACAGCATAGATGTTTCAGTTAAAAAATATTTACATATATTTATGTTTACATATTGCATGTATCATTTCTCAAACTACTTTTAGTATTCGCTATCATCTAATGAGAATTTTTTATTTTACATAACTTCCCATTACTTCCAGGAGACGATCCAAATTCTTTAGTTTGCCACTTAAAACCTCACACAACTGGGGTCTGAGTTATCTTTTTGTCTTCTGCTCTTTCTACTTATCTATGGTCCATCCTTCCTTCTAGGCTAGCACAAATCTTATCTCATATTAAGACTTTTGGTACCAATCCTAGCTTAAAACAATCTTTCCATCTTCTGCATATACTGTCTATGCCATTGGCATTTTCCTGCTTCTTAATGTTTTAGATATTTTTCTTTATCTGTATATATTTGTACATCTTTATCTACATCATCATGTATCTATCATTCCTCCATATCCATGCAACTGAATGAGTCCTAAGGCCAAAGATGTGGGCATTTTACATCTCTGCAAGGAAGTTAACACTGAGCCCTGTTTAAGCTTGATGTTGACTATGAGAGTACTTTTTCTTTTTTAAAGATTTTATTTATTCATTTCACAGAGAGAGAGAGAGAGCACAAGCAGGGGGAGCAGCAGAGGGAGAGAGAGAAACAGACTCCTTGCCGAGCAGGGAATCTGATGTGGGCCTGGATCCCAGGACCCTGGGATCATGATCTGAGCCTAAGACAGGTGCTGGACTCACTGAGCCATCCAAACTTCTTTTGTAAAGTTTAGGACAATTGATGGTTAATTTAAATTTACATAGAGTATACATGGATTAAATTAAAACAATAATTTTCAAGCTTACCTGTTCTCCGCTGAGTGTCTGGAGAATCTTGATGTCTGTGTCTTCCATCCTGTAGATGACAACCTGGCCCGTATGATTGTACCGTGGCTGCCCAGCAATGTACAGCACGTCTCCAGAAACAGTCGCAGAGTTCACCGTGTAACCTGACAAAAGAGAGATGGCAGATGTTAGATGTACTATCTAACATAGTAGAGACCCCTTAGAGTCTGCACAGAATAAATTAAGATCCAATTTAAATGGCTGGGAGAATTATTTTTATATGTTTATGTAGATTTCTCTTTTTTTGAAAATATTTATTTTTTAATGCAGGGAAGTTGATCTCTGTAGCATCTTTTAGCATGCTCTCTGATCATCTACTGTGACTGCTTTGTCCACCCCCCACCTCGGTTTTTCATTGTTTAAAGGCACAAGTGATATAACAATGATGACAGGAGAAGAAAAAAACACACAAAAAAAATTCCTCATAATCCTAATTCACCGCTTTGTAATAAATCAGTTGTATTTCATCAGGACATATTTTATAGAAACTAATAATTATAATAATCATTAATTTTATTGATTATTTATTTATTTTATAAAATTAGTAATTTTACACATTTGGAATCATAGCAAATGTAAGCCTTTTCTGTGTTGCTGCTGTAGATTTTTATTTATTTGTTTTTTAAAGAGAGAGGATGTGTGTGTGCGCAAGGCTTCCCGGAGCTTCTCCCGGGGGGAGAAGCAGAGGGAGAGGGAGTGAATCTTAAGCAGGCTCCATGGCCATCATGAAGCCGTAGGCAAAGCTCAATCTCAGGACCCTGAGATCATGACCTGACCTGAAATCAAGAGTCAGACACTTAACCAACAGAGCCACCCATGTGCCCCTGCTGTGGTAAATTTTTAAGTAGTAATTTTAAGTGGTTGATGTTTATTTCTCTGAGTTAAGGCATAAAGGGATTATGTTTCTACCACAGGACCATTCCTACCTAGTAGGAAATGGCAAAATTTTTAGATGGTTTTAAATTTTTTGATATTATACTTAAGGCTGCAAAGACATCCTTGAACATTTGGTTTTTTTCTTCTTTTGGATTTTTTGGTGACAAATTTCAAGGAATAGATTACTGGATCAAATTTTTACTAATTTATTCCATGAACGGCCAAAGTAGATAGTTTTATCAAACTCTCCCAAACGTTGGGTATCATTACTATTATTTAAATTTGTGAATGTTCTAATAGATGTTAAACAAAATCTAACAATAATACTTTGCTGTGATTTTAATTTGCATTTGATTAAAAGGAGGTTAGTGGGGGGAACATGTGAAACAGGTGATGGGGATTAAGGAGTGCACCTGTTGTGATGAGCACCAGGTGATATATGGAAGTGTTGAATCACAATATTGTACCCTTGAAACTAATATTACACTATTAACTAACTGGAATTTAAATTTAAAAAGTGAGCTTCAACATTCTCTTTTTAATTGGGCTTTCATTTTTTGCGTGTCTTTGAGGCAGATTATTATTAATTTTTGAATGAAGATTTAAAGGTATTCTTTGTGTCAGTAGAGAACAGAACTAAATCAATAATAAAAATTAACATGTGCACATTTCAACTCTACAGAAGGAAGAAATGTTCTAATAACCAGATCTGCCCATCAGTGGAGGAGCAGAGGGCAGATTATTTTTCCAAATGTCACAGAATAGTATTTCTTACTAAGAAAAGGATTATATGGAAAATTTATTTTCCAAGTGTTTTACTATATAGTAATAGTTGCACTTTCTTACAACATTTTTGTAAAGGAACAGAGGTTTTTTTGTACTAAAACATGTTAAATCTCACAAGTGCTAAAGGAACACATTCCTCAGGCATTTTTCCTTCATGAATATTTTTCTTACATTCTCATTTCTTCATCTTTCTTTGAGCTTCTAAAAAATTATACATAATAAGTTGCAAACTATTCTTTTTTAAACAAGTAATGTTACTAAACAAGTACTTACATTACTAACCACAATATTTCTTAAAAATAAAAACTTTAAGGTCATGTTTATATATAAATAAAATAAACAAGAAGAATGTGCAAAACGAAGGCTGTTTTATTTCATGTCACTCTACTAAAAAATATTAAGAAAGGATTGGCCTAAGAGTGTTAGTACACTTTGATTTTTTTTTTTTTTTTAACTTACAAAGCTATGAATGCCAACTGGTAAAAGAACTTTTAAAAAAAGTTAAAAATTATGTTTGAGGCTTGGGGTTGTGTGATTATTTGGTTAATTAATTTTGATAATTTGCACTTGACAGCTACATCTATTAAGTAAAGGCTTCACAAAGACAGTCTCTACTGGTTAGGTTGTTACTGACTGAAGCAAAGGTGTCTAAAGACAATAAGGAGGGAGAGAGAAAGAAGGCTATGTGAAGTTTAACTTTCTTGAAAGGAAAATAATTATAAACATCTAAGTTTAATGTTGCTTTCTGAAGAGAAAAAAAGTACAAAATTGAAGAGAAAGGAAAATTCATAGCATAGCCTGCTGCATAGATTTATAAAGAAGTAGAGCCTGTCAGCTCTCATAATTCACTCCCTGGGAAAAGTGCTAGGATCTGGTGAGGTAATGGGAAACAGGTATTTTCTGCTTTGAGTTCATGCATTTGCCTCATATCTTTACTTTTTCTCTTGATTTTGTCTGGCATGATTAGAAAAGGGCAGGCTGTGGGTGGAGGAGGCAGGGAATGACATTTTGATGGTATTCCCACCATCAGAATCACTTGCTAATTGCATATTGGCCTAAGGAAGTTCCTGGGTTGTGGAGAGATGAGTGAGTGACTATACCCTGAGAGGTTTGACAGTTTCTGTTCCTACTTCTTTCTGGTCATTATTGATTAGTATGAGGTCCTTTTTTTTTGTAATAGAGCATCTACCTATCACTTTGTTTCCTCCATAAGATTTTCCACAGCCTAACAACTTGCAATCCACACAGATTTCAGACTAACACATTCAAACTCTTCTTAATTTGTAACCCACACAAGCAGACATTTTGAAAGCTCCGTTTCAGATTTAGAATAATATTTGGGGTTCAAAGCTATTTTTCTTCCCTCTCCCCTTTCTGGGTGCTTTTCTATTTTAAAAGAAATCTCATATATTTTAAACTTTATGTTGGCAAAATATCTTAATGTGCTAACTTGTGATTAAGCTAATGAAATAATTTCCAAAATATAAAATTATCTAAGCACATTGTGGACGACATATCTTCAAATTTCCTTTTCTGGGCAGAAAGGAATCATATGTCATAGATACTGTGGTTACAAATGAAGGTTCTCTTACTTTCTTTCTTGCTTTTTAAGTCTTGAATTCTCTAAGCCTGCTTTAAGCAAACTTGAATCTAAGCTTTCGGAGAATGATAGATTTAGGATTCTTAAGAGACCCTAGATGCCCATCAACAGATGAATGGATAAAGAAGATGTGGTATATATATACAATGGAATACTATGCAGCCATCAAGAGAAACGAAATCTGGCCATTC